>CM076583.1:549139020-549551081 GCA_034641835.2 Pinus albicaulis | reverse complement strand
TTCTCCTTTAGTGATTGTGCCTAAGAAAAATGGAAAATGGAGGGTGTGTGTTGACTACCGAGAACCGAATAAAGCTACTCTTAAAGACCATTTTCCCTTACCTTTCATAGATCAAGTATTAGATACATTAGCTGGCAAAAAGTACTTTTCATTCCTAGATGGGTTTAGTGGTTACAATCAAATCCAAGTAGCACTTGAAGACCAAGATAAAACCACATTTACTTGTCCTTGGGGTACCTATGCCTATCGAGTATTGCCATTTGGATTATGCAATGCACCCGCAACATTCCAAAGGGAAGTATTAGGAATTTTTTCTGATCTAATACATGACTGTGTAGAGGTGTACATGGATGATTTCACAGTTTATGGGGACACATTTGAAGAGGCTTTAGAAAACTTGGAAAAAGTCTTAAAAGATGTCAAGAAGCAAACCTTTCACTTAGTCATGAAAAATGTTTTATGATGTTCACTGAAGGTATTGTTTTAGGGCACCACATTTCAGGGGATGGGATTAGAGTAGATGAGGCGAAATTTGAAGTTATTTCTAACCTATCCATTCCAAATTGTCAAAAAGATGTTAGAAGTTTTCTAGGATTTACAGGGTATTATCGGAGATTTATAGAAAACTTCACCAAAATAGCATCTCCTCTCTTCAAATTACTCACCAAAGATTGTGAATTTAAGTGGACTTCTGATTGCCAGTTAGCTTTTGAAACCCCGAAAACCAAAATTTCTGAAGCACCTATATTAAGGGGACCTAACTGGAAGTTACCTTTTCATATCTCGACAGATGCTTCCGATACAGCTCTGGGAGCAGTATTGGGACAGAAAGATTTAATTCCCTATGCCATCTATTATATCAGTAAAAATTTGACTCCTGCAGAGTTAAACTATACTGTAATTGAAAAAGAGTTTTTAGCTGTTGTTCATGCCATAAACAAATTTAGACACCATATAACAGGCTATGAAACTTTTGTTCACACTGATCATTCTGCAATTAGATACTTAATGAATAAATCAATCACTAATGGCAGAGTTATAAGATGGTTGTTATTATTGCAAGAATTCAACATTACTATTCTAGATAGGCCTGGAAAACAAAACACCGTGGCTGATTTCCTGTCTAGAATTCAAAATATCAAAGATGACACTCCGGTTGAAGATCAATTTCCTGATGAATATATTTTTGCAATCTCTACTCAAACTCCATGGTTTGCTGATATTGCCAATTATTTAGTTTCAAGAAAATTTCCTTCAATTATGAATGCAAGGGATAAAAGAAAAATCATTAATGATAGTGCAAGATATTCATGGGTCGCTAATGAGTTGTACAAGACAGGTCCAGATTTGATTATTAGAAGGTGTGTTCATGAAGATGAGATGCCTGAAATTCTCAAGGCATGTCATGATGAACCTTGTGGCGGACACTTTGCAGATAGGAGGACAGCCTATAAGATCCTTAATTTAGGATATTATTGGCCATCTTTGTTTAAAGATGCAAGGGAGTATGTCAAAAGGTGTGACAGTTGCCAAAGGGTAGGGAAACCTTCTCCTTCAGGTAAGATGCCATTACAACCTCAGGTACACATTGAACCTTTTGAAAAATGGGCTTTGGATTTTGTAGGACCTATTAGTCCTCCATCAAGACAAAAGAAATATATATTAGTTTGCACTGACTATGTTACTAAGTGGGTAGAAGCTAAACCATTACTTGTTGCTAATGAATCATCTGTAGTTACTTTTCTTTTTGAGGATATTTTCACTCGTTTTGGTGTCCCAAGGGAAATTGTTACAGATCAAGGAGCTCAATTTACATCAAGGTTAGTGGAGCAAATGATGGAGAAGTACAAAATCATACATAGAACATCTACTCCTTATCATCCACAAGAAAATGGTCAAGTGGAATCCACTAATAAAGTCATTGAAGGAATCCTAACAAAGACTGTTCATCTACATAGAAGAGATTGGGTAGATAGGCTTCCTGAAGCCTTGTGGGCCTATAGAACTACATGGAGAAACACAACAGGCCATACTCCTTATGAGCTTGTTTATGAAAAGCAAGTTTTTTTTCCTATAGAGTTCCAAATCCAAACATTCAAGATGGCAGTTCAGCTAGGACTTGATCTAACGGAGGCACAAAAGCATAGACTGGAGCAAATTAATGAATTGGATGAGATCAGACAAGATGCAGTTCAGAAAACAAGTCTAGTCCAACAGCAAAGGGCTAGATGGCATGACAAGTACATCAAGGAGAAGAAATTTAAAGAGGGAGACTGGGCTCTCTTGTTTGATTCAAAATTCAAAGATTTTCAAGGGAAATTTCAGACACATTGGCTTGGGCCATATGAAATTGTTCGAATTTTTGATAATGGGGCAGTAAAAATCAGAACTATAGATGAAGAGGAGGTCACTTTTCTTGTGAATGGCCATAGATTGAAGTTATACCACAAGCCACTCTCAAGAGAAGAGTTTGTCAAGAAGTTCCAAAGAGACAATGATGTGAAGTTAATGAAGAAGAGTCTCTCTTCTTCATCAACTTGATTAAATTTTCTGAAGCATTTCTCTTTTGAAAAAAAAATAAATAAAAAAATAAAAATAAAAAATAAAGGTATAAACATGAAAACCAATCATTGATTGGCATGTTTATACAGAAAAGATAGGGTGAAAATCAGAGTCTCTCTGACACTCTAACTTTTCCCATTTTTGTTTTTATAAGCAGCTGTTATAAAAATCATAAGTTCAGTTCCATAGTGCTTATGATTCATTTCATCTCACTCCATTCACTTATCCATTCATACTCCATTCCATCCATCATTCATTTCATCTGACTCCATTCCACATTTCATTCATTTCATTCCATCTTCCATCCATTTCATTTTCATGTCAAAACACAAAATTTGATATCATGCTGTAAGTGAATAAAATATGTCATGAATTGCAATACAACCCTTATGTTCCTTCATTCCATTTAATGGACTGAATCCATTCCATTCCACTTATCCACTTCATACATATCATAATCCATCATCCATTTTCATGCATACCACATAACATTTCACCCATACTCCAAAAACATTCCATTTTCATGATTAAGGTGTTCTACAGGAACATTCTGCAGCTCGGTGGACATTCTGCAGCTGATCAGCCTTTCTGCAGCCCGACAGTCTTTTCGCAGCTATAAACCCTGAAGGCATCAACCAGCAGACATCAGAATTACAACAAAGTGATCCAGTGAATTCATGAATCAAAAACATCAAGAAAAATTGTGAAAGATTCCTCCAAAGATGAGCAGAGAAGACAAAGGCTACAAAAACATCAAATAAAGGGCAGAGGTAACAAATTTAAATTGCGATGGTATTTCATAAAAGTTTAGCATAGTTTAGTTGTGGATTATTCGAAAGGTTTTTTTAATTGTTTTATTGATCAAACACCAACAAACCCTCTACAGACTTTGTATTAAAATCTTCCATTTCAAAATTCATATCCGATAGCATTTAAGCGGTGAAATGGCCAAAGCATTTGAATTTTCCACGTCTCTTAACCAAAGCATTTAATGATGATGATTCCCTCTGCCGTCGTAAAATCCTCCGCCGTCTCCTCAATCATTAATACAAGCCCTCCACCTCACTCCACTACTCCATTCCGTGACCATTTGCCATAACTTCATTCCGTAGCCGGTATTCCATTTCGAAGACAGAGATATTATTATCACCAGGAGCAGAGCTAAAGGATATCAGTTTGAACAGCATTGAGCATTGTAAACGCAGAGCAGAGCAGAAGAGGTAAATTTGGAAGTATAACAGTGTGAGAACTCAAAGCCACTTGATCCCGTGGACAGATAACATATCACCGTGGACGAAGTTTGGAGCATTTTCACTGTCAACACAGAATTGTGGCCATGTAGAGTTTAAAGTCTGTTGTTACCAAAAGACAGAGGTGCTAAAATTGAAGTCTTTTGCTACCAAAAACAGAGGTGTGGTAGTGATTGAGTTTGAAAACCATTTGTTACCAGAGACAAAGGTTGAGTTTGAAGTCTGTTGTTACCAAAGACAGAGATGTTGTAGTGTTGAATTTGAAGCATACCATTTGCTACTAGAGACAGAGGTGTTTTTCAGTGATTGAGTTTGAAGTCTTTCTGTTACCAAAGACAGAGGTATTGCAGTATTAAAACTGAAACCATTTGCTACTAAGAGCCAGAGGTATTGCACAAAAAGAAATCTGAAGCCATCTCCCACTGTCTATCAGATACATATCAGTTCGAAATTTGAGATTGCTTTCATGATCAAACAAAAGCATATCAGCCAAAGGTTTTGAAGCTGTTGCCACTATAAAACAGAGGTATGTCATTCTAAGAATTGAAGCCATTTTCATTTAGAGCTTGAAGCCATTTTAATCCGAAAGTGAAAGTCATTGTTTTGTGGGTAGAAGAGTGTTAATTTGATATTGAAAATCATGGGTTTCATCGTAAGGACTGAGCCTATGGGATCAAAATATTTAGAAGGTTACCCACAATGCAAGGAAATGTTACAACAAATAGGATGGCTTCAATTTTTGGAAAAGTTTAATGGCTTCCATAAGGAAGTCACTAAAACATTTTCCAGATCATTCCAAGGAACCGAAGTTGAAATAGGGGATGTCAAGTTTACTGTCACTGAAGTTTTTATTGCAGAGGCTACAGGATTGTCCAGAACTGGAGAAAGATGGTTTAAAAATAGAGAATTCCATAATGAATCCTGGAAACAAATTTTAAAATCACTAAATATGGATGTTAGTGTGTTCAAGAAAGGAATTCCCAGTACTGCATTGAAAAGCAAATGGAGAAACATACTACTTCTTTTACAAAAATTTGTTACATGTGAGGGTAGATATGGGACATTTTATGTCTACCACATTAGAATAATGATGCATTTTCTGGGAGAATATTTAAATCTACCATATTTCTTGCATCAAAGTCTGAAGAAAATGGCTTCTTGTGTTCAGAGAAGAATTCAATTTTTAGAGACAACCCTGTATCATCATGGTTTGGTCAAAATTTTGATTGAGCATCATCTATCTAAAACAAATGATACATGGGATGATTTCTTAATAAGAAATCATTTTGAAGAAGCAAAAGAACTATCACCTGAACCACATCCCACAAAGAGAAGTAGGAAATGGAGGACTTCAAAAGGTAAAATTGACAAACCAGTTCAAGAAAGCAGTGAGGAAGTCATTTTGGAGAAGTTGACTCGAATCAAGAGGCAACTTAAGGAAGAAAAGATAATCAAGGAATCTGTCACAGAGAAAGGAGAGGGATCCTCTCAACTTAGGAGAAGCCACAGATTAAAAGGAAAACTGAAGAAAACACCAATCAAACAAACAGGGGTAATCAATATTGAAGATGAAGAAACACCCATTGAAGAGGATGATGAAGAAGATTTTTATGAAGGCACCCCTGAAATTGATCCTGATCAACAGGAAATTTATGATTATGTGGAAACTTTAGAGAGGACAGCTTCAGAAAGCAGAGAGAGAACCCCCAGTCCTCCACTGTCTGAAATTGATATATTAAGGAGGGATAGGTATGAGTTGAAATTGTTGAATAGACACATCAAAAATGAGAATGAAATTCTCAAAGATCAAATCAAGCTCAAAACTGATATGAATTCAACCTTATCCCTGCATATAGACAAAGTGGAGAGGACCAATGAGAAGATGAAGACAAGGAACAAAAAGTTAATCAGGGCACTCACAAACCTCAGGTTCAAACTTGTGATCAGGAAACCCAGAAGGCCTCTAGCTTTCAGACAAAGGAGAAGAAGGGGATTAGATGTCCTTGCAGAAGCCTCCGAATTCATAGGATAATTTGCATGAGGACATGCAAAGAGACAGCAGTGGGGGTATGTTGAGCCTCAAATTTGTGCTTTCCTTCACCTCATTTTACCTCATTCTCCCTTGTCCATTTCTATTTTAAACCCAAATGATCAATAAAAATAGTTAAAATTACTTCTAGAATGGTTTACATGACTGACTTGTTGAATTTTGTGATTGTTGCCATTGTTAAGCATTTTGACCGGAACTGGCTGCAGAATGCAGACATTCCGTAGCTAACCGGCGATTCTGCAACTACCTTCATGTTTGAGTATGTTCCAGGTGGCCTCTTGAGGAAAAACGCATATGGGCATGATCCACGTCGTGCCTACATGGTTTGTTGCTCATCATGGAAGAGGAAATGAAGTCTGGGTACGGTTATGCACGTGGGAACACATTTGTGAAGGAAGACTCCTACTAGGACTGTCTCAGTCCAGATGTCTTTTCTTCTTCACGTAGCCACCTCAAAGACTCCTAAGATGATTCGGATAAGGAAAGAAATTATTCCTAAATTGTTGTAATTATTGTTACTGGCATTTACTTTATAAACTCTTGAGTAGACCGAGAGCTTAGTTAGAGATTTTGTGTTAGATTTGTTGCTAGATTTTGTGTAAACTCTGTGTTACGTCCTTGAAGACACAGAGTGTTATGTTCGAACTATTGCATTGTTAATGGAGCAGACAAAGTTATTCTGAAGGCGTGATTTGATTTGAAGTTGAATGCCGTCAAGTGGTAGAGGGCCCCTGCCTCTTGCATGGATTTCTTTTGCGTAAACTAGATAAGTTTTTCCTAGCTGCTTTTACGTTTTGCATTTGAATTGGTAGTTGTTTTGTTTTATCTACTGTAGTCGTATTCGTTCCAGTTCTTCCACAAGAAGACACTCTTCCAACAGACCAAAATGATGAATGTTTAATGACTATGGTATTGTAGGATAGGAGTTAAATTTGTATTTGTTTTAACTAGCTACTGTAGTCATATTCGTTCCAGCTCTTCCACAAGAAGACACTCTTCCAACAGACCAAAATGATGAATGATTAATGACTATGGTATTATAGGATAGGAGTTGAATTTGTATTTGTTTTTAACTAGATACCGTAGTTATATTCATTCCAGTTCTTCCACAAGAAGACATTCTTCCAACAGATCATAACGATGAATGATGAATAGCTATAGTACTGTAGGAATTAGTTGTAGTTTTTGCTATTCACTATCACAGTTACACTTGTTCTAATCACTCTTCCACAAGAAGAAATTCTTCCAATACATCCTTAAGAAGTTCAAGACATGACTGTGATAATGAAAGATTTAGTTGTTTGTTTGTACTAAGTATCATCTATGATCTTGCTCTTAAACGCTTGCCCGAGACATCATAATGACGAGTAGGGTATGGGTGTGATAACTTAGTTTTTCATTTGCTTTTAGTTCATTTGCTTTCAATTGCATACAAGTCCACAGTCAGAATTGTTCTACCTCTTCCACAAGAAGGAACTCTTCCAAAATATCACTAATGATGAACAAACAGATTGTGTAACTTCATAGAATAATGCATGTTAGTTAGAATGCTCCGGAGTTTCATTTGTATTTAATTCATGTTCAGTTACTTTGTTTCAAGTTTGATGATGACTTATCGTTCAACATTGTTCTAGTTTAGAAGCATCTTAGATCCATTCTTAAGTTAACTCATTGCACTTACATCTCATAGTCACACTGTCATTCTTTGCACAATAGATTATTTTAGTTGTTAGGATTCACAAGACAACCTTCATTATTCACAAATATCTTTTTGTTCTGAAAACTACAAGTGATCCATAAACATAGGAACAGAAGATAACATCACTATAAGGTCTGAAATCTCTCTGCAATATCCTCATCATTTTATGAACAGAGCTCTTCCTCAAAAGAACTACTTTGAACAAGAAACCAATAACTCTTTGAGTATAGGTTCTGAGACATCCAATTAAATTGCAGAATAGAACTAGGAATTAGTCATGGAATAGATGAGCTTAGAACATAATGTTGCACCATGATAAAATTAGTGTTTAACTGTCTAGTTAGAGAACTTGCATATTTAGTGATCATTTCTCAAGTTTAGTTTGTGTCATTTGCCTAAGAAGTCATTATCAAGCTTTTGTTTCTATTTAGTCATAGTTCAGATTTTGCTTCAGTATTTCTAATTGCATTTGCCATTCCATACATTAGATTTAACTCTGTTTTGACCACCAACTTCTTTCCATTAGTTTTCTAGGCAGCTTCATTGTGAACATAAAACACCAAAAGACCAAAAACATCACAAATCATCACAAAAGACCAAAAACATCACAAAACCACATACAACGCATTAGGAAACAAGCACCTAGGTACATATGGTACACTTCACTTCAGCAGTTTACAAATCCTGGTTGACAATTAAATGAGCTCAGTTTAGGAGACTAGACTGAGACCCAACACTATCCTTCCGCCATCGGCTTCGCCACAACATAGAATATGGAATGAAAGTGGGTAAAGATGATGTTGAGAGAATGCCTCTCTCCTCCTTGATTCTACCCAATACTCTCAACATTGTACAATGACCTCCCAAGGTCTCCACTCCTCTGAAATCAATGAATGGTGCCTCAAAATTTTAAGCATCTCTCATCATCTGCTGATCTAGTGGTCTTCTTGGTGAAATGTCTCCACGCAATGAGACATCATCATCAAGAGTAGACTGCATATATGAATGGACCACTTTGTCCCTGCCCTCACTGCGCAATCCAAGCTTCCCCAAGCAGTGTATCAACCTCATGAAGGATAGATGGGGATCCTATCACATAATGCTAATATCCTCCCTATCTCCTCCCTTGTATCTCCATAGGTCCACACTCCTCATCATCAATGGCACATGTAAAACATGAATTGTGCCTTGATCTCCGTTTGGTCTCAATTAGTCTTCCTAAATTGAGCTCATTTAATTGTCAACCGTGTCAAGAACTGGGCCGGGCGTGGTGCACTATATGTGCCTAAGTGAACTTCTTCCATTTCGTTGTGCTTAGTGTTTTCGATGTTTTTGGTTTTATGATTTTGTGTTGAAAAGGGAAAGAACTAAATGTTGATGAAAAGCAGTTGTTGGTCACACTAAAAACAATTCTAAATCATGTGTGGTATGCAAAACTAGACAGTAACTCACAACACAAATTTAGTCCAATTCATTTGTTAGAGACATGTTGGAATACTTCAAGAAAAGGATAAATTTAGTGCAGTGAGGTTTTCCTAAACAACAATTTACCATATCACAAAACAGATCTTATCCATGACTAGATATTTATTTGGACATATTTGGAAAAGTTAGTTCTGCAACACAGTGAATAATTCTGCTCTAAATTAACCAAGGATCCTGAAACTAATCTATTCTGCAACCTAAATTGTCATTACTAAGCCTTATTTGAAAGTTAAAGTCTTTTGAGATAATTTTGAGGAAAAGGCTAGTTGCACAATTAGAAGAATCTGCAGAATAATCAAAGCCATGAAATGATATTACCAATTCCTGTCTGCATAGTGATATGTTGGAAGAGTTTAATAACAGGAGTGGTTTTTGTAAATAATGAAGGCCTTAGTCTAGTAGAACAGAACTATCATTCAACTAATTAGTGAAACTTGGCTATACATTAAGCAAAACATGAACCAGAATGCAATTAATCTATTTTGAAATACAAATGACAGAGTTAAGCTAAAGTTCAATTAATCAAAATGAAAACACAGTGACCACAACTGGGCTAAAATGCAATTATTCAAACTGGAAAGATGGTGAGCAAAATTAAACTAAAATTCCATAATCCTAACTTTGAAGTACAATGAACTAAAGCGCTTTTTGATCTCCGGAGTATTAAACCACAGTGCAACTAATCTATTGCATATTACGAAAACAAGTCTGGCTGTACTATCTAATGCAAATTGACATAAAACACACAGTTCGAAATGAAAACACAATTAAACTCCTAAAATATCACAGTCAATTCCCATTCATCATTAGAGGTATTTTGGAAGAATATCTTCTGGTGGAAGAGTTAGAATGAGAACGACTACATTAGCTAACAAAAACAAGTATTAATTCAAATGCAAAGTGTAAAGGCAGCTAGAAAAACTTATCTAATTAACGCAAAATAAATCCGTGCAAGAGGCAGGGGCCCTCTACCACTTGACGGCATCCAACTCCAAACTAAATCAACGCCTTCAAAATAACTTTGTCTGCTTCATTAAAGCTGAAAGAACTTGAACATAACACTCTGCGTTTTCAGAAATGTAACACAGAGTCTAAGAAAAATATGGAATGAAGTCTCTAGCCTAGCTCTTGGTTTCCCAAGTGTTTATATAACAAATGCACATAACAAGACTTGCAACAATTCAGGATCATTGTCTTTCCTTATCAGAATCGCATTAGGACTCTTGAAGTGGCTGTGTGACAAATAAAAGGACATCTGGACTGAGACAGTCCTAATAGAAGTCTGCTTCCTTAAATATGTTCCCACATGTCAAAACCATACACAGAATTCGTTTCTTCCTTCATGGTGAGCAACAAACCATGTAGACATGACGTGGAATATGCCCATATGTGGTTTTTCTTGAGAGGCCACCTGGAACATACTCAAACTATAAAACAGCTGCAGAATCGCCGGTCAGCTACGGAATGTCTGCATTCTGTAGCTATTTTGCAGAAAATTGTTAAAATAGCAAAAATCATGAAAATACAATATGTTAATCAATTTTATGTAACCTTTAAACAATCCTAATCATTCTTCATTGATTTTAGGCTTATGAAATGATAAAAGAATGATGAAATGAGGTAAAGTGGAATGAAAGAAAGCACAATTTTGAGGCTCAACATACCCCCACTGCAAGACTATTGCATGTCCTCATGCAATTTCATCAAAACTTATTCCATGTACTCTGAAACATCCAAATTTTTCTTTCTGGTTCTTTTGGCCCTAATCTCTTTTCAGAAATTAGTTCTTCATCTTCCTCTTGTAGTGGAGTGTCAATTTTATTTTCAATAACCATGTCAGTTTCTCTTCTTCTGCTCCATCAAAAGATTTGACAAAAGATTTTGTAATCTCCTTATGGAAGCCATCAAATTTCTCTATAAAGTTTAGCCTCCCTTCTTATTGTAGTAGCTCCTTGAATTATGGATATCCTTCCAAATACTTGACTTCAACTGATTCTGTCCTGACAATTAGCCACATTCCTCCTTTGTGCAAATTATCTTCCTTTCATAATTACTTTTCTATGCTTGAAGCTAGATTGACTACAGAGTATGATGCTTTATTTTGAAACTGTATCTCTGTGTCTGAAGATGGATTAGTTGAAGAATGATGCTTCACCCTTAGAATTACCTTTCTGCACTTAGAGATGGATTGGCTACAAAGTGTAATGGAAGTGAATGGATGGAGGTGATTAAGGTATAAGGGAAAATGAAGTGGTTATGGATCTGATGGAGAATTTATGATGACCTTGTGGTGAGATATGGAATGTTGGATAAGGGATATGGCTAATCAATTCGAATGATAGGTTGTTTAGGAAACACATGATTATACACATTGTATCTATTTCATGTTTTGACTTTTTGCTATTAAAATAATTTTCACAATTTACCTCAGAATTTTGACCTTGTTAATTGCTGTGCTTGATTTTGTTCCTTTGGTCTTCTTTGAGCTTGTTGGTCTTCAAAACAGAATCCTTCAATTTCCTGTAATCATCATCTCTTTGTAGGCTGTACAATCATGTCAGAACTGTTGATTAAGATGTCGCTGCAACATGCAATCTGTAAGAAGAAATGAAGTATGAATATGGAAGATGGATGTAAAATGTAATGGAGTGAAAGTGGAGTATGACTTGTGAAATGGAATGAAAATGGCATGAGATGGAGTGAAAGTGGAATAGGACTTGTGAAGTGAAATGGAAATGGCATGAGATGGAGTGAAAATGGAGTGGATTGTAGAATGAAATGAATTTTGGAATTTCTCTCAAATGGTACATCAGACTTCCCTGAAATTTTCTGAGGTTGTCACCAATATTATTATGCATCTTCCACTGAAAAATCGCAGCCATTGGTTGCACGGATCTCCCGAAAAATGAGAAATGGCTGTAGGTGAAAGTGGCCAATTTCTTGAAAAATACACACTGAAATTTTCTGAAATTTTCTGTGTTTATTCAACCTACCTCAATGCATTTACCATAAAAATTTCAAGACCAACGGATGCACGGTTTGAAAGTTATGACAAAATCAATTTCTGCCCTGTTTCACCCTTCATTTTGCCCAATTTTGCAACAAAAAAGTACGCCACGGACTCATTTTAAGGCCAAATTGAGTGATTCCAATGGGAAACTGTGTATTTTTACCTTCGCTACTGCCACATGCTTCCAGAATTTCATTTTGATGAAGAAAAGGTGCTGCTGTGCAAAAACACTCAAATCTGTCCTAATCTGTCCAAAATGCTGAAAAGTGAGAATCTGCCTGAAAAACCCTTCTGAAATGCCCTTAAAAATTGCTTTTTTTCAAATTCTGTCCGCGTCTTACTCAATTTATCATATTCTGAGAAAACCTAGAAGCTCATAATTTTTTATTTCTGCTCCAATCTCTTGCAAAAATTGCACCAAAACTGCCTTCTGGAAAAAGTTGCAAAAAAAAAACAAGAACAGGCTGCTACAGCAATAGCTGCAGAAACTGCCACTTTCCGTAGCTGTTATTGAATTGACAAAAAGATGAACATGCTGCTACAAGAAACTAATAAAATTCACTGCTGCAATTTGTCGTTGATTCCATAAAACCATTAGTCTTCATCAAAGCCAACATTCATGGTACAATTCTTACCATGCGAATAGATTTGTCGAAGTCGAGCATGGGAAGAAATCATTGGATTACCGATCAATAATGAAAATCGTTAACCAATGCGAGACAACTCACCGATAATGTAAATGAGTGTCAAGGTACTTCAGTGCATCTTGACAGGGACGAATGAATGTGTCGAAGTCGAGTCGCTTGCAAGATTTGACAATCAAGAGACATTGTTGTATTCCCATTGTTATCAACGAGGAGGCTTGCCATTGATGAATGCAAGCTCCAAGGCACTTCAAATAATCTCTAATCTTGATCCCAGATAAAGTGTTGAGGTCGATGGAACAAGATCTGTTGGAAGGTGGACCTTAAGGAATTCCACATCATCCAACTCGAGCATAGAACCAAGAATGATTTGAAGAACCATGAAAGATTGAAACCATCATGAAATTGCAGAACTTATTGTGAACTTTGCCCGCCAATTGCCTGGTTTTCAAACAAAGCTCATGTCCAATTGTGCCAGCAAGCTGGTTTTCACAATAGGACTTATTTTTCTCTTTACTCTTTTTTTTTCTTTTTTCTTTTTTCCTTTTTTTTTCTCTTTTTTTTTTTATGTCCTACTCTACTTGAAAAAGAAAATCTTGTTCAAGTATATGAGTACTTCCAATGGAACCATGTTTGTAACAAGATGATAGATAAAATCATATGCAGGTTTGAAAGATACTCTTTGATATGTACCAGTATATGAGATGCCAACTGTCTTGATTTAGATGATGTCAGAAGATATTGAATAATTGAGCATTGGAATCCGATGACTGAATTGAACCAAGATTCAATGTAATCTTTTCTTCCTTGTCTTTCCTCTATCATGAAATGCAAGTCTTCGGAGATATGATCTTCATTCATAGAATCTAGTGATAGGCATGCATGAGACTTTTCAATCTCTGGTTCCAATATTTCCTCTTTATCAATAGAAATTCCTGATTCTTGGACCTTATCTGAGTCTTCTTCTTCTGGTTGTTGTTCTTCAATGACAGCTGGTGAATCATTTTGCAATACCTCAGAATTGTAAGTTGATTGAGGTGTTTTATTGTTGGGGATATGAAATGGTTGTGGAGGTAGTGGAGTGGGGAATCTTTGGGGTGTTTGTGTGGATGGTAATGGAAAAGGTTGAATTGAGGTCAAATGAGGGTGATTTTGATGTTGTGGTGGAGACAAATGGTATGGATAACATTGATGATGGTATTGAGGATAAAGAGGGAAAGATTGAGGATATGGTGGATTTCCTTTATAGGGTCTTTGCCAACTTTGTTGCCAAGATTGGTTTTGAGGTTGGGATTGAGATGGCCAAGGTTTCCAAGGTTGATTTTGAGGTTGGGATTGATATGGCCAAGGTTGCCAAGGCAAGGGTGTTTTCCAATTACCTTGAGGTTGTTGTGCATAACCTTGAAACTGTGCATAAGGATAGTGCATCATATTGGGTTGATGAGGCTGCCATAGTCCTCTTGGAGCTACATAACAGAGTTGCTCTTGTGCTTGATTTGCTCCATTATCCTTCTGGTAAATTGCCTTCAACCCTGGTAATGATGGGCAATCTTCAATAGTATGTGATCCTGCACAAATTTTACACATTTTAATGTTATCAAGTGGACATTCATGCAAAGTATGTTTCTTTCTACATTTAGGGCAAAATATAAATGAAGCAACTTTTTTCTTGTTTTGCATTCTTAGCATGTCAGTTTGTTCATTTAAATTACCAAGAATGTTTAGCAAATTGTTAGGTTCAGTTTGACTTACCAATCCTGATGCTGACTTACTTACTTTTGCCATAAATGGATCTTGAGGGGACCTTACACACTTTTCTTTTCCTCTTGATATGTTCTTGCATAGTTCACAAATTTCTTGAAATGGCAATCGATAGACATCTCCTTTTCCCACAATATTAAGAAGATCAATCCATTCATCCTTTATAGCATTTAGTAGGAGAGTTTTTAATGCATCTGATCCTAAATTATGCATTTTAGATCTTTTGATATTATAAGTAAATCTCTCCACTAAATCTTCTAGGCTTTCATCCTCTTTTTGGTTCATGTTAAAGACTTCATTTCTAAGGTCATGGTGCATGCAATAACCTTTATATTTTTCCAAAAATACTCTTTTCATATCATCCCATGTCCCTATAGAATTTGTTCCTAAAGTCATGAAC
The DNA here is from genome assembly GCA_034641835.2 of Pinus albicaulis. Classification (NCBI taxonomy): domain Eukaryota; kingdom Viridiplantae; phylum Streptophyta; class Pinopsida; order Pinales; family Pinaceae; genus Pinus; species Pinus albicaulis. Next base: position 549,536,220 of record CM076583.1, on the reverse strand, counting down.
CATCTAAGAGCTCTATCCTTCAATGTTACCGGAAACAAATTCAATTTTTGCATGTGCAATGAATAGCCATAAGATCTACAAATTATTTCAAATTCAAAAAGAAAGGTTTCCGGGTCTTCTGATCTCATACCTTTGAAGTTAGGAAGTACAGATGGATGGATGTTCTTCATTTGAATATTGATATCAGTTTCTTGAATGGGAAATCCAAAAGGATTTTCCTCATTGTCATCATCTCCATCCATTTCTTCAACCTCCTTTGTCACCTCTTCTTCTACCTGCAAAAATATGAATTCATGATATGGATGTGTGGCTCTTACTGCACCACATGATATAGTGGGTGTGGTAGGTGATTGAAGCTTTTGTTTTTGTTTTTTTGTGGATGTAGGAAATCAGGATACCTAGTTACACTTCCCCGGCAACGGCGCCAAAATGTTTGGTCTCAACCTAGTCTCCTAAATTGAGTTCATTTAATTGTCAACCAGGGTCAGTAAACTGCTGAAGTGTGGTGCACTATATGTGCCTAAGTAACCTCTTCCTACTTCGTTGTGTTTAGTGTTTTCTGATGTTTTTGGTTTTATGGTTTTATTTTGAAAAGGGAAGGAACTAAATGTTGATGAAAAGCAGTTGTTGGTCACACTAGAAACAATTCTAAATCATGTGTGGTATGCAAAACTAGGCAGTAACTCACAACACAAATTTAATCCAATTCATTTGTTAGAGACATGTTGGAATACTTCAAGAAAAGGATAAATTTAGTGCAGTGAGGTTTTCCTAAACAATAATTTACCATATCACAAAACAGATCTCATCCATGACTAGATATTTGTTTGGACATATTTGGAAAAGTTAGTTCTGCAACACAGTGAATAATTCTGCTCTAAATTAACCAAGGATCCTGAAACTAATCTATTCTGCAACCTAAATTGTCATTACTAAGCCTTATTCGAAAGTTAAAGTCTTTTTTGAGATACTTGAGGAAATGCTACAACAATTAGAAGAATCTCATAATAATCAAAGCTACAAGAAATGATATTACCAATTCCTGTCTGCATGGTGATATGTTGGAAGAGTTTACTAACAGGAGTAGTCTTTGTAAATGATGAAGACCTTAGCCAAGTAGAACAGAACTATCATTCAACTAGCTAGTGAGACTTAACTATACATTAAGCAAAACATGAACAAGAATGCAATTAACCAATTTTGAACTACAAATGACAGAGTTAAGCTGCAGTTCAATTAATCAAACTAAAAATACACAGTGACCACAACTGGGCTAAAATGCAATTATTCAAACTAGAAAGATGGTGAACAAAATTAAACTAAAATGCCATAATCCTAACTTTGAAGTACAATGAACTAAAGCGCTTTTTGATCTTCGGAGTATTGAACTACAATGCAACCAATCTATTTTGCATTATTACGAAAACAAGTCCGGGCCGTACTATCTAATGCAATGACATAAAACACACAGTTCGAAATGAAAACACAATTAAACTCCTAAAATATCACAGTCAATTCCCATTCATCATTAGTGGTATTTTGGAAGAATATCTTCTGGTGGAAGAGTTAGAATGAGAACGACTACAGTAGCTAACAAAAACAAGTATTAATTCAAATGCAAAGTGTAAAGGCAGCTAGAAAAACTTATCTAATTAACGCAAAATAAATCCATGCAAGAGGCAGGGGCCCTCTACCACTTGACGGCATCCAACTCCAAACTAAATCAACGCCTTCAAAATAACTTTGTCTGCCTCATTAAAGCTGAAAGAACTTGAACATAACACTCTGCGTTTTCAGAAATGTAACACAGAGTCTAAGCAAAATCTGGAATGAAGTCTCCAGCCTAGCTCTTGGTTTCCCAAGTGTTTATATAACAAATGCACATAACAAGACTTGCAACAATTCAGGATCATTGTCTTTCCTTATCAGAATCACATTAGGACTCTTGAAGTGGCTGTGTGACAAGGAAGAGGACATCTGGACTGAGACAGTCCTAATAGAAGTTTGCTTCCTTAAATATGTTCCCACGTATTAAAACCATACACAGAATTCGTTTCTTCCTTCATGGTGAGCAAAAAACCATGTAGACATGACGTGGAATATGCCCATATGCGGTTTTTCTTGAGAGGCCACCTGGAACATACTCAAACTGTAAAACAGCTGCAGAATATAATCTTTAATGTCCTGAGCACGGATTCTTGTACACAGCCAAGAATTGTTTCTCAAGGAACAACACATAGGAAGAATTATTTGCATTATTTAAAGAAAAGGATTCCAATATCCATGATGCATAGGCCTCACCTCCAAAATTCAGCACTACTACTCTGATGGCTTCATCTTTAGAAATTTGGTGTTGCTGCAAAAAGGTGTCTTGCTCTTCCACCCAAGCCCTGGCTGAACATGTAGGGGAACCATCAAAGGTAGACAAAAGAAATCTACCCACATTAATCTGATTTCTCCTCCTCACCTTGATCTTGTAAAAATCCGGAAAGGTGATATGATCTCTAAACTTCTGAGTTTGATATTCATACTCATGCAAAATACCACTAAGAGTTCCCCTCTTAGGCATTCCTTCTTCTCCTCTTTCTCTTATGGACAAACTAGCCATGTGATTGCACTGTGCATCATAGGGTGTGGCTGCATGCTCACACTCCCCATAAGAAAATCTAGAGTTTGACTCAGTTTCAAACCCTCTTGGAGATTATGTACATATCTCCCTCCATATCTTCTTGAAATATTCATGAATGCTCTGTACAGATCTTGGAAGAAGCTTCGTAAGCCTATCTTCCTTTCTCTCTCCACATAATGGAGTCTTCATCTTCTCTTTTCTTGATAGCATCATGGTTGAGTTCCATAGGCTGAGCCAAGATTATGCTCTGATACCACTGTAATATCCCAAAATAGGGAAATTCTACCCTATTGGGAATATATTAAGATATTCCAAATGTGGAGATCCAGCAATACATAAACATAAAATGGAAATAGCAGTGAATAAACACCATACCATAATGTATGGAAACCATAGAGCCATTTTATTATGAATCAACAACAAATATTAGCAATACAACTCAAAGTATCAAGGCAAACAAGCCTCCCATCAATACACTTGCTAAAAGTAAAATACTACTACATAGCAGAGTGTCTATGAACAAGAAATGCATAGTCATGGATGGAGAACTACTACAGGAAGCGTAAAATATCATAGATATACATATATATGACTCATACAATATTGGGAGAGAAGATTTATGCTCAAGACATTATACTACTGCAGAAATAACGTTGTAGCTGAAGGAGGATGCTTGGCCTCAAGCCTGGATGTGAGGCAAATCAGTACAACTCCTTCAAGAGGCCTCTCAAGAAATGATAAGGATTCCTAAACAGAAAATCCTTGTGCTAAGCATCACTGCAACTCTGCTAAACAGTAGGAGAATGCAAAAAGTCTAAACAGACAAAGAAATCAATAATATGAATCATGAATAACAATGGTTGCCTTGCTCTCCTTTTAAACAAGTGAAAGACCTATCTCCATGGGTCCCACTCATTAGGGTTTCCTCCACAAAATAACCCTCTTCCCATTCATATTGCACTGTCTATCAAAGTGTTCTCCACCTCCTATCCCAACGTTGTTGACTTGGTCAAACTTGACCTTGTCTCCATGCAGATGTCCTCTTTCACACATAAGGGTGTGAAATCCAACTCTTATGACTATCCCCTTTCACATTTCAGGGATTTTATTCATGTTTTTAATATGCATGGGCTTCCTTACCCATTTATTTAGCTTCTAGGTGATAAAAACACAACTTTAATATTCCATTTAGTTGTGTGCTAAAATGGGAATATTATAGTCCTCCCCTCCCAAATGTTGCTTGTCCTCAAGAAACTAAAAGGATAGAACTGGAAAGTCTCCTCCCAAGGCATGGAGTCTGAAATGTGTTAAGGAACAACTTCTCCATGTGGATCCTCCATCCCCCAAGAAATCATCCATAGAAAATGAGTTACCTCCCAACATGGCAACTCCTGAAAATACTCTTCCACCTTTGGCTCCTGTAATGTAGGTGGGCTGAAAATCTGATCTTGGTAGACAAAATAGTCTACCCCACGCTCTCCTCCTCTCTTCTTAGGATAATTGTAGAGTATCTACTGATCTTGGGATACAATAATATTTCCCTCAAGTGGCAAGATGAATATTAGACCTCCAAGGATCTCTTCTCTAATGTTATGAAACATGTTGGCCAAAATCATCTCATATGTAATGAGTTGGAAGTCGCCATCATATGGCATCCAATAAATCATATGGCTCACCTCAAATGGAAACAAGTGTGTTGTTGTAGTGGCCACATACTCTCTCATGCTCCCATTAGAACATGCAATGCAAACAATGTGGGAGATCTCTCTCCCAAGGAACACATCCAACCAATGTGCCATTCCCCCAATAATGCTTCCAACAAATATAAAGACAACAAAAACATAAGGAACCATAATTAGAACCATGCTTGATACCATATGTAGCAAGGGAGAAGGACAATAGTCCCTCAAATGTAACCAACGCAGTTTGATCCTCAACTGCAAGAGAGAGTGGCAAAAAGTGGGGCTTCTCAACCACTTGCTTGTTGTCCCACTCTCCCCATATGTTTGGAGAAAGTGAATGATCTATGGTGAAAAGTGAGCATGTTCTCCAAAATACATCTCCTCCCCAAGTCCTCCTAGGGACTGGTCACCAATACTGCTCATGGCCTCAAGTAGACCATGAAGTCTAGAAACAATAATGCTCCTCCTTGGAGCAACATCCTGCACATGTATGGTTAAGGGATGCATATATACATTATACAAATAATTACGCAAACAATCAATACCCTTACCATATTTCTTTCTCATGCAAATGGATTGGCTCATAGATGAGTCTCCTCTCATCCTCAAAGAGAAAATATTTGGTTGTGCTAACTCTTCCAAAGAGTTATGTATCTCCTCCTCAAACCCCTTCCAAAAACACCCCTCCATGATGGTGTGGTATGCTCTCAAAGAACAAGTGTGGCTGAAAAGGAAATCCTCATGAGCTGCTTGTAGCAATTTCTCCTTGAGCTTGGAAGCTCTAGATAAGAAGATCCTACCATGATAGTATATGACCCCATCTGTGACAAAATATCCCTCCTCATGCAATTGGTCATCCAATATCATGCAAGTGAAAATATCCTTGGAATACTCTACCAACAGCTGGGAGTTCCAATATGGATCTATCCTCCATAGTGACAGTGCTGATGATCTCTCATGAAGAAAATCTGTCATATGGTTTTCCTCTCCTTTGACATCTCCCATTCCAAAGATGAAAGTTGGAAGGCTGCTATCCCTCCCCTGCTACTTCTGCCACAGTGCAGAATCTGAAATGAGAGTGCGTAAAGATGACGTTGAGAGAATGCCTCTCTCCTCCTTGAGTCTACCCAAGACTCTCAGAGTTGTACAATGACCTCCCAAGGTCTCCACTCCTCTGAAATCAATGAATGGTGCCTCAAAATGTGAAGCATCTCTCATCATCTGCTGATCTGGTGATCTCCTTCGTGAAATGTCTCCATGCAATGAGACATCATCATTAAGAGTAGACTTCATATATGAATGGATGAACTTATCCCTGCTCTCACTGCGCAATCCAGTCTCCCTCTTAGGTGCATCAACCTCATGAAATAGATAGGGATGTGTGCTCCTCATCACATGATGCTGGTCAACCTCCCTATCTCCTCCCTGCATCTCCATAGTTCCACACCTCATCATCAATGGCATATGTAGAACATGAGTTGTGCCCTGATCTCCACAGATGAGATCCTACGGACTTCCTTGCAAAGATGCAAGAACCCATCTTGTTGGAATAAGGGCTCCTCCTTCCTCTGCATGAGGTGTTAGATCAACTCTAGATCTGACAGCGTTGTTGCCCTTAGCCTCCTCAACATGAATGGGAAACCTCCCAATGATTGGATCCTCCTTTGAAAAAGGGGTATCCATGCCTTCTTGTGCCAATATACAATATAAAGGTCTTGCCTCTAGCAAAGTATGATACGATTTACCAGATTTAAAGTTGAGGAGGTAAATCCCCTCGTAGACGAGAGGCGATCCCTACTAGCCAAGCTAGAGTCTAGCAACAATCAAACAATGTTACGACGCAAGTTCCTAGTTACGAATGAAAAGACTAGAGATAGAAGCCTACCTAGATTCCAATGCTATGATCTTGAAGAAGAAGCATCTCTGTTCCTCAACCTCGGCAGATCACAATCCCTACACGATCTCCACGGATGAACTCCTGCACATGGAAGAAACAAATAGATACAAGCATAAAATCTGGCATACGTAACTAAACATCAGTCAGAAAGGATGTTACTCATATTAACATGATGGAAAACAGAGTGGAACCATAATCGTAATCATCTATTAAATAACAAACGAAGAGAGATTACAACCAAGTTCTGACGTCGTGGTCTCCTTCGGATGGGTCTCCAGTCGTTCACGTCTCGCAAAGCTCGCCAGGGAAAGGGAAAACCTCTCCAGAGTCTCTCGACGATGGTCTCCTTACTTGAGTCGGCCTTAAGGGGAAAAGAGGGCTCTTTACGGCACAAAGGCTCTTGGGAATATGGAGATTCAAAGCTTAGGCACTTCAAGACTAGCTTGCCATGGAATTGAGCAGGCTTTTATAGATGGGGAAGGAGGGATTTGGGATCCCTATTATTGTGGGATTGGCCCTATCAACAAGGAAGGTTCCATGGGAGGTGGCAAAACCACTTCCCTTCCATAGAACTCCCGCAGCCAAACCTCCCAACTCAAGATAGGCAATGGTTTTAGAGTTTGTTGGAACTCAACTTCCGCCATCTTTATTTAAAAAACAGTCCCTAAATTGGGTGGCGCGACTGCTGCTCTATGACAGAGCGCCAGTTGGCGCGACCTCTTTGCAGGATTTTCCCCATTGGCGCGAGTACTGAACTACCTGCCCGCGCCAATGCCAAAAGGGATGTTTTTCATGATTTTTGCAAGGAGATGTCTCAAGGGCAAATGAAGCTCATGCTTAGAGGAATGCATTGATGATGTTTTCAAGGCATGACAATGTTCACAGGTCACAAAATGGGTCCTCCATTGTGTGGGACGGGGAATGGTAGGGACGGTGACAAATTACTGTGTAACAGATGCCCCCTAAAGTATGAGGCCCGAGAGAGAGAGGGGTGAAATTCTTTACGAGAACATGTTCAACTGAATGCCCGCCGTCGGAAAACCTGCGCAGAAAGATACAACTGATATCTCAAGTACATGATGTATATGTGGTATGGACGCAGCCATCCGAAACAGAGTATGCTATAATTCGGATCTAGGGTATGGGCGCAGCCATCCAACTAAGATCAAACAAATAGACTCAGGTATGGTCGCAGCCATCCAATCAGTGAGTCATGTACATAATGATAATAATCCACAATCGCAGCCTGGATTACAACAGACACAATCCGGGGTCTTGCGCTCCATCTCGACCCAAACAAAGTACAAGTTCGAGCATGTGAATATGTGAGCTGAAGTCGAACATGCAAGAACATCGTCTGATTACCAGCCAATGATGAAAGCTGTTAACAGACGCGAGAGGAACCACCAATAATGACAATGGCCCTCAAGGTACTACAGGTACAATCTACGGCGTGCGAATAAATGAGTTGGCGTCGAACACCCGCAGAATCACTCGATCGGAGGCCAATGATGAAAACCTCTCGTCGAATGCGACGAACCTGCCATTGAGGCATGCAGGCTCCAAGGTACCATGAAAGAGTCTCTAGACCAACTTCCTGGATAATGAGCTGAAGTCGACAGGAAGTGACCTTGATCGAAGGTGGGCCATAATGTTTCCCACATCATTGACACGAGACAGAGGAACATGATGTTTTTGTTGTGAATCAAGATCGTATGAGAAACAGAGGAAGGTTGATATTTGCAGAGGCCAACTTCTCTTGAACATATGAACGGCACGATAGTGGACTTGGCAGTATTTGACATCAACGGATCAGAGGTCATGGTGACGAGGCAGTGAGCAGATGAGAGGTCAAAAGGGATTATCCAAACCCACGGAGGCAAAGTGAAGAAACGAGATGAGATGTCCCCAACCCGACACGAATGCAGACAAGTGCCATGTTCAAGAGCGACATACTGCCGACGACAACGACGATGGTTCCATTTTCCCCCACCATTTCTAGCGAGTACCCCAATTATTTTTAATAACAAGCTTGAAGGGGATAGCATATGCTTGCAATATAAGTCCGCCCTTCGGGCGAATCCATCCTAGTGCATTTAACAAGTCCTAGGAAGGAGGAACTCGGAGAACGTCATTTCGACTAGATCCGATGTCATCAGGGTTTAACGAGTCTGACAAAGGAAGAACTCGACGTCTTTTCATGTTTAGAGAGTTTGAAAAGACAACGGAAAAGAAAACTCCACAGGTCCCTTTTCGTAAATAGTTCCCCAGATCCGAAAAGGTAGAAAACAATATCCGGGAAAACCTCCTAGTCGCGATAGGCTAGGGTATTCCTTTTTCGTAATCAATCCATCCCAGCCCGAAAAAGGGTTAAACTTATACTGGGTGAATGTCGATTCGTGTCCATTTTAACGAGATCGAAACGACAAGGGCCTCGGTAATCTTTTCATGTTTAGAGAGTCAGAAAAGAGCTGAAAGATGACTCCAAAGTGACTTTTTCGTGTATTTACCGAGTCCGAAAAAGTATAAAATACAACTCGTTTCCATCGTTTAAGTCGCAAAAACCTGCTACTGCACATACCAAGCAAGCGTAAAACCCATTTTCGACATAACATATGCAAATATTTGATAAAAATAACTTTAAAACTCATTTAACGTCGAAAAAGTTATAAATATGTCAAATTGGTAAAAATAAAATTACTTTTACTATTTACCTTGGTGGAAAGCAACAGTGGTCCATTTGGAGCAGAAACTTCTGACGGTGATTGCGACAAATCCAGTTGACCATTCAGCCTCTCGTCTGTCACAGGTAAGAGGCGTTCCCTTGCTCTTCATTTTCATTCATTTTTTAATAAATTTCCCTTGAAAATCAGTTCTACGTGGCCATTTTTAAAATTTTAGGGCTGCGCCCATTGGCGCGGGTATCGGGCACAGACCCGCGCCAATGAGCTCTTTTATATAAAGGGCTCGCGCCACGTGGCACGACTATTCACAAAACAGCCACGCCAGCGGCCGAACCTAAAAATCCGCCCAAAATTTCGACATTTAGACCAAATTCATGGAATTTGAAGCTCATCAAAGATCTAACTAAGGGTTTTTGACCATATGAATGCAGGTAATCACTCAAAATGGAAATCGAATGGAAAGAACAAGAGCACGGAGAAGAGGATGAACAAGCCATGCAAAGTCAAGCTTGCATGAATGCACTTAGAAACTGTGGATTGAAAAAGTTCTTCCTCACACCATGTTTACGAGCTCAGCCCGAGCTCCTCTAGTATTTAATCAGTATCTGGGACGAACATGAACAGGTGTTCAGGTTACGAGACCAGGTATTAGAACTGGAGGTCACCAATGTTTATTTCATCACTGGATTGTCCCGCAGAGGTCCAATCCCTGTATTGACTGGAAGCAGACCATCTGGGGAGAAGATGGAAGAAGTGATGGCACGAGTGTGCCGAGGGGCACAAACAGGATCAGGAAGCAAGAAGGTGGATATCCACACTATCCCTGATCTGGCATTGAGAGTGGTTCTCCATACCATCACGCGGGCTGCTGGGTCGCAGGCTCCGCACGAGGCCACAAAGGCCCAACTCCTGCTGGCCTCAGAATGCATGGGTCCCTTACTGTTTAACTGGGCAGAAGCAGTAACAATCAACATGAAAAGGCAGCTCACAAAGTGAAAACAGGGGAAACTGAAACAATTCGGTTATGGTTCCATCTTGGTATCGTTCATTCTGGAACGCTTACCAATCTTCCAGGGCCAAGGGGCCGCAGTGGCGGATCCGATACCACGAGAGCCAAGAATGGCTCGCTGGGCAGCATTGATGCCCAGATCTGGAGGTGGCCAACAGATGTCCTGGAGGCCGGAGTTCTTTAGGTGGTTACGGCGCCAGCTGATTGTCGTGGAAGACTGGCCCTATGCAGGAACTGACTTTACCGGGGACCCAGATCTCCCACTACCAGAAGGAGATGACTGGGACGAGGAGTTGGGTAAGACCTCATATTTTGATTTTATGTTTATATGTTTTTTTTTGTTAATACACATTCGTCCTAACACAATCATATATGCATGCAGATGTGGGACCTGAGAGACCAGCTGGGATGTCTCCAATCTCCCGGAGGACACAACTCACCCCTGAGATTCAGGGAGAAGGCACCGGAGGAGAGGAGCTGATCCAGAACCTCGAGGGGATTGCCCACGGGATCCCAGACTATGCCCGGCTAGCAGACGTACCGATGGCATACCAGCGCCACATGGTGGGAGTTCCGAGTCGGATCCACCGAATCCTGAGGCGCTTAGTGCGTGCAGTCACGTGCTATCATGAGCACCATGCGGATTAGTCCTTAGGATTTATACCACACCTATTTTTTGAGAGACATACCGTCTCCGGATGTACTAAGACGATTATGTATATTTTTTGAGTTTTATGTGACACACTCTTATGTAAACATTTCGATATCTATATATATGCATATCTATTTCTGGATGAGTCTTCTTTACATGTGATGATGATTTATAAATTGCGCAAATGCCTGTCTAATACCAAATTTGCTACTGCATCTGTTAATGTATTCAAATGACTGGGTATATGATGATATGTAATGTAGTCAAAATTCCTTTCCAGTAATCGAATACGCAAATACAGACGTAAGATGGACGGGTTCCTTACCGAATAGTGTCCGTTCAGCTGTAACACTACAAGTTGTGAATCTAGGTACACGAGCAATTCACGGATACCAAGGTTTACTGCCTCGGTTAATAATTTCAACACGGCACTATATTCCGCGATGTTGTTCGTGGTACGTCCTAGACACACACCTTGCAGGTCAATCAACTCACCAGCAGGATCGTAGATTACCCAGGCTGCGGAAGACAGATTCCTGGTACTGCGGGAGGCACCATCCGCGAAACCAACGAATGGATGAATAGACATCTGCACAACCAGGAAGACCCGATCAACAGAAAGATGTTTACAAAGCACACCACACCATGCACACAAATGACAATCACACACCTATGTACACACACCACACCAAGAAATCATTTCAGGCGTAGTACTTCTTAGGTACAGCCATTTAGAGTGCGCAGTGAACTCCTTAAGTAATCTATAGCTCGTAGGCCCCATTTTCAAAACGCATTTTTACATATAGGGCCCATAGAACATGAGCCGGAGCTTACCCGGCTCCAAGCTTATCATGTGCACGATCGTGCGGGAGGACGAGGTCTCCGCCGATGAAAGAACGAGGGAGAAGCAGTTGATCAAAATGAGTTTTGACCCTCTTCTTTTGTGCTTCTATGATCAAAATTTAGGAAACTGACGGGTTTCATCCTGGTATAGGAGATACGACGTTCTTCTCGGCAGAAGTATCTAGTAAGAGCTCCACAGCTAATTTAAGCGAAGGAATTTCACATTCAACCGGCAGAGTAGCTTCCAGACCGTACACCAATTGGAATGGTGTGAATCCGATTGCACTCTTAGCAGATGTTCGGTATGCCCAGAGAGCTGAGAACAGTTGGAGATGCCAATTGGATTTATGAATCCCAACTGTTCGCTGAAGCATAGTGACCAAAACCTTGTTCACCACTTCAACCTGACCATTCGCTTGAGGGTAGTATGGTGTTGAGTTGTCGTGACGCAAGCCCAACGTTGAAGTCAGCTCCGCCATCATGTAATCGCGGAAATGAGTACCGTGATCAGTGACGATGGCTTGAGGAACCCTGAACCGTGCAATAACGTGGTTGAATATAAATTGAGCAGCCGTTTTCCCGTCAGCAGCTAGTGTAGGCATCACCTCGGCCCACTTAGTGAAGTAGTCGACGGCGACAATGATATACGCATGCCCCCCGGCCGAGTGAGGGTTACACGTCATAAAATCCACGCCCCATTTCGCAAAAGGGCCAACGGTAATAACGGGATGCAATGGCAACGGCGGCGCGCGCATCTTGCGCTGAAAAATCTGGCATGGATGACATTTTCGGACTGCAGTGATACAATCTTTGAATATGGAAGGCCAAAAATAACCTGCCCGCAGAATCTTTTGGGCAGTAGCATACCCGGACATATGTCCGCCACAGGCGCCACTGTGACAGTCATTTAAGACTTTCTCAGCCTCTTCCAAGGTAAGGCATCGTCGGAGCACCGAATCGACTCCAATGTGATATAAGGTATCTCCTACTATACGGTAGGGTTGGGACTGGTGCCGAATCCGACGGCGGACAGTTTTATCCAACTCAGACCGAAATGTCGCGGTCTGAAGATACACTATGATGTCACCGTACCAAGGATCACGAGTATCGATAAGAAACAGCGTTTCGTCCGGTATGTGATCTTCTGAGTGTGAAGGAACAGAGTCTGTAGGGAGAGAACATATCAAATCCGCGAAGACCAGTGATTTAGTTGACTTGGCGGTGGTGAACTCCAAGTCAAACTCCTGCAGGATGACGATCCATTTGGAGTACTTGCCCCCTAGTAATTGTCTAGAAAGAATATACGTCATAGGGTTGCAGTCTGAAACCACTGTTATCGTGCGCAAAAGGATGTAATGGCGAAAGCGTTGTACGGCGTGTACTGCTGCTAAGGCCAACTTCTCGACATGTGCATAACGCGTTTCCGGGTCGAGAAGGTTCCGTGACAGGTAATAAACGACATGTTCATCACCGTCATCATCATCCTGCACCAAGACCATGGCAATGGTGCTAAATGCGGCGGCTAGATACAAAGTGAAGTCGCGGTGGTAGTCCGGAGGACGAAGCAACGGAGCATTGACTAGCAATGTCTTCAGCTTCTCAAAGGATTCTTGAGCAATTTCGTCCCAGTGAAAGGGAACATTCTGCTTTAACAAACGAGTGAATCCTTTGGCCACCTCAGCATAATTCGGGATAAAGCGCCTAAGAAAATTCGCTTTCCCTTGCAGACTCTGTAACTGATACAGGGAGGAGGGTGATGGGAGATTTACGATGGCCTCGACCTTTAGAGGGTCAAGGCGAATTCCGTCTTTCGAGACTATAAAGCCTAAAAGACGGCCAGAATCAATGCAGAAGACGCACTTGTGAGGATTGAGCCTGATATTGTAGCGTCTGCAATGAAGAAATATCTGGCGAAGATGCTCAGGATGGTCCTCTCGCTTACCCGAATGGGCTGGCAAGTCGTCCAGATAAGGCTGAACGATATGGCGAATGTCATGAAAAGCGTAGGACATCGCACGCTGAAACGTGGCACCAGCGTTCTTTAAGCCAAACGGGAGTTTTTTGTATGCAAAAGTGCCCCACGGACAGATGAATGTGGTCTTATGTTGATCCTCAGGTGCGATATTGATTTGGTTATAGCCTAAGAAACCGTCCATTAAGGAATAGATCTCACTCCCGGCACATTCGTCGATGATCTGGTCGATAAACGGAGTGGGATAATTATCCTTAGGACAGGCGCGATTGATATCGCGATAATCCACACAGACTCGAATTGTACCCTACTTTTTATCGACAGGGACAATGTTGGACACCCATTCTGTAAGGGGGATGGGATAAATAAAACCCGCGTTCAGAAGTTTTTCAACTTCTGCCTTGATGGCGGCGGCTTTCCGAGGATGCATGGGACGTAAGCGTTGGCGCACGGGTTTCGCACCTGGATAGGTTGGAATCTCGTGCATGACAATACTAGGATCAATTCCCGACATTTCCTCGTAAGACCATGCGAAAACATCTCTGAATTCTTTGAAAAGCTCAGTATAGACTTGAATCTCCTCGGGAGAACAAGTCACACCCACATGAATATTCTCAACAATCCCCGGTTTAACGGAGATGTTGATTGGAATAGTTTGAGTAATGTTACTCAGATTACCCTCCGAAAAGACCTCGTGTGTCAAGATCGGTGTTTGAAGAGGAGGGGAAGGAACCTGAGTAGCATAACGCTCCAGAAAATCAGTCATTGCCCCCAAGCTGGGCATAAACGAGGAGCGATGATGTCCATCGCCCCAGGGCAGCTCCTCAAGAGACATAGTTTCAATGATAGCCTCATCTGAAGGAAAAGTCTCTTTGAGAGGATCAGGTGAATCAGCCTGACCAAGCCAGGGGGGTTGCGAGTAGACGTCGAGAGCCATGCTCATCGGAGCATGCTGAGGAGGTGGAGGATCCGATGCGGCAACAATCTCACAGTAGCTGATCTCTACTGGCGTTAAAGGCATGGATTCTCCAAACTCATATACCTGCTCAGGTGTAGGAATGAGCCAGGGGTCATCAGTCCTGGACAACATGTTGACTTGATCGGTATTCGGTGGCGGTGCGGGGAAAATACCCATGAGGACTGGGTCCTTGAAAAGACCAGGTCCTATGCTGTCTGGGGGATTCGGAATTTGATCCACGTATGGCACGTTGTTCTCAGAGCTAGAGGTGAAAAATGACAACTGATCTACCGTGACAATCTTGCCCTCGTGAGGGAACTTAATGAATCGAAAGACGGTAGACGGCATGCAGAGCATGGCATGGGTCCAGCTGCAGCCAAGAAGTATATTGTAGTTGAGTTTAGTGTCAACCACCTCTACTTCTACGTTGACAGTTTTTCCCTGTAATGTGATCGCAAGACTCTCGAGAACGCCCAGGGGTTTAGATTCCCGACCATCAAATGCCTCAAGGGCATTGGGAGATGACGACAAGGCTGGAGAGCCGATGGCCTTCCAGCAAGCAGAGGACATAACGCAGGTAGATGCACCCTCATCTACGATGGACCTATGAATGTTCAGACCGTCAATCCCGACTTGAATGACCAAAGTGATTTGATGTGGAAGCCGGGGAGTAAAATTCTCCAGATCGAAGGTGAGAAGGCTCGAGTCGGCGGGATCGATGCCACCGATTGCAGACAGTAAAGCCTTCCGTTGTGAAGGACAACTTTGAAGAACCTCAAGTGCAGACATAGCACATGGCGCCTATGCCAGATCCTCAACAATACTGTAATGTTGAGCGGCACGAGCGTTTGGATTATAAGAGGATCTCCGAAGAACACCCTTGGGAGGTGGCTTCACAACGGGTTCGAGAGTCGGCTTCTCGATTTCCAATGGACCAGAAACAGGTGGGGGAGGCGGCCCATCCGCAACTGCCTTCCCAGGTGCCTGCCGTGATTCATTGTAATCCTTCGACCGCGTAGCGATAGTGATAGGTGCATTAGTCTTCATCAT
This sequence comes from Pinus albicaulis, assembly GCA_034641835.2. Taxonomy (NCBI): domain Eukaryota; kingdom Viridiplantae; phylum Streptophyta; class Pinopsida; order Pinales; family Pinaceae; genus Pinus; species Pinus albicaulis. The sequence continues at coordinate 549,520,844 of CM076583.1, read as the reverse complement.
GAAAACCTGAGACCCAAACGGTGCAGATGGTGACGCCTGTTCGACCATCTGGGTCTGCTGAGATGGAAATGGCTCTTTTAAAATAGCTGGAGTCCCTTTAGAGCCTTTAAGAAGTTGACTAACCTCGGACCGTCGTGGACAATCCTTAGTGTAATGGTCACCTTCACAGATGAGGCAAGGGAATTTCGGCTTACGTTGGGAGCCATCCTCATTTCGAGATTTAGATTCTGGTTTCGGGGCATCAGATTTTGATTTGCCTTTTCCCTTCTTCTTCCCCTTGGAGGATTTGTCCGCAGGATTGGCCTGGACGGCATTCACCTCCGCGGTTTTACCAGAATCGGATGAGACGGGATTAGCAGAGGTATTGTTGGAAGAATTAGCCTTCTGCTTCCCATTCGAAGACTTCTTCGAATTTTGAGAAACGGAACCAATGACACCATCCACCGCTGGGGTAGGCGGAGCCTTAGAGGTTTCGGGCCGTGGAGCATCAGTCAAGATGTCATAAAGCGTGCCAGACTGCGAATAGACAAGATCCAGGTACTGGGCACGTGCAATAGCTTGTTCCTCTGTCACACACGCTCCCATCGCGATATCCTGAGCGATTTTATTCACAAAGGAGGTGGTGAACCAGTGAGTCAAAATCTGATCAGGTATGTGAAACTTGATCAGTCGACGACGGCGCCGCCACTCATGAATGTGATCGGAGATGTGAGTGGCCTTGTCCTGCTTCAGAGAAGTCAGGAGGTGCGTCCCGGCCTCATACCGGACCGGTAACTGGAAGTGCGTGAGGAAAGCCATGGCTAACGAGTTGAAATCCTGAAAAATACCACGGGATAGCTCTATGTACCATTTAGCAGCAGCTCCTGTTAAAGTACGCTGGAAAAGACGCAAACGGATCGAATCGTCGACCCAAGAGTTAGACGAACACTAGAGGTGATACATCATCACATGCACCTGGGGGTCTTCGCTAGCTTTTCCCTCAAACTTGGGACAATCATCTGGTATCTTGGTGGGAACCGGAGGCCAATATGGATTATGTAAAATCGGATCATTGGTCAACTTTGAAACGTCTGGCAGTTCCAAGGTAGCCAGGAACGGCAATGGAGGGTTAACTGCCATGCCAGGCCCAGGATGAGGTCCGGTACCCATGCTCCACGATGGTTGTGAATATCCCTGCCCCCACGGGTTCTGTCCCGTAGGATTCTGACCGTAGGGGGCATAGTTCGTATAACCAGACTGATTTGGATGCTGGTAACCATAGTGCGGGGCTTGATAACCAGGATACGGACCCTGATTAGGTGTCGGCCCCGTATAAGCAGCGTTTGGATTTGGCTGCTGAGCGTAGGTAAACCCGGGTGGAGGAGGATAATACTGAGAGCCTCTGGGGTGGTTATAGTTCGGTTGAGACTGACCATGAGGATAATAACCACCCTGAGGATGAGTAGGCTGATGAAAAGTGGAACCTTGCGGAGCCTGGTACGTAGGGCGCAGCTATTGATTTGGCTGCGACATTGAATGAACAGGCTGTTGAGCAGAGTGAACGGAATGAGAGGGCTGCCCTGAATGAACAGGTTGACCCGACTGAGAGGGCTGACCTGAATGACCAGGCTGACCCGGATAAACAGGCGGCGCCGGTTGCGCAGGTTGACCTGGTTGTAAGTGAGCCCCAGGTTGTACCGGATGGGCCGGTTGGCCTGGAGGCGGGACACCGGGTTGTACCGGATGAACCGGTTGGCCCGGTGGTGGAACAGGACCAGGTGCTTGCTGGAAACCGGTTTGACCTGAAGCAGAACCATAGGATGGTCCCGGCTGATATGCAACGTTAGAAACAACAGGATATTGCGGTTGCATCGGTAAAGAAGGCTGGATTTGCCCCCCAGGACCATAGGCCGGTCCCGGTTGATACCCCGGCTGAGGCTGAGCAGGTTGACCAGCAGGGCTATAATATGGTCCTTGCGGATTGTACAATGGCCCTTGCTGGCCCGCAGGGTAGCCTTGGATGGGCTATCCCTGTGGGTCATACAGATAGCCAGGTTGGCCCGCAGGTTGGCCTTGGAAGGGTTGTCCCTGCGGGTTATAAGCCTGGTTGTACGGTAAACCTTGAGCATACAAATAAGCCTCAGGAGCGGGAAGGCGTAAAACCTCCCCGTGCTCGTCATACTGACCTGGGAAAGCATACACGGGAGTACCATCCTGTGCATAGTGCGAAAAGAAAGATCGGTAAGGATCTTGGGGGAAAGGTCCAGCTTCGGCGTTCGGCTGTTGCAAAGACAACCGATACTCCTCCGGAGAGATATTCTCCAGTAAAGCAGTAGCTAGATAAACATCTTCAGGAGTTGGCCCAGCCCTGGTAGCAGATGCTGAGACAACAGAAGAAGAGGCAGCCACACAAACAGTGGGCCGAACGGGAACAGAAGTGACGGGCATCGAAGGGGACACCCCGGGTGTAGTGACAGCTGGCCTCGAAGCAGGAGATGATATTCCCATAGAGGCTGCAGCTGAAATGATCTGACCCAGAGATCTGTATCCATGTGGTAAAGAAGGACTAGCTGTCGACATGGTAGCCAGCTCAGAGTTGTCTCCCTCAAACAATCTACGCGGGAGGCGCTGATAGTCGTCACCAGACGTCGGAATTTCCTCACCAGAATCACTCATGGTTGATCCTGCCGTTAAATCACGCAAAAGACGGCGAGGACTAGGAGGAAAAACAACAGCAACAAACGGTGAACCCGATGTAAGAGAAAGGAAATTAGCTCCTAATCTCAATTCAGACACAGGGTCCGAAAAGGGCCAATTGAACTCAACTGGTCCTCCAAAGGGTTGCTCGACGAGAACCGGTCCCCCGTCAGGAAACTCGGAAACAACAGGCTGCTGTGGTTCAACAGAAGAATGAGAAGCTTCTGAAGAATCGTCCGTGTAAGGACTACCAGTAGACGAAACCGAAGGTTCCGCCACTGTGGCAAAAGACTAGAGAAAAAGAGCAAACACACACACGGGCTGAAAACGAGTTAAGACACATGATCAAACGGTCAACAAGCAATGTCTAAACAGGTGTGTAATCGTGGGCGATTAATTTTACCACATTGGAAAGTAAGAGATTCTACCGTTTCATATTTTAAGAGTCGAGAAACGATAAAAAGATGACTCTATCTCTTTCAGAGTTGACACAAGCGTGAAAGGACAAGCGCTTGATGGTCTTTTCAAGTTTAGGGAGTCAGAAAAGACCAAATGACTGCTCAGGAAATACTAGGCACAAAGGGTGTACCAAATATCCGTGAACTGCAATATACACCTTGGTTTCAATAATGAAACAGAAATCGACCAAGGACTTTTCGTACGTGCAGGTAGTCTCCCCGAATGTTGTGTTCGGTGTATCACGGGTATAGGGCGGCAGACTCGGCTTCCTGTGGATAAAGGATTGAAAACCTAGAGGGGTCTCCCTTTATATACGCGACGATACGGGGAGCACAAGTCCGTACTAGCGCTGTCTAAAGCCAAAAGGCGAACGACAGCTGCTAGGTTTAAAGACGCCGGAACACGTCTCTAGCCTAGACCTCTAAAAATGTTTCGTTAAATTCCAATGCTGCCTTAGGTTAATTGAATAAATTTTACAGTTGATCTTCAATTAAGTTTCAATTTTCAGGCCCTATCGTATGTAGTGTCTTAAAAGACTCCTAAATGCAAAGCTATATGCCACAGTCCAACATTTCGTTCGATGAAAACTAGTTAGAGAAGAGTTGAGAGCTTTTACACAAACGAAATGAACGGAAGACAAACAATGAGACCTCTAATGCAACTAATGAAATTGAAAACTTTTCATTCAAAACACTAATCACTAGCAAGATGAAAAGATCACAATTTGCACTAATTAACAAAAGCAAAAGAGATTTTTTTTTTTTTTTTGATTTTCAATGTCTGATAGCTAATATGCACTAAACAAACTTGAAAACAAATGGAACAACTTTGAGAAACGATATTCGAGAGAGTGAAACAAACAAATTTCACTCAACAAGCAATTAGATCCCCAAATCGACCAAAGTCTCTCAAAACGAAGAAAAGACTCAAAAGCTTCCAATGGACCGTGTGATCTAGGTCCAAGGCAAGACCAAACGAATTTCGAATGAAGGAATGAACAATCACCCAAAAATCGCAACAAAACAATGAACAACTACTTAGAGGGTGTGGAGAATCAATCAGACAGTTGACAGGACAATCAAAACACCAAACTCCCAAGGAGGGCTCGATGCACTAAGCCACTAGATGCCCTAGGGCTTAAAACGTGAAATCGATAGATAAAAGCAAACAACCAAAGGACAGAGGTGAATTCCCAGTCAAACAGGACTCCAACACACTCAGGCAGTCGGAAAATCAAGAAGAAAAACACTGACCAAATCCAGAGAGCTCAAAAATGAGGAAACTCAAAAACCTTACAGGAGTGGCGCGACTGTAAGGATGAAACTGGCGCCAGAAAGAAATTGGCGCGGGCTAAACAAAAGAAACATGCGCCAATTGGCGCGACTGTCGGGTTAAAAACCGCGCCAGTCGAGTTTCTCAGCCAAAATAAAAAAAAGGCCACTCCAGAAGCAGATCAATGCAAACTAAGCAAACCAAGAAGCAAAAACAGTGAAAGAACCCAACCCAGAAGGTTCATCAAGCAAGGAAAAACATAAACTAATCAAAACGAGACAACACAAACGAGACAGTGAAATCTGGACGATCCCCAGCGGAGTCACCAAATTGTTGAGGAGGTAAATCCCCTCTGCGGACAGAGGCGATCCCTACTAGCCCAGCAGGGGTCTAGCAACAATCAAACAATGTTACGACGCAAGTTCCTAGTTACGAATGAAAAGACTAGAGATAGAAGCCTACCTGGATTCCAACGCTATGATCTGAAGAAGAAGCGTCCCCGTTCCTCAGCCTCGGAAGATCACAATCCCTCCACGATCTCCGCGGATGAACACCTACACATGGAAGAAACAAACAGATACAAGCATAAAACCCGACATACATAACTAAATATCAGTCAGAAAGGATATTACTCATATTGACACGATGGAAAACAGAGTGGAACCATAATCGTAATCATCTATTAAATAACAAACGAAGAGAGATTACAACCAAGTTCTGACGTCGTGGTCTCCTTCGGGTGGGTCTCTAGTCGTTCACGTCTCGCAAAGCTCGCCAGGGAAAGGGCAAACCTCTCCAGAGTCTCTCGACAATAGTCTCCTTACTTGAGTCGGCCTTAAGGGAAAAAGAAGGCTCTTTACAACACAAAGGCTCTTGAGAATATGGAGATTCAAAGCTTAGGCACTTCAAGACTAGCTTGCCATGGGATTGAGCAGGCTTTTATAGATGGGGAAGGAGGGAGTTGGGATCCCTATTATTATGGGATGGCCCTATCAACAAGGAAGGTTCCATGGGAGGTGGCAAAACCACTTCCCTTTCATAGAACTCCCGCAGCCCAAACCTCCCAACTCAAGATAGGCAATGGTTTGTGAGTTTGTTGGAACTCAACTTCCGCCATCTTTATTTAAAAAACAGTCCCTAAATTCGGTGGCGCGACTACTGCTCTATGACAGAGCGCCAGTTGGCGCGACCTCTTTGCAGGATTTTCCCCATTGGCGCGAGTACTGAACTGCCTGCCCGCACCAATGCCAAAAGGGATGTTTTCATGATTTTTGCAAGGAGATGTTTCAAGGGCAAATGAGGCTCATGCTTAGAGGAATGCATTGATGATGTTTTCAAGGCATGACAATGTTCACAGGTCACAAAATGGGTCCTCCATTGTGCGGGACGGGGAATGGTAAGGACGGTGACAAATTACTGTGTAACACTCTTCCATGGGTTTCTGAAGTGGTTTTTGGTTTATGATTTCCTCATCACATGTAAGGTCTTTGTTTGTAGATTTGTTTTTCTTCACCATATGTGTTTTAGAAATTTTCTTATCAAACTTTTCCACACAATGTTTTAATGAACCTTGCATAGGAAGAAGTATTTGCATTATTTAAAGAAAAGGACTGGAATATCCACCATGCATAGGCCTTACCTCCAAAATGTAGCATAGCTACTCTTATGGCTTCATCTTCAGAAATTTGGTGTTGCTGCAAAAAGGTGTCTAGCTCTTCCACCCAATCCCTCGATAAACATGTAGGGGAACCATCAAGGTAGACAGAAGAAATCTACCCATATTATGTTGCTTTATCCTCCTCACCTTGATCTCGAAAAACTCTGAAAAATTGATATGATCTCTAAACTTCTGAGTTTGAGATTCATACTCATGCAAGAAACCACTAAAAGTTTCCCTCTTAGGCATTCCTTCTTCTCCTCTTTCTCTTATGGAAAAACTGGCCATGTGACGCTGTTGTGCATCATAGGGTGTGGCTGCATTCTCACACTCCCCATAATAAAATCTAGATTTTGACTCAGTTTCAAACCCTCTTGGAGATTCTGTACATATATCCCTCCTTATCTTCCTTAAATCTTCATGAATGCTCTGTACAGATCTTGGAAGAGGCTTTGTAAGCCTATCTTCCTTTCTCTCTCCACATAATGGAGTCTTCATCTTCTCTTTTCTTGATACCATCATGGCTGACTTCCACAGGCTGAGCCAATATTATGCTCTGATACCACTGTAATATCCCAAAATAGAGAAATTCTACACTATTGGGAATATCTTAAGATATTCCAAATGTGGAGATCTAGCAATACATAAACATAAACTAGAAATAGAAGTGAATAAACATCGTACAAAAATGTATGGAAACCATAGAGCCATTTTATTATGAATCAATAGAAAATATTAGCAATACAACTCAAAGGACCAAAGCAAACAAGCCTCCCATCAATACACATGCTAAAAGTAAAATACTCCTACATGGAAGAGTGTCTATGAATAAAAACTGCGCAGTCGTGGATGGATAACTATTACAGGAAGTGTAAAATATCATAGATCTACATATATATGACTCATACAATATTGGGAGAGAAGATCTATTCTCCCAATCACTACCTCAAGACAATCCTGGAAGGATTGGATAAAATGTAAAAAACTAAAAAATGTCGGAGTTTGTAGGGTAGAAACTGTAGCTCAAGAAGTGGAAATGGATGGAGAAGTCCGAAGATGCTACATTAGATAAAAATACCTCCTCCAATGGATCTTCCAAGTGAAAGGCTGATCCTAACATTGAAGATCTCACCCTCCGACAATCACTACAATCCCCCACTGCAAATACCTTCTGAATATAATGTAGTCACTGAGGGATACTGCGTTGTAGGTGCAAGAAAAAGTGTTGGCCAAGTGCCAAGATCTGCAATATGCTCCAAGGGCTTCCAGCTGATTCTAAAGGAAAGGGAGCTCTCTCCTCTCTAAAAAATGTGACTAAGTGGGGTTGTGAACCTCATCGCAAATTTGACTGCAACACAACATTATTCTCATATAGAACACACATTGTAGCCGAAGGAGGATGCTTGGCGTGAAGCCCGAATGTGAGGAAATCGCATAGCCGTCTCAAGAGGCCTCTCACAGCGGAGAAGGATTCCTAAATAGGAAATCCTTGTGCTGTTGATCAAATCCCCTCGCTAAAACAAGCAGGAGAATGCACAAAGTCTAAACAGACAAAGAAATCAATAACATGAATCATGAATAACAATGGCTACCTTGCCCTCCTTTTAAACAAGTGAAATGCCACTCTCCATGGGTGCAACTCATTAGGTTTTCCTCCACCAAATAACCCTCTTCCCATCCATACTGTGTTGTCTACCAAAGTGTTCTCCACCTCCTATCCCAACATTGTTGACTTGGTCAAACTTGACCTTGTCTCCATGTAGATGTCCTCTTTCACACATAAGGGTGTGAAATCCAACTCTTATGACTATCCCCTTTCACATTTCATGGATTTTATTCATGTTTTTAATATTCATGGGCTTCCTTACTCATTTATTTAGCTGCTAGGTGATAAAAAAAAAACTTTAATATTCCATTTAGCTGTGTGCTAAAATGGGAATATTACAACATAAATATTTCTTTCCATGCTCTGTTTTATAAGATATTCATGAATATGTTTCTACTCTTCTGATGAATGAATTCATTTAACATACTCATTATGAATCTCTCTTTTCAAACCCTATACTCAATGAAAATTTAAAGTATGTTCTTAAGTTTACCTACTTGTCCTCACCCTTGTCTTTACAACTGAACCTTTGTAAGCAAACCTAAAACCTAGACCTAGTTCCTTGACTATCATTCCTATCTAACAAAAACTCAAAACAAACAAAACCCTAATTTACTAAGCTTTATCGCTAGCCTAAGATAATTACATAGCCATTCATCTCATTGGCTGCAAAAGTGACATTGAGAGATCCCTCTCTGGTTTTGGCAAGGCTAGCTACTTGACCTAAAGATTGGTTTGAGGTTACCTACTTCAGTTCCATTCTCGACCTTGGGAAACGAGGGGAGTGATAACATTTTTGGCACGATTTTTGGGGAGGAATTGCAAAAATTTCCCTGGGGATACTTATTTTAGTTCACTGAGGGTTAGAATTATGGGTGACAAGTTCTGACATTCGAAGAAGGTTGAGTTACTAAATTCGATCCAAAGTGCAAATTATCAAAAAATTTGGCTCCCAAAAGACACAGTAGGTCAAATCCAGACCCAAATCCCTCGCCAATTGTTAATGAACCTGAGAGTCTTTTAAGAAACCATAAAACAAAGTCTCAGAAAGTTGGAAATACTATACCTCCACTTATGAAATAAAAATCCTTTCCTACAAAGCTAATTTCTCTAGAAAGTCCATCCTTTATTTTTGAATTTAAGACATATTTGCTTAGTTCTATGTCTAAATCCTTTCTCTCAGAAACTATCTTTGACCCCATTGATTTTGAGACCTACTTGCCATTTTCTGAATCTTCTTATTTCGAGCTTGATAGTGAAGTCTGGTCTAATTTTCATAAACTTCAAGGTTTGCTCGATAAGTTTCAAGTAACTTTTGAAAAAAAAAAAATTCCAATACCAACAACAATATTTTGCTTCACCACCGACTATCACACCTTCTCACACAACTACATCATCATCCCTCACTTTCAATCCATAATTAACTCTACAAATATTCACTCCATCAACACCTTCACAACCCGCTCCCTTAGTGATGCCCAATTTTTCTCAATTGATCCTACTGCCACAACTCATTGTACTACTAAGAACTATGGTAAACGATTGCCTCTTTTTTATGGAACCTCAGAAGTTAATGCTCACCAACACATTTTCAAAGTAGTTGATTTCATCTATATTGAAGAGATTGACAATGATGATGCCAAGATGTGTATCCTAGCACAAATTTTCTCAGGAGAAGTTAAAAAATGGTTTTTCTCCATAAAATTTGGTTCAGCAGCTAATTAACAACAACCAATTGCCTTGTTTATGGAAATATTGGAGGAGATGAGGAACCCATTACAGATTCTAGCTGAATACAACACCTTGAAAAGAAATCCTAATGAGTCTGTACAGGACTTCACTATTAGGTTCAATAGAATTTATGATTCCATTCCTGGAAATATCAAGCCTCCTCCATGCCTTGCATTAATTCATTACCCTAATGGTTTCAATCATGATATGGCTTATAAGTTGAGAGAAAGAAACTCATATACCCTTGAAGAAATGCAGTGATCATTGAAGTGAATCTGATTATCAAGAAGTCAAAAATCAAGACAAAGAAAAGAGCATCCATCAAGAAGAAACATCTACTTCATCAGAGGGAAAACTTGACACCTTGATTAAAAAAATGAACAAAATGATGGACAAAATGATCATCACAGATAAACAATCTGAACCCTCAATTAGAAATCCAAATTTCAGGGGTCAAAATCAGCAACCCCAATACAGGATCAAGCAAAGAGAACAGAGGGGTCAGTATCCACAGAGTGAGCATCAAATTTTCACTCCATTCCAGAAAAACTACACTGAAGGCCCTGATGAAGAAGAAGAAGATATTTAAGGTGAAAATCATTTATTTGAGGAAAATCAGCAGAGTATTTTCCTCACCGAAGAATATCAATTTTCTGCAGAAATGTATGCACTGCACGATCAGCAACATGTATTTTCAAATGATGACATGTTATCAGTATGGACAGAATATTACTAGAGGGGATATCAGAATTCTCTTACTCAGGTGAAAAGGTAGTATGGTTTGAGAAATAGGAATGTACCTATAACCTCAAGTCAGAAAAAAAATAAAAAATAAAAAATAAAAAAAAATCGAAAATAGAGGCTCATCGTAAAGAGATGTCTACTTCAAATCAGAGCAAAGATAAAGGACCTATTGTTACTAATAATGTGAAAGGAAATGAAGCTTATACTATCAATCAGAAGTAAGATAAAGAAGTTCAATATGGAGGATAGAGAAAGGAGATTCCACACAAAGATCAACTCGAGAAGAAAGACACACCATCCAAATAGGTAGAAAAACATTATGCTCTTTTTAATCTTGAAAATGAAATCTCAAAACTAAAAGTATCCATTCCTTTAACTGAAATACTCAAGAATGACTAGTATAAGTTTCAAGTAACCAATTTTCTTAGGGTAGATCAAATTTATGACATGGCCAATTTGAGTGATGATCACCCAGAATTTTTATTTGGTCCTGCCATTGATGGTGAATTAGAAGATAGTGAGGTCCCTCCTTTTTATTTTAGCCTCAAAATCCATGATTTTATCATTCATAACTCCATGGTAGATTCTAGAGCATCGCACAACCTCATGCCTAAAACCATCATTGACAAACTAGGTTTTGATATCACAAGACCCTACCATGACCTTTACTGTTTTGATTCAGGGAGGGTTAAATGTCTTGTTCTCATTAAATATCTAGTGGTGTATTTAGAGAAAATTATAGCCAAAAATTTCCTCATGGACATTGTTATGGCTGATATCGCTCCCAGATATGGAATGCAACTCTCCAGGTCATGGGGAGCAAAACTTAGAGGCACCTTAGCTCAACTTTTGCTACGCTATTATACCGGCCTTTGGGAAACTCAATAAAATATATCGGGAAAATAAGATGAAGTACATGATCAATAGCAAAGAAAATACTAATAATCACCCCCTACATGTTGTTCACATGGATTTAGAACATTTTATCTTATTCAATGATGAATTTTCAGCATCTTCAGAAATTTTAATGGAAGAAAAAACAGAAAATTCAGAATTTTCAAATTCTGTTTTAAATATTTTAAGTGCCGAAAAACAAGAAAAGATGCTAAGTGGCTTGGATCCAAGTGCATCAATGACAAAAATAGATGAAATTGTGAAAGAAATAGAACCTATTGGTATATCAGACGTTTCTCAGGCATCTATTCAAGATCAATCATCCAAATTGTAGCTTCTCGATGAAGAAAGTGGTTTGTGGACCATGGATTTTGATGGAGCCTTTGGTAAGGAAGGAACTGGAATTAGAGTTTGGATTCACAACCCTATGAATTAGTCACTTAACGTTCCTCCTAATTTTCAAATGTATTTTTACAAAATTCCATTTGATTGTTCAAACAATGAATCAGAATATAAGGCTTTGATATCCGGTTTGAAAACTCTCAATAAATTAGGTGCCAAGAAATTTCTGTGTATGTCGACTCCGAATTGATAATAAAGCAAGTCAAAGGGGAATACTAGGCTAAGCATCCTAGAATGTGTGTTTATCGCAATTCAGTGTTAGATATCCTCAAGACCGTCACTAAGTATACTTTGTCATTGATTCCAAGGGACAACAATGTTATTTTTGATTCTATTGCCAACATGTTCAAAATTCCATTGTATCCCAACAAGAAGTATGAAATTAACGTCAAACATTTCCTTTTTGTTCCAAATAATGTTTAGTATTAGAAAAGTTTCCAAGATGACAAGAAAATCAACATCTTCGTGTAGACAAAAGAGGATTTTGTGAGTTCACAAATAGATGATTAATTTTATGAAGATGACCAAGAAGTGCAAGAATCAGAAATGAAAGTACTTCAATTGAAAGACAACTTTATTCCAAGAGGTATTGTGCCTTTGGAGGAGATTTTTAACCAAGATGATGTTGCACAGAAACCAACAATGTTGCCAACAGAAGTAGGAGTGGTAGACCTCAATCTTGGCACTCTTGAAAAGCCCAAAATGGTCAAGATTTCAAAATCCTTGAGCTGAAAAATGAAAGGTAAATATGTAGCACTCATGTCTCAGTTTTCTGATGTTTTTTCATGGGAGTATTCTAATATGAAAGTGTATGATAATAGTATAATTCAGCACACCATTCCTTTAAATCATGATTAGAAACATTTCTGCCATAAAATAAGGAGAATGAATCCCAAGTTGATGCCCTCCATTCAAAAAGAGGTGCAAAGGTTGTATACTAATGGTATTATAGTTCCTCTTTATTTTTCAAATTGGATTTCAAACTTAGTGCCAGTAAAAAAGAAGACTGACGAGATTTGCTTGTGTATAAATTTTCAGAATCTGAATAAAGTATCGATGAAAGACAACTACCCACTTCCAAAAATGGATCATATTCTACAAAGGGTGGTTGGTTCTTCTAGAATTTCATTTCTAGATGGATATTCTGGGTATAATCACATTTTATTTCATCTAGATGATCAATAGAAGACGAACTTTACAACACCATGGGGTAATTTTATGTATGCTAAAATGCCCTTTGGATTGAATAATGCAGGAGAAAATTTTAAGTGAGTGATAAATATGGCCTTTTCCAATGAAAAGGATGTCTTTTTGGTCATTTATCTTGATGACGTCATAGTTTTTTCCAAGAGAGATGAAGAAAACTTGCAGCATTTGAAGGTAGTTTTTCAGAAATGCAAAAAAAATTGGCATATCACTGAATCCAAAGAAGAGTGTGTTCGCTATGGAAGAATGGAAATTGCTTGATCATATCATATCTAAAGATGAAATCTGGATAGATCCTTCAAGGAATGAAGCAATTCAGAATTTGGACTATCCTAGAAGCAAGAAGGAAATCCAATCATTTAATTGTAAATCAACTTCTTGAGAAGGTTTATTCCTAACTTTGTTGAACATTTAAGAGAAATCACTGATATTTTAAAGAAATATAGTGAGGTAAAGTGGTCTGATGAGGAAAATAAATAATTCAATCAAGTTAAATTTTCATTGTCTCATGCTGCTATTCTTATCGGCCCAGATTATACACTTTATTTCATCATCTTTTCCTTTTCTTCTGAACATACTCTAGCTATTTTCCTTATGAAAAAAATAATATCAGAAAACAGAGCATCCCATCGCCTTCTTTAGTAAAACCATAAGAGATGCAGCCTTGAAGTACACTATCATTGAGAAATAGGCCTTGGTGCTAGTTAAAGCATTTAAGGACTTCCGAGTCTATATTCTTCACTCTCATGTTCTTTCATATTTCCCAAACGTTATTGTCAAAGATGTGCTCACACAAAATGATCCTCAAGGTCGGTGTGGAAAATGGATAGCTGTCGTGCTAGAGTATGACTTGGAAATCAAACCTACAAAACTGATCAAGGGATAATTATTGGCTAAGCTCATGGTGGACTCAAACTTTCATGCCTTGGACATCAATTTTATTGATGCATTATTTGAGGAGAAGGAGGTTGATTCATTACCTCAGGTATCTAAAATTGTGTATTCATCACCATGGTATGCTGATATTATTCGTTTGCTGCAAAATTTGAATCCTCCTCCCGGCTTGGCTAGCAGTAAAGGTAGATCTTTGAAGTTGAAGGCTCTTAATTATTGCATTATTAACAATGTTTTGTATTGGAAAGATCCAGGTGGAATTTTGTTGAATTTTTTGGTAGAAGGAGAAGTTGATAAGGTGATGAAAGACTTTCATAAAGGTGTTTGTGGTGATCATATTTTCTGGAAGACTACAAAAAACAAGATATCGAGGGCTAGCTTTTATTGGCCAAGTTTTTTTTCAAGTGTTTATAACAATGTCATGATCTGTCATGAGTCTCAAAATTTTCAAGGAAAAAGAAAGCTTTTACCGCTGCCATTTAAACCAATTGTAGTTCAAGAACCCTTCGAGTAGTGGGATCTTGATTTCATTGGTGAGATCCATCCTCCATCATCAACTCAACATAAGTGGATACTCACTGCCACCGATTAATTCACAAAGTGGATTGAAGCCATTCCCAGAAGGCAAGCTACATACACCATAAATATGATTCAATTTTGTGATAAATATCATATAAGACTTGGGTATTCTACAACATACTATCCTCAAGGCAACGAGTCAACTGAATCGTAAAATAAATCATTGGTGAACATAATCAAGAAATTGTTGCAAGAGAACAAAATAAATTGGCATAAAAATCTCATAAATTCTCTATGGGTGAACAAAGTTAGCATGAAGAGATCAATCAGCATGTCACCCTTTCAGCTAGTGTATGGTGTCGACACAGTGTTTACCACTCCTCTAGCAGTATCGGAGATGTAAATTATGCAAGAGAGTGACAATGAGCCAAATGATATTCAACGAAGAATTAGTGAAATGATTCTTTTACAGCAGTCAAGAGAATAATTTTTCAATTACACTTCAAAACTTCAAGAGAAAATCAAGAAGATCTATGAAAAGAATACCAAAGCTAATGATTTCAAGTTAGGATATGTTGTTCTTCGATGGGATGCGTGAAATGAAGAAAATGGTATGCACGGTAAGTTTGATAACCTATGGAAAGGTCCATACAATATCACAACATTTAGCGATAATAAGGAATTTTTGTTAGAAGATCTTGATGGGAAGGAAATTCTAGGAGGACCGATGGATGGTAGGTTCCTCAAATATTACCTTACCTAATTTTGAAGAAAAAGGTTCACTTTCATTGTAAATATCGCCTTTATTTGCTGTCAAAGAATAAGGAATCCGTTGCAGAATTTTTAAGCCCGAGGAGAAGGCCGTGATACTTCTATGATTAGAGGATGTTTTTATTTTAAAATTTAAAAAATTAAAGTCATTTTTTGAGCCAAAGTCATTTTTTGTTTTAGTTAGTCATTTAAGTTTGTCGAAGTCATTTTAGTTTCTATTTTTGACTCCATTTTCTAATGGATGTGGCTACCTGATCTATGGTTTTATTAAAACCACTTGAAGGAACTTCCATCCCCAGCTGGAGCCATTGTTAGTGTCTTAATGTTTAGTGATCAAACATACTCTTTCTGGCTTACTTGGTAGCGGTCCTAGGTCAAAATTTCATGTTTTCAAGTCAATTTTAAAATAAAATTTTGTTCACTGAATGTTGTCTAGGTCTGAAATTCTACTCCCTTCACTCCATTCATGGTCATCATCATTTCAGAGGTTATGTCATCCATTATCATCTAGGGTCTTAGTTCATTCACCACACCTTCATCTAGGTTAGGGTATATGTCTCTTTTGTTTCACCACCATAAGTTCCAATTATGCCATGAAAGAAGGTGGACAAAATCTCATTTTCACCAGATAATTCATTTACATAGGGAGTTATGAAAGATAGGAAAATAATTAAAGGCAATTTTCATTTTCTCATAAAGTATGTTACTTTATTAAATTAAAAATAATAATAATAATAATAATAATAATAATTCAAAAGAGTTTATGATTTCACTAGAAGACAAAAAGAAAAATGTATGATGAGTTATAAAAGGAAAATAGGCTTCTTCAAATTCATTTCATCATTTTATTTCCAAGAGATCTCCTCTCTTATCATCATCAGAATCCACAACTACCAAACGTCGAAGACAAACAAGAAAAATTCTGCCCAAACTGTTGTTGCTATGCTTCTAGAAGGCTGTGCTATGCTTTTAGAAGGTTGTGCTATGCTTCTGGAAAGGCCACACTATGTTTCTGGTAAGTGATATGCTTTTGGATTTAAGCTCCAAATCAGCCATCCAAGGTTCAAAACATCTTTCCCAAATATTCAGAGGCCTCCAAACTAGTAAGTGGATACTCTCCATAGCTCTCTTAAGTCAAATTCTTCAGCAAATGAGTGGATTCCTTCCTTAGCTTTTCTCCACTACGTTTTTGGTGTTTTCCATGTATGGTTTATTTTAGTTGATAAAACCATAATTCCATCATCTACAACATTCATACACTTTATCCAAACATTTCTTATCACTCAAAACCATCCTTGCCACCTTTTTCATTCAAACCCTAGTTTTCACTATGTTTTTGCAGGAAAACTAGGAAAACCCTGTGTTTTGACCTTTTGGGCACCTTCCTCATACTCATTTCCAAAAATTCCACTTGCAGCTTATAGCCAACTCATCACCCTACCTCCCCAATTTTTTAGGGATTTTTCCATAGCTTCCTTCCACGTCATTTCTATCCCTAAAATCACCCTACCATTATCCCCTATTTTCATAATTCTCCACCTTCCCTACCCACTACATCTAGCTAGGGTTTTATCTTTTTGAAAAACTCCATGGAGGATGAAAAGAAGATCCATAAGGAAGGCCACCATTCCAGGTTTGATCCATCCAACTTGTAGGAAATTAATACTTCTCATTATGCCAAGAAATATTTTGAAAACAGTGGTTGTTTGAGCTTTTGTGAGAGAATCAAGGAGGTTGGTTGTCATGCTCAATTGACAAGACTTTTTACCACTAGCTTCACGAGAGACAAGGCCATCATAACAGGCATTTAATTCACCATATAAGAATATGTTATTTCTTCAGCAACAAGTCCTGAGCTATGGATAAATCTGGTTCAAAGGGATGGACTTGGACCTTGAGAACTACAAAATATTCTTGAAACCTCATTGCAAATATGCTCCTTAGCACATTTTCCCTTTCAGGAGTTTACTTGATAAATATGCCCCTTTGATGAAACTAATTATGAAATATTATACATATTAAGGGAGATTCTCAAGACTGTACCAATACCATGTCGAGTTATTGATGCACTTCATTGCTACTAAGCCACTCAATTTTCCTAATTATTTATTCAGGAGTTTGATGAAGATGTCTGAAAAGGTACAGAGAAAAGGCAAAGATCATCACCCTAGTTTGTTCCACCATGGTTTGGTCAAGCTTATTTTTTTTCATCAACTCTCAGCAATCAATATGTCTTGGGAAACTTTCATGGAGACATTTGCATCAGCACCTACTACTAGCACAACCATCATTCATAGCACACCATTAGCACCAGCACAACAAAAAGAGGTTGGCTCTTCAAGTAGGAAAGTAGAGGTTACAAAGGTACCTAGGGTTTAGATCACTCAAACCTATGAGAGAGGTAAGAGGATGGTTTTTTCTCCTAAGAGCATCAAAGGTGTGCTTGCACCTGAAAATACACCTGAAAAAAGACAAACAATAAAGTAGCCACATATTCATGATAGTGAGCCACTCATGCATGAGGAAAAAGCACCTGTGGAGGTTGACATAATAGAGCAGGTGAAAGACAAGAGATTTGAGGAGATAATAAGGGAAAAATATGCGAAGATAACAAAGCTGAGGGGTAGGCTCTCAAGGAAAAACTTCATGATTACCTTCTTACAACAAGAAAACATGCAGTTGAAAGTGAAACAACTCCTCCAAAGAAAACCAAAGGTAAACCTTGAGGAAAACAAAGGTAAAGGAAAAGAAGTGGTGGATTTTGAGAACTTAGAGGACACAAAAGCTGAAACAAAACCAATGAAGCCAAGAACAGGAGGGTTAACCAAGTAAAAAGAGAAAGAAATCCTATCTATATCCTCCATTAGGTCAGCTAACCTTTAATGAGTTGATAGTTGTTGAAATTGAGCAAGATAAAGAGTTGTGGCTTGATAGGGTAAATATTCATCTTGAGAAGCTCTTAAAGAAGGCATAAGGAGATAACAACCTCGAGAGGCATATAGCGAGATGTTATTTCACAAGGAACCAAATCACCAAGGTGAGGGTGAAGAATTTGAGGAAACCCTAATTAAGCTTAAGGAGAAATATAACTTGGATTTGCTAGTGGAGGCCTCCTTAGCTATTTATTTTATCATCCAAGGTAGTCATAGACCAAATTTCAAAAGATTTTGATATTTTTGAGTAATTTTAGTGATTTTTTAAAAAAATCTGGAAAATTGGTTTTTGTTGCTTTTTCTCAGAGCATCTAAATGAAGAAAATTTTATATGGTTAGATTCATTTTGGCTTCTACGTCATAGATATGGTATCAGGTTGGCTTTTCACCCTCCATTTTTGAATAAAAATCTAAAAAACACCCCCTTTTTCACACTTCTGCCACTCATTTTGACTGTGTGTGACACTTATGGAATGAGGTTTGGAGAATGAGTTTTTAAGGCCTTGCAGGGGATATTTTCTCAGTTTTAATGATGGAATGGAAAGAGGAAACTTAGGGCTACCTAGACTAACTTTCATATTTTTAAATGGATGCCTAAAATTCATTCAAATTAAGCTCCAAAGTGGCGCAACTCTTCTACTGGGAGGCACAATGTTTTACTAAATGGCGTGACGCTTCTGACTTGGATTCCTTTTGGAAAATTGTCAAGATAGAAAACTCGAAATTTCAAGGTGAAAATTTCCCATGAGGTGTATTTTTTATAGGAGAGTTTTTTTTTGCCTCCCATTGTGGAGGAATTACGTAATTAATCAAAGAGACATACACTACTAGTTATTAGATAATTTGAGGGGATTCTTTCTAACTTCCCTAGATTCTTGGTAATGACTCATAGTGTGCATTTATGATGTATTTTGGATTAGATTTGGACCCAATGAGGTAACATGACTTCTATTTGATGTATGTAGTCCAACTAAAGTCATTTTAGAGGATCAATAGTTGTTATTTGCAGTGTGGATCTATTGTAAAAACTTTTTTTTCAGTGAAATCAAAGACATGTTGCAGCTATAATCTTGGGACTCCAGTGGTATGCTTTTGAGCATTGTTTTTTCTCTGTCACCTCATAAAGTTGAATTTTATTTTTTCTTTCCATCACATGCATACTTCTATATTTTAATATTATGAGTATATGAACATAAATCTTTCTTTCCATGCTCTATTTTATAATATTTTGTAATGTTCCTAATTAGCCCAAGCTAATAGGAATATTTAAATTTTGTTTTAATTTCCATTTATGAATAAATGACTAATGGAGGACATGTAAAAATCCTTAGATCAGTGAATAAATCAATGCTCAATGTAAACACAGCTATATCTGAGCCATTTACATAAAATCCACTTGCAGGTGTGAAAGGGGTTAAGCTGTGAGACTGGGTCAACCTTGACCAAATCCACAGCGTTGTCTAGATTTAGTGTATCTCATAAAGGGACATCGCAGTTCTAGAATGAGGACCTCATGTGAAAGGGGTTAAGTGATTCAAGGTGGTTTAGGGTTTTTCACATCCTCATCTTATTAAAGGAAGGAGAAGGCTCAAGAGAAGGGTTGTTGAAGATCATTATTTCTGAAGGTTTGTCTGCTTAGACATCCCTTGTTGGGACTTCCAGTTCAAGAATCCCACCTCCTTCCTTGAGTAGCTATTGGAGGAGAATTGTGCTATATTTTCCACATCAGGATTTTAGGCCAAGCTTCTACTTCCAACTGCAATTCATATCCTGTTGAGGGTTTGATTTCTTTTGTAAGCTGTAGCAGTGGAAGATATAGATCTGCTTAGATCTAGACTTATTCTAGTATCTCTTCTCAGTGAGTCTGTCTTTTAACCTCCTGGAAGAGTGTACTAGCTGATTGTGTTTTAGATCTACATCTTGGCATCAGGAAAAATCATTATCATAGGCTAAAACATAGTATTTCTCCTTGAATTGTGTTATTTGTAGATCTACAGTTGCAGGGTGTTTTGTCTACAATTTGGAGGAGAGATCTTCGGTGTTGGAATTCTTCCTCTCACTGTGGCGAGCCATTGATTGGCCATCCATGTAAGTTTCATATATGATCTGCTGTCCATTTGTATTATTCAGAAATTTCTGAATCATTCTACAAATCTGCATTCTTAGATCTCAGATCTACTTCCGGTGCTTCATGTTTTGCACAAAACCCCAAGGGGAATGTATAGATCAGCATTTCTTGTACACAGATCTTTATTAGATCTATATTTTTATGTAAATATCTGCTATATATATGAATATTAAGTAATTTTCTGCTTCAGCCCTAAAAATAACGTTGTCATGGTTCTGCAGTCTTTTCTCATGTGTTGCAACACTTCTTTTGGGGCCTTATTTATGAAAATATTTGTTTTTCTTAGTATAAATCATTTGAATCTTATTATAAGTTTCCATACTGATTTTAATGCATAAAATAAGCTAATCCCTTCATAAAATCATGCTTTATAAACTTCAATAATTTCTGCATACTCCAAGTCATGGGAAATCAGGGTTTTCTAGCCTAGTCAGGAATGGAGGAACTGTTTAACATAGAAAAACACATTTGTTTTTTCTGAAATTTTTCATGGAGGTTCCATATAGCCTTAGATAATATATCCCAGATATTTTTCCCTTATTTTTATGCAAATATCTGAATACACTCATTTTAGGGCCAAAATCATCACTTTTCCCCACCTTTTTGCCCATAAAACACTGGATAAAGTTAATGTTGTTGTATTTATTGAAGGATGTGAATTATAAAATATATTATGAGATTTTTTTATGCTTCGTAACCAATATTTTGTCAAATATTTCTTAATTTACAGATTTGGAACATTACAGTGGTATCAAAGCATAGTCTTGGTTCAGCCTGTGAGTCTAAGCCCAAGGGATTAGAATGATGAAGAATATGAAATTACTCTCATCAGAATTTATATCTAGAGAGAACCTCTCCAAGGAGGTCAAGAATACTGCAAGGAAGATGAAGGAGGGAGATGCACCAAAGGAGGAGACTTTGAGTGATTATCTTCAGGAGTATGAATCTAAATCTTGGGAAATCAAGGAGCACTTGAGCTTCCAATAGTTCTGCCAGATTAAGTAGGAGAGAAGAGCTATCAATAGAAGAATAAGAGGTAGATTATTTCTGCCTAAATTTGATGGATCCTCCACATGCACAGCTGAAGAATGGATAGATCAGCTAGAATCATATTTGGATCTACATCAAGTTTCAGAAGAAGAATCCCTTAAGGTAGAAGCGCTGCATCTTAAAGCTAAAGCTTATGCTTGGTGGTTATTTGAAACTTTTTTTTTGAAGAATGAAAATATTTCCACTTATGCTAAGTTCATTAGGAGAATGGTGAAGAGATTTGATGAGAGGCAAGCTAAAACATCTGTGAAAGAGCTAGCAAAGCATGAGCATGCAAAACCCTTGCATGAGTTGGAAATTCCTACCATGAAAACTCCACTTCAAATTTCGGTTAGAGGGGATGAAAACTTGTGTGATACCTTGCCAAGGGCAAGATCCCTATTGCATGAAGAGATTTCTTCTCAAAAATAAGTCATGGAGATTCTTCTTTCAAAAGAAGACCAAGATCCAAGGTCTCTTGTTGATATTGAGGTGTTATCAAATATTGATCATAAGGAAGAGCCAAAAGGTAGTAGCAATGCTGTCACTAAAAAAGAAGACCCATTACCACATGGGGATGGAGATTAAGTTATTGTTTCAAGGGGAAGAGCTTGTGTATCTTTGCAAGTGATTCCCAAGGAACATTATGTGACAACCTTATTGAGCAATGATACCTTACTCCAAGAAAGAGGAGGAAGGATGGACCAACATCCAATGATGAGGAGCATGCACCCTTTTTTATTTCAAGGGGTTTCTATTCAGGAGAAGGAGACCGAACTATGTAGCAAGGAAAGGGACACATCAGTCCAACCATTTATGCAGTCTACTTCAGATCTTGATGTCTCTTTAAATGGAGGCATTTCACCAGGGAGACCCCCTGATGAGAAGAAGAGTAAAGTGTTCTCTCAACTTTGTGCATCAATGACAAAATTGGCTAAGGAGGGAGCCTTGAAGGGAGCTACCACAGAACTAAGATCTATGGATAGATTTCAAGGAGAGCTGAACAATTTCCTAAAATTTATTTTGCTATTTCTCACTCATCTATTTGCACTGATAAAGAAGAATTCAAAGACCTATGATGACATTAGCATGGTGTCAAAAGGCCACTCCATAGATTTGGGGAAGCAAATGAAATCTCTCCATAAAAAGAAAGAAGATGAGGTGATGGCTACTTCATTTCATAACTCTACAACGTTGTCTTTGTTGAGAAGCCTTGATTCCTATTGGGAATCCCAACTCTTGGTAGAGTATTCCAAGAACCTCTTCACATGTAAGGTTCTTGATGGACAAAGGAAATATAGGAGGTATAAGGTGGTTGATGGAGTCATTTTATTTCATGATCAGATCTATTTGACTAAAGAGTCAAGACTCAAGGACCAACTACTAGGTGCTTCCCATGATATCTTGCTTTCTACCCCCACTGTTTTCATTAGAACAGACCATATTATCTCAAATGGATTCATGTGGGAAAGATTTGAAGAAGACTTATATTATCATTATCAAATATGCATGTATCACATGAAGATGGAGCAGAAATATAACTCTATGGAAGAGTTAGTTCAGCCCTCTCTTTCTCCTCATGAGGAAGGAGATTGATCTATGCACCTCTCCACTTGTTGGAGGAGGACTATTGGTGAAGGTCATACTTATGAAAATCATGATATATTTTCTGATTGTATGCATTCTTTTACATTATATATCCATGCCATGACTCCAAAGAGGAGTGTCATATATTATAAAATTCATGGCCACCTTTGGGCCAAAACTATTTCTGAACATGGCCACTCCCTTGATGGACTAAGGGAGATTTTGCAGCATGATGGGTGCTTTACTAAGGCACCAAATATATCTTCCACTTTCAGCCATGGATATATGTTATGGGCAGCAAGTAAGTGGTGGGGAAACCACTTACCACATCTGAATTTTATGCAAGTAGGAGATGTCCTACGCTGGTTTCTATTGGGTGAGTATGGGTACTACCCAAGGTTTGATATTTTCTTGTCTCATGCCTCGTATCTCAATGAGAGGATGCATAAGAATAAGAAGGCATGGTTTCTTTGGTTGACAAGAAGAGATTTTAGACATCCCATGTCAAATTTCATGTCCATATATTTGCTTGTGATTGGGATAAGCCTCATGTATGTACATGTATTTATTTTTGGAATTTATCTCATGATCATGTATGTACTTGGGTTTGGGAGGAATTGTAACTCTCTCATGGGATGGCATAAGGGAGCTTGTTTATCTTATGATGATGATCATGCTTTGATATTTGTTGGGAAAATGAGAGGAGGGATGACACATTGGTTGAGTGTGTCTTTTGGGAATGAAATCTCCCATATTCATTCATGCTTCAAGAAGAGGATAGCACATTGTATGGCTGCTACATCATATCCTTTGTTTTCTTATGCAAGGAGCCATATGTTGGGCTTATCTCATTGGAAGAAGTCTCCCACTTGGGAGAATTTTCAGCAAGACATGTGTTGCTTGAATCATATTCAACCAACACCTATTATCCTCTACTATTTCCAAGATTTTAAGAAGCTTTTTGCAGCAAGAAGGTGGTGGGATGGACATTTATTGTACTATTATTAGAGGTAGCAAGAGGAGGGAAAACACTGGTCTCAAGGGAGGGAATATTGTCAGCATCCAATATATCATATGACACTTAGTCCATGTTTCTTTTTTAGCACACATGGTGAAGATCCTCTATTCACTATATGCATGGATGATTGGGAAAGGAGGATCACTAGAATCCATGGAGGGAATCATGAAGTTCCAAGTCTCTTTTGGCTTCATGAGGACTATATTATTGCAGCCCAGGATCACCACCTCCATATTGATCATAAATGGAGGGAGAGACAACGTGATTTGAGTATTATTATCTCTCATTTCCAGCCATGGAAACCCTACACATTGCATATGGTGGGGATTGGTGACTATTTCTTTGAGCTATCAAAGATGGCTCACTTTGTTTGGATGATAGCATGGAGATTGAAGTTTCTCATGGGGGTTGAAGCACCCACTATTCACCATCTCTCATGCCTTGGGAATGCCAAGGGACATCATATGATTCTTTCTATGTATCTCCCACTACTTCATGATGACAGCTATTTGGCTCAATTCGGGAGGAGACAATTCCATTGGATATTTTGCAGCACTCACCTTATCAGTTGCTTGAGGGAAATCAACACTTTTGGGGGGGAGGACTGTAATGTTCCTAATTAGCCCAAGCTAATGGGAATATTTAAATTTTATTTTATTTTCCATTTATGAATAAATGACTAATGGAGGACATGTAAAACTCCTTAGATCAGTGAATAAATCAATGCTCAATGTAAACAAAGCTATATCTGATCCATTTACATAAAATCCACTTGCAGGTGTGAAAGGGTTAAGCTGTGAGACTGGGTCAACCTTGACCAAATCTACAACGTTATCTAGATTTAGTGTATCTCATAAAGGGACATTGCAGTTCTAGAAGGAGGACCTCATGTGAAATGGGTTAAGTGATTCAAGGTGGTTTAGGGTTTTGCACATCCTCATCTTATAAAATGAAGGAGAAGGCTCAAGATAATGGTTGTTGAAGATCATTATTTATGAAGGTCTGTCTACAAAGACATCCCTTGTTGGGACTTCCTGTTTAGGAATCCCATCTCCTTCCTTGAGTAGCTCTTGGAGGAGAATTGTGCTATATTTTCCACATCATGATTTTAGGCCAAGCTTCTACTTCGAACTGTAATTCAGATCCTTTTGAGGGTTTGATTGCTTTTGTAAGTTGTAGTAGCGGAAGATCTAGATCTCCTTAGGTCTAGACTTATTCTAGTCTCTCTTCTCAGTGAGTGTGTCTTTTAACCTCCTGGAAGAGTGTAATAGATGATTATGCTTCAGATCTACATCTTGGCACCAGGAAAAATCATTCTCAGAGGCTAAAGTGTAGTATTTCTCCCTAAACTACGTTATTTGTAGATCTATAGCTGCAGGGTGTTTTGTCTACAATTTGGAGGAGAGATCTCCGGTGTTGGGATTCTTCCTCTCACTGTGGCGATCCATGGATTGGCCATCCAGTCCATGTAAGTTTCATATCTGATTTGCCATCAATTTGTATTATTCATAAATTTCTGAATCATTCTACAGATCTGCATTCTTAGATCTCAGATCTACTTCCGGTGCCTCATGTTTTGCACAAAACCCCAAGGGGAATGTATAGATAAGAATTTCTTGTACACATCTATGTATTAGATCTATATTTTTATGTACAGATCTGATCTAGATCTGAATATTAAATAAATTTTTGCTTCAGCCCTAAAAATAATGTTGTCATGGTTCTGCAGTCTTTTCTCATGTGTTGCAGCACTTCTTTTGGGGCCTTCTTTATGAAAAGATCTGTTTTTCTTAGTCTAAATCATTTGAATATTATTATAAGTTTCCATACTGATTTTCATGCATAAAATCAGATAATCCCTTCATAAAATCACGTTGTAGAAGCTTTAGTAATTTCTGCATACTCCAAGTCATGGGAAATCAGGGTTTTCTAGCCTAGTCGGGAATGGAGGAACTGTTTAACATATCAAAACACTTTTGTTTTTGCTGAAATTTTTCATGGAGGTTCCATATATCCTGAGCTAACATATCCTAGAGACGTTTCCCTTATTTTTACACAGATCTTTGAATACACTCATTTTAGGGAAAAAATAATAACTTTTCCCCACCTTTTTGCCCATAAAACGCTGTATAAAGTTGCTGATGTTGTATTTATTGAAGGATATACATTATAAAATCTGTTATGAGATTTTTTGATGCTGGAAAACCAATATTTTTTTAAATATTGCTTAATTTCCAGATTTGGAACATTACATATTTTCATGAATATGTTTCTACTCTTCTAATGAATGAATTCATTTAACATTATCATTTTGACTCCCTCTCTTTTCAAACCCTATATACAATTAAAATTTAAAGTATGTTCTTAGTTTTACCTACATGGCCTCATGCTTGTCTCTCCAACTGAACCTTTGAAATCAGACCTATAACCTAGACCTAGTTCCTTGATTTTCATTCTTATCCAGCAAAAAATAAAAAATAAATTAAACCATAATTTACTGAGCTTTATAACTATTCTAAGGTAATTACATATCCATTCATCTCATTGGCTGCAAAAGTTACAATGAGAGAACCCTCATTGGTTTTGGTAGGGCTAGCTACCTGGCCTAAATATTAGTTTGAGGTTACCTCCTTCAGTTCCATTCTTGGCCTTGGGAAATGGGGGGAGCGATAATACATAGTAAATCCAGCATAGTGTTTAAATATACAACCTTGAAAAAAATTAACATTTCATATGAAACAAAGGTAAATACACTTATCTATTCCACTTAATTCTCCCTGAAACTGAGGAAGGGACTACCACTGTCCACCCAACCATAAGCACAAATACACTACAAATACACAAAAAATATGGCCGCTAATTACCCAAAAAAACACAAAGGGATACCCATTGACCATTCCGTGTGGTTACCAAAATAATCATCCCTCTTTCCAATGCTTAACGTGCACAAACACAATCAAATGCGTTGAGTTCTTCTCAATTTTCCTGACTTAGGAAAAATGATATCTCATTGGTTTCCTTAGCTATTGCAACTAAAGTTTGGACTATGTGGTCTAATGTCTAAAAATAGGTTTACAAAGCTACATATTCACAATGGGCTTATGTTTACACATTTCATTTCTCTACAATACTCCTCAATCCAAAAATGTCTAGCTCCAAAAACATACTTTGTTTTCCCCACAAGAATTGACTTACTCAAGAGAGGTCTAAGTTCCCCTTCTTAAGATACAATGTCAAAAGGATTATTTTGTGAGGTACAAATTCCAGGCTTGGGTGGCTCTAGTATCTCCTTCCCTTTCCTTCATAACTACTTGGGTAGTTGGTAGTTCAACTAGAAATATCAGAGGATCAGAAAATTAAATTCAAGGAAGATAGGAAACTTCCCAATCTCCCTTACCAACTTCCGAACAAAATGATCCTTACAAACATTGAGATCTGTGCAAGCTTTTCCTTCTCCTTTAAATTTGTAAGTTTCGTATTTAAATCAAAATAATCACATTAGAAAATATTGGAAATATATCCATGCTATAGCTCCATCATTATCATCCTTTAATTAAATTATAAAAATTGGGGATTAGAAAAAGGGATGTTACATTCATACAAAAGGAGAGGGTTAAATATTGTTCATGTTCATTCCATAAAGGAAGTCGTAAGTCACCCTTAAACATGACACTTGTTCCAATCATCCTATTATAGCTAAACTTAGCCTAGATTCTAAACAAAACTATCATCATGAATTGAGCCACTCTTTTATTGAGTCAGTATCTCACCCAATTAGTCACCCCTAAAATCCCATGAGCTATAATTATTCCTCTTGTATCACCATTCTGTTTGAATGGTGTTGATTCATCCAAGCTACCAAGACCACATTTGTCTCGTGCCATTATATATTCAAGGGAATTTGTAGTCAAATTTGGCCACCTACAATCTAATTTGACCCCTTGTGGTAATCATCCTTATGTTAGTCATGCATCAAAATTTATTAACTATAATACAAAACCTCATCTTGGTGTCAATTTTTTCGACTAGCGGGGGATACATCATAGCCCTCCTTTGATATATCTCTTCCCATCAATGTTAGATCATTTTTTGGGATGTATATCTAGAAATAAATTAGTATATTGGATCTTATAGTCCTCATTGGAAGGGTTCCTCATAGTTATTAATGGGTTTACCTCATTAGACCATGTTGACCAATTCTATGAGAATTTGACATCAACTCTTTCATTCACATTTTCTAGATCATACAAAATACCTTGGGAATCATTTTCATCATTGGTGGTATTCCTTGTATCTATTAATAATATCCCTCAATGTTTGGTAATTAGATGGTCCCTCGACATGTTTAGAATCGGTTCATTCATTCACATGTAGTAGGGTTGTACCATCAAGATAGGTCAAAGACCTTGGGTGTTGGGATACCTCACTCATGCATGTTGCCTCACCCAAGTTGTGATGGAGAATGTATTCTATACTTTGAGGGCCACATTTGGGGCACTCTCTTATTGGTTTATATAGTCCTCTTGATATATATTGTGACAATGATCCACATTCTAACTCTTTCATTATTTTAATCACCATTTGTTGGCCTGGGTCCATAGTTTTTAGTGTTGGTGACCATGTGGTATTCTTATGTACTAAGTATGAGTATGTCTACCTCGATGTATCTAATTTTGACTTTTTTAGGTCCTTATAGCTTTGGCATCCTTGGCTCCCTCTATCTCCCAAAGTCACTATATTGATGTAATGTATTTCAATCATTAATATCTATACTAAACTCATACGTTAGGGGGTATCTAATATATCTCAAAATGACACTCCCCAAATTCTAATAGAGAAGAAACATAGAAATAAGGTTGGAATGCAGTAACGAATTCATGAAACCCTAGATAAAACCAACTTTTTATCCTTCAATACACCCAAAAGACTAGAAAGAAGAGTTCCAATACCCCAGATTTCCTAGAAAGAAGAGTTGAACACTCTAAACACTCATGCATAGAAAATTGAAGATGGTTGTTAAAATTCTTGGATAAGGGTTGACAAGGTCGAAAGTGATCAAAATTCATGATACAAATTAAAGGAATAAATAAAACTTAGTAAAAAATATGTCCAAATTCTTCTAATAACTTTGTTTAACTCATATATACAATATAATACCTCCATGAGGCAAAATGAAAGAATAGTGAGCATGAGTCTATGCTTCCACATTGATCACCCAACTCTACTTTGTGATAATCCAACACCTACAATGAGCCTAATTGTGAGTATTGGTGAGACAAGGACCTCGGGAAAAATGGCCTTAAGGACATATAACTTCTATAAACAATTTATCTAATGAAAAACTTTACTTCTCCCCCCCCCCCCCCCCCCCCACCCCCCCCCCCCCCCCCCCCCCCAACACAATTTTTTTATTGTCTATCGTATGCAAATCCACATGTTTTGTGGTTTTTATTTTTCTAATGCACACTAGTATAGGTTGTAGGATTTGGTGCACTTTGGTTGATTATTTTCAAGTTGAAATTTGTGAGGAGCTAGGAGTTTCCAACCACCAAGAGAAAGAAACCACCAACCTTCCAAGATAGGGTATGTTTCCTATACATTTATCTATTTATTCTAGTTTAATGTTCATGCATGTCAAAAGGAGTTGAATAATTGATAGGTACAATTATTTGTCATAGGTATTTGATAGGCCTGTGATATTAGTACTTTGGAAACAAAGGACAATTTGGGTAAACACAACCACAAAATTAGTATCCACTAAATAGAGCATTTAAATTTGAACCCTCATAGGTCGTATCTCCACAATACCAATAGAATAATCCTTTCAAGGAGGACCAAAGTTAAATATAACACATTTTCACTGTAAAATAATGCAATGTAAGGGAATTAAACAAACATGGATCATCATATTTCATGTTATTGAAGTGAAAATTTTCAAAGTTAATCACAAATACACATGGACTATACAATTACGTAACGTAAAATCACTTTAATTTTGTATTCATAAATAATAATAGAAAAATTATATTTTAATAGAAGATATTCCAAGAAATTAGCTACATATCCACCTAATTTTAGGTATCCAAAGTAGAGTGTTAGACATTTGTTTTAATCTTTGTAGGTAGAATTAGTTTCATCCTAGTGCAAAAGCGATTCAAGGGGGTGATCACCCCACCAATTAGGGGGTCTAGGGGGGTGATCATCTCCTAGTGCCAACAATCCCGTCACTAAGGATTCTAAGGTGAATCCCTCAAATGATTTTTTTAGTCCATTTATACTTTTATTCGGCCCATTGTAAACTAATTCCAATTAAAGAATTAGGGTTATAATCTAGTAAAGTTGAATATATTATTGATTTAGATAGCTTATAATATCTAAATATCATATTGTGAATGGTGAAGTTAATATAATGACATAGAGAAAGATATGACTCTCAATTGGGTGGGTTTTCTTAGTTATGGGTTTTTTTGGTAAAACTTGTGTATAATTTGTAGATGTACCATTAATATTGTTATTTTCAGAATCAGAGCTCGGAATCTCCACAGTTCTGATTCTGAAAATCTACACCACAGAAATCTACAATCCATTAATATTGTTATGTTTTAGATTATACTGGTATTGAAATTCATACATGATTTTATTAAATTATTCATAAATACCACTTCCAAGATAAACAATGAAGCCACCAAGGGAAGGAAGCAACTATGAGATTCTGGCTTACTCAAACAAATTATTTTCTCTCATATTGATACAATTTACTCATCATAGCACTCTGGGCATCCTATTCAATGATCATATAGACATGGAACTCTCTTCCATTACCATGCATAATATAAGGAATATATTGCCTTTCTCTTCTCAACAATCCTTGGGGAATATTCTTCCCTTCCAATTCTCATCAGCGTAGAAAAAAGATGCTAATATGTTGATTGATTTATAGGAGTACCCTATTAAAAATAATCTTGGATCTCAAGCTTCCAATGAGAAAAAAAACATTGAATGGGGGGAGGATTAAAATTTCCCGACCTTAATGTGCACTTAAAACAATTTATTTCTCATTGAAGGCCTGTAATTTCTTCTTCATAATGTTGATTTTGTTAATTTCCAAATTGGTTGATGGGTAGTAGTAAATAATAACTCATGAGAAAAATAGAACATGAATGTGAGAATGATAATATTCATGGATGAATGGAAAATGAGAGAATTGAGGGAAATTATGGCTAATATTCCTTCTAACATAAGGAATAAGTACTCTTACACTTCCCCATGATTATTGTACTTTTACCATTCTTCAACAACTATGTGAGAAGACTTCCCTACCAACCTCTTACATGCATTTAATATTTATTCAATTTCCCATGCCCCCCCGCTCCCCAACTTTCTTCTTCTCTCTAGGTGGAATCATAGCCCCCATTATGCTCTTTGTATCCATATGTAATATTCCTAAATTAGCTTACAACTAATAGGAATATTAATTTTGCCTTTAAAAATCAAGTTGAATGAATAAATGAGCAAGGAGGCTCATTAGTTGCTTAAGCAGGAATAAAAATACCTCATAATGTGAAAGGGGATCATGAAATAACCATATCAAGCATCCACATGTGTGAACAAGGTCAATGTTTGACCAAGTCAACATGATTTATCCTCAAAGAGTGGGCCCTAAATAAAGACAGGTCAATGTGAATGAAGATCAATCCAGCTAGTCAAAATGAAGACACCTTGAGTGTGAAAGGAGACAAAGCATGAAGATTCAGTCAAGGATGACCCTATCAAGATTGATCTAGCCAATATTGACTAAATCAAACTGCGCTGTAAAAGGATGATCCTCACTAATGAAGACAACATGATTTTGGTGGAGAAGCCTTTGCATGGAAGCAACCTCCTAATGGGGTGGGACCCTTGGTGAGGAAGCTCCTCATCTATATAATGAAGAAATGGCAACCATAAGGGTTTAGATTGGAGATTATATTTTATGTGTTATGTTTAGACTTCCTACATACTTTGGTTGTTTAGCTATGTTTGTTGCACTGCTTAGTGCAAGGGTTTTCCTGGGAGGGAATTCCTTACTCTTTCTTGGAGATCTTGTCTAAGAGATCTAAGACGAGATTTCTGAGCTACATTTTCCAATACTTCGTGCTGGGCCAAGCATTTACCTTCAGAAAAAATGTAGTCCCTTCAGAAAACTGCATTTTTTCTTAAGGTGTGCAGTGGGAGGAGTCAAAACCCCACTTTTATGAGCTAGTTTCCCAAGAGGAGGGTCAGCCTTTATTTGGGAGAGCTAGAAGAAGAGTATACAGCCATTTATTTGGATATTCAGCCATTATTATGTAGAGCTTCAGATAAATAGCATGATTCAGCCACAAATCTGCAGCAACTCTTTCTTGTATATCTTTTCTGTCAAGAAACCTTTGCCAGGTCTTCTTGGATATTTATAAAAGAGACTAGATCTCTGTTTTTATGCTTCATTGAGTAATCTAATATAATATATGATTTGTCTCTCTATTTTCTGAGTTTTATCTCCATTATACTACACAGTATCTTTATGCATCAATTTCTGTGTGTTGCAGTCTTGGGGTTTCATCAATTTTAAGTTGTTTTGAGCATGGGAGGCCTGTTTAACTAGGCTAAAGGCATTTGTTTCTAAAAATATTTTGCATGAAAGTCCTATATTACTTAAAATAAGGGATGCAACCGTTATTTTCCACTTTTATAACTCCATGTTCAGAAAATAACGTTTTTGGGCCCAATATTACTGTTTTTCCCCATTTAGAGACATTGTATAAAGACATAGTTTGTTGTTGTGATTGTTATTTGATGGTTATGTGTTTCAATATGCTATATAAGCTTATTTATTTCTGCTCTCTAACTTTTTAATACCTTAGGGTATTCATATTGTCATAGAAATTCCCTATTTTGGGATATTATAGTGGTATCAGAGCATCAATCTTGGCTTAGCTTGTGAGCTTCAAGAATTATGGAATATCCTCATGGGGAGGAGGAGATCTGCAAAAGTGATAAAATAAAACCCTTATTTTCTGGAGGAAAGAGGTTCTCAAAGCTTCTCTTTCAAACTCTGCAAGGTGGAAGCAAAGACAAAAAAGAAATGAGGAGGGAAAATGAAAATCTCTCAACAAGATCTACAAGATCTGTACATGGGGAAAGTTTTAAGTCCTCATATTATGGGTATGAGCGGTTAGCCATACCATCAAATATTCAACATTCTGTCATTGACTTCTTCATGAAGAGGAAGAAAGGAGGTGTGCTAAAGAAAGATACTCTTGGAGAGTATTTACGGGAATATGAAGCTCAATCTAAGGAGTTCAAAGATAACTTGAACTTCCAAGGGTTTTGCAATATTAAGGAGGAAAGAAGCACAAGGAGAAATAAACAGGTGTAGGTAGATTATTCCTATCTAATTTTGATGGATCACCTAAATGTCCAGCTAAAGTTTGGGCGGAGGAGCTACACAACTTTGTGCAAAAACATCAAATCTCAGAAATTGAAGCCATAAAAGTAGCAGCGCTGCATTTTGAGGGTAAGGCCTATGCTTGGTGGTTGTTTGAATCATTTTCCTTAAAGAATGCAAATACATCTACTTATGTAAGGTTCATTAAAATATTAGTAGAAAGGTTTGATGAAACTTCATGTGTAACCTCTTCTATTGAAACTATCAAACCATATCAAAAAAAGCTTTTGCATGAGTTGGGAGGGTCTATAAATCCAAATCCATTTCTTAAAACCATTTAAGAAGAGGTGACCTTGCTTGATACCTTTCCAAGGGCAAGATCTCCATTGGATGAAAGGCTTTCTTCTCAAAAGGAAGACATGAAGATTCCTTCTTCAAAAGAAGACCAAGATCTAAGGTCTCTTATTGAAGATGAGGCAACTTCAACTATTGCAGAGGAGGAAGGGAAGGAAGGAGATGATAACGTAGTCATGAAAATAACACCTCAAGCACCACATGAAGAGGAGGATGGAGCACTCTTGCAAGGGGTTCCAAAAGGCCTCAAACCTAGAGCTCTTAGCACCACACATGAGCAACGTGTACCATCATTGTCAAATGATGAGATCTTGAGGATAGAAGGAGGAAAAGAGGAGGAAGAGCATCAAAAGATGGATAGCATATATCCTTCCCTGTTTGAAAGTTTGAAAGAACAAAGAAGGCAAGAGGACCTATGCAATAAAGGTAGGGGAAAATTTTTCCACCTACATCCACATCCTACTCTATGCCTTGATGCCTCTTTGTAAAGAGCCATTCCTCCAGGTAGACCTCCTGATTGGAGGAAAACTAAAGTGTTCTCTCAACTATGGGCAACTTTTTCATACTCGGCTAAGGGAGGAGCCTTGGGATAAGCTATCACAACATAGAGAATCTCTCATGAATTTAGAAGATAGGTAAGCAATTTTCTGAAACAGACATTGCAATCTCCCATTCAGTTATCTGCGCTAAGAAAGGAGAAATATGAAATCTATGATGGCATGTGTTGGGCCGTGAATAAAACCACTTTTTAACACTTATTTCATCCATTTATACTTTTCTTTATCATGTAATTTATCAAATTTATCATATAAATCCATTTTATAATTATTTATGCTCTTATGGATAAATATTATTTCTTCTCCTTTATTTTTAATAAATTGATGATTATTATGCATAATTTTATCAATGATGGTTTATTAATATATTTTGTAACATCACTCACCATTTTAGCCTCCAAGATATTTGTCAGATTGTAGATTTGATCTCCAAATCATCATCAAATATTCCAACTCAAAAATTCGTTGGAATAAGAAGTGACAGTTTTGCAGTTGAGATTCTGGGAAAATGGAGAAGAATCTAGAAAATCCAGAACATGGATTTTGTCCAGAACGGACCAAATTAACTTTAGCTTAAGAACCGTTTGCCCAAATTCAGCCTGTATTGAGATAAACACAAGGTTCTTTGAGCACTATTTTCTCATATTTACTATTGCGGCCGTCCTCAAAATTATCTCAGCTGCAAATCCAAATTCGCCTTGCTCTTGTTGAAAGATTGATGGAAATATATTTTCTTGTTGATCAATTGGTTAGGGACAATCCAATTTTGCTATGAGAGATCATATTTACTATTTAATTTCTCCTCTTTCTGATTATAAAAGGAGAAGCATGTATTGCCATTGGAGAGACTTTCCTTCTTGTAATTTTCAGAATTGTGCATCGACTCTTGTTAAGAGAGTACGAACTGTTTGTAAATATTATTCATGCTTGATTAATACAAGAATTCGTTGCTGTTTAATATTTTAACACTAGATTAAAGCCCAGCAGCGTTTCACTGATGGTTGAGGGCCCAACCCTAGTGGATCAATCTGTTGTTTGTATCATTACCTTTCAATTATTGTCGTGTGATAGTTTGTGGTTGTTCTCATTACATTTGCAAGTTAATTAGTTTGTCGTTGAATTATTGATTGATTTCGTTATGTTAATGAATTTCATTGTTGTTCCGTTTCAGTAAGGACTTTAATTCCTGTATTAATCATCTTGTTAAACCTTACAGAGCATTGTTTTTCAGCATTAGATGTCCTGTTCCAATTAACTGTTGTTCCGTTGGATTATTTTTCATGTCGATTATTATTTAAAAACGTTTGTTGTCAACAGGGTTTTGGTGTTTAATAGAATTGTTGTTTGATTTCATTAAGTTAAAGATTTGTTGTTCAGATTCATTAGTTAATATTTGTTGTTCGCTTCTTCTAGTTTCAGTTGGTTATTCATTTACATTGTTGTTTGATTTCAGTGTGTTGTTCATTTCGAATTCATTAGTTAACATATTGCAAAGAGTTTTATTTCGAAGAGATTTCTCAATTTACTTTCAATAGAAGCTTTAGTTCAATTGCTATTTCTCCTTAATTGCTTTAACACAGGACTGTCAACTGTAGAGAATATTGGTTATTGCTTCCACGTTCCCAGATTGATTGTCTTGTTTCAGTTTGATTTCAATTGCATCAATTTCTAGAGGAATGAGTTATTGCTACTGTATCCTCAATTGATGGTTGTTGAGTGAATAGATAGATTTTAAGAGCATTTGAGTTCATGTTATTGAAAGTAGATTTCTTTTTCAAGCATCCGTTTAATCTTGTATTTAGAACACTGTACTACATCTTTCATAACATTACTCTTAGCTCAATTGCAGTCTCAAATAGAGTACAGTCTTGAAACAAAAAGTCGTTCCTGGATTGATAATTAATGTGAGATAAATAGGTGTTAAGAAGATACCTTTTATACCTCAACATTTTGGCGCCGTTGTCGGGGAGAGTGTATGCCATTTAGAAAGAGTGATGCATATTTAATTTTTTCTGCTTGGGATGAATTGGGTATTAAATATGGAAGGTAAGAACCTGCTCACCGAGCAAGGAACACACTTGTTCACTGGCCCGCTTCATAGTAGAATTGAGTGAAAGCTTAAGGTAGAAATGAATGCTTTCATTTTTTTGAATTTTAGAGGTAGAATTTTTGAAAAAAAATCTTGTAATTCCACTCAAGTGGTGATGTAAGCACCACCCATTTCACTAACCAATTGACAGGAACATTTTAAGGAGGATCCTCAAAGAAACATATGAAGAACATCTTCTATTATGGTAAGAAATGGCTCACATTTCAACTTTTGAATTCCCTATCAAAGATCTAAGAGGAGTGACACAAATGCACATAATTCCCCAATTGTCTCTACCAAATTTTCATGGTTTGACAAATGAAGATCCAGATACATTCTTATTTGAGTTTGAAATTCTTTGTATAGGATATGATTATTGTACTAATGATCAAAGGTTAAAAATGTTTCCTCTTACTCTAAAAGGAGCAGCTCTCCGATGGTTCATGAGCCTAGGAGGGAACTGCATCCAAACATGGGAGGACATGAAGAACATATTCTTGAAGAAGTACCAAGATTACTGAAAATTCAATGAAGATAGTTTTGGTATGATACAAGGGGAAGATGAAAGTTTGGAGGACTATGTAGAGCGATTTCGATATAACCTTCAAAAATTAAAGCATAAACATTTGGAAAAAGAGATCTTGAAAACACTCCTTCTTAAAGGAATCAAAGATGAATTTTTAGAACTCTTAAATATGATAGGAAAAGGTGATGTTTTTCAATTATCATATGATGATGTTTGTGAGTGTGCATAAGGTATTCAAGAGGAATTTCCAAGGTTGGTAAGAATTCTAGAGAAGATTCTTCTTTCTTTTCCAAATTTACTACAAGAACAAGAGACATAAGAGCTGAAATCCATGTTTTATTTGGAAATTTTAAGTATGATTTTATTAGCTCTCTAAATTCACAATTGAATGTTTTGCAGGTTTGGAAAAATCAAGAATTTGATGAAGTGTTTTTCCCTCATTACCGAAAGGAGCATCCCATAGATATTTGTTCTTCCTTATCTAATTTGGAAGTGGCATATCAAAGAGATGGGGAATCTACAACAAGGTCAACAGTTATGGTTCAAAACACTTTCTCTCCATTCTCTTACTTGCATAATCCATTATGGAATACTCATATGTTAGGGTAGCCCTGCCAATCTCAATATAACCACTACCAATCCTATCTACAAGCTTGGCATGGTTCATATTATAATTTTATGACTACTCTCCCTCATCTTGTAGCACAAACACATCTGCCAGCTCTTCCACAACACCTTGCTTGCCTATCAAAATCATTCACTCAACCCAATCAACTACATCATCAAGAGGCTCCATTCCCTACATAATTTCCTGCTCAACTCATTCCACACCCTCACCATAATAAACCAGTACAACATGCTTACAGTGTTGAACTGCAAAATTTACCCACCCTTCCCACCCATTCTATCTCACATGCACTATTGGAAAAAACTTACACTGAGACTCAGAATGTATCAAATCCAAAAATTGTAGAAGTTATGAAAGAAAATGAGGTTTCTTCTAGTTTGCACCAACAAACCAGTTTAAAAGCTCAAGAACTTCATGATACGATGGCTATGGGAAATCAAGAAAGTAAGGGATACATTGAAGATTGGTTTCACTCCATCATTTTTTTGCAACATCACTCCATGCTTCAACAATTTTTGGCACCATCGTTTCAAGGGTAGTTGGCTTCTCATACCCTAATTTTTATCAACATGCATTTTTCAAATTTGGGTATGTACATACTAGAGGCCTTATTTCTAAAATGGTTCCACTGGAAATAATCTTATATATAAACATATTCAATTCTCAAAGAAGAGTAGGATAGTGGAGAAAATAAAATAAGGAAATAAAACAAACACATTTTTTTTATTTTTGTAAAAAATAGTTTTTTTTTTTTTTTCCAACACGTTGTGGAAATCAACATTGATGATAAATATTCTAATTTATTTGTGTATGTAGATGAATTATATTGCAAATAAAAATTCTACAAACACTTATATTCATTTTTATCATCAATATGAAAAATTTCTTGAATATCATTTTTTTAGCTTGCGGGCTTGATGAAATTTCTGAAAAAAGTTGAGACAGTCATGTTTTGAGGGACCAAAATTGAATATTTTTAAAACCTGTTTCTATCCTAATTATCCCTTGATGTCTACTTTCCAACCCAATTTTAATCACTCCATTTATTTTAAACAAAAAAGTTAGAACCAAAACATTGACAGGGTGTCTAGTAGGTAGCTCAAGAACAAAGTTGGGACAGTCAGTTTTTGGAGACCTAAATGACTATATTTTTAAAACCTATTTCTATGGTAGATTCTTCTATGAATATAGTTTACAACGCAATTTTAATCACTCAATTTCGATATCGTATGAGGAATTTATGACCAAAATACTGACAGCCTATCATAAATCAGCACTCTTGAAACTTTATTTTCTCGGCTATTCACTAGCGTATTTGACCCATCAATTATTCTTGTCTTCAAAACCTGTTTATATTGGAGATCAATAAATGAATCTAATTTAATCTCCAATTTTAATCGGTTCAGTTTGCCATTAAAGGAAAAATTTATGCTTGAAATATCAACTGTTGGTCTAAACTGGAAAATCGAAAATGACTCTATTATGCAGGTTGTTCTAGGAAAATTTGACATATCATAGCATTGAATTTTTAAAACTTTTTTCTATTTGAGATAAAAATTTGAATTATCTCTCATTTGGATTTGGAATCACTCAAATCGAACGAGAAACAAAGAAGTTATGATTGAAACACTGCAGGTTAGCATGATTGGCCACTTCTCTCCCGCAGGTAATAAATTAATTTTACTTTGTCCATGGATTTGTTATATAGAGTAACTAATTTTTAGTTTTTTGCATAATTATTGGATTAGGGGAGCTCTTACACCTTTATTTCTCCATGATTTAATGTTTTATTGCAGGTAGACACTCATTTTTTGCAGGTCTTAGCAGAACAAAGAAGGTCAATTTATGGACAAGCGATTCTTGAAAGAAATTTTAGTGAAACAAGGGCTTTTCATCCAGTTCATTACCTAAAAGATTCATAACAAGAAGAAATGAAGAATTGGTTTCCATTTGAAGATTCATGTCACTGCTGCCAAACATTTTTCAAAAAGATCATTTTTTTTTTCTATTAACAGATTGATATTCCCTTAGGAAATAACATCATCGCTGTTGTAACTTAATAAAGTGTTGTTTATTTTTTGATTTCTTTTATGTTTTTGTATTTTAGGTGTTGATTCCTTCAAATTGTAGTTTCCGCTCGATTGGAAATTGAACAATAAGGACCCCACCATGCAAGTTTTAGGAGGCAATTCTTCGGCAGCACCAATTCTGTAAAAAAAATTACTTTTTCTTGAAACCTGTACATAAATTTCCCTTTCTATTTGATTGGATCTGCTTGATAATAGATTTTACATTAGTTATGTTCTTTCCTCTATTTTTTTTTCCTTTTCTGTTCCCTACAGCAATTTCTGCGTGCATTTTCTTTTCTTTTGGGAACAACACTTTTTGTGTGCCTTTATTTTTCACGATGTTCCTCTTAAGGAACAACAACCTTGCATGCTTATATTTGTTTGTTGTTCCTCTTAAGGAACAACAACCATTCCTCTGAAGGAACAACACATTTGTGTGTTTCTTTTTGTTGTTCCTTTCAAAAGGAATAGCACTTTTGCCGCTTGTTTTTGCAGTTCCTTTCCAAAGGAACAACATTTTTTTCCAGTTGTTTTTGCTATTCCTTTTGAAAGGAACAGCATGTTTTTTTTGTCGACTGTTTCTGTTTTTTCTTTCAAAAGGAACAACATTTTTCGTAGATTGTTTTTGTTGTTCCTCTTAAGGAATAGCAGCTGTTCCATCTAAGGAACATCACTTTTTGAGTGCATTTTTCTTGTTTTTGAACAACATTTTGAGGACTTTTCTGAATTCTTCATGACTCTTTGAAAGGAAAACATACAATTTATGCAAGGATACACAAATTTGAGGTTGCTGGAATCAGCAAATCAAGAGAAATTGTCATTTTTAAGAAATTGCTTTGTAGTGATAAGAAAAGGAAAGGACACAACTATCTATATCACTCTGTGTCTTTATTTTCACTAAAACTAATATGATCAACTATCTTTATCATATTGGTTCTTCCCTAAATCTTCACAACTGTCTTTGATTTTTATTTATTGAATAAGAATAAGGGCATACTTTCTCTATTGAGATGTTTAGACTTCTCCCACCATCCCTATTCTTAAGGAGTGTTGAACCACCCTTTAAATATAAATAGGGAAGTGCTATATGTAAAGAAAAAGAAAAAGAGAAATCTCTATAGATTACTAACAATTCTATGATATGGAAGATGGGGGATAGGGGGTCTCATCAAGAGCCAGCCTACCATGGTCATAAGGGAGAAGTGAAGTGGCATTCCCATTATGGACGCCACACCAGGGATATGATCTAATGGACAACTCAGAAAAATAAAAAGTCCTTGGAACAAGAGGTCTCATCACGAGCTGACCTGTCCATCTTTCACTCCTTCATAGTGAATGGCATTGTAATTAATTTGGTTCCCAAGCCAGCACAGTGGCCTCCATCATGACATTACACAGCACTTCCCTAGGCATAAATAAAGGATAATAGTTCCAAGGGTGAGAAAGCAACTTTGTCAAGGTTATAGACACCTATGGGCAACAAAGCTCTGCTGATGGTATTGAAGTCATATTTTTCACAAATCAATTGTAATGATAAACCCTTTTCTTATATCTTTATCTAATATCAAATGAGAGTATGCCCCTAAACCCTTTGTTCGGAACCGCTTATGCATGAAATTTATTTATAAATCGATCATAATGGTTTATGTGGATAATGACCGCATAAGTATTTTTTTCACATCAGCCATCCTTTTCCCTTATTTTTTAATCATTACATAAACATTTCCATATCTACTCACGATTTCAAAATATGCATTGATTTCAGTAATGCGATAATTTTTTGTTCATATCATAAGTATGTATGCCTTTCCATGTTGTACAATTGCTGTGCAGTACACTGCTCTTCTATTTGCCACAATATTCATACTTCATTTCTACATATTTTTTCTGCTTAAAATTTTTGCATGCATCTGTTGCCATTCAAAACTAAAATTGTGGATTCAAAAAAAATGCATACAGAATCATGATTTGTTTACAGGAGAACAACAAGTATGGGGGACAATTCTATTCACAGCACGACCACACTATTGCAACTAACAGTAAAGGCTCACGCAACTTGCAAACACGCACAATTCTTCAGACATGATGTGCTTGCATGGCTTTCACCTTTTGCATCAATTTCAGTATCCGCTTAGCCTACATCAGCTTCAACAAAGGCCAATCCCTACATGTCATTCCACATTTCTTTTGGAGGTAACACTTGAGGTAAAATAGCATAAATTTCTGATTTATTATGAATTTAGGAGAATTTCATGAAAATCCATTGAGCATTATTTATCATCATTCATTCCACATTTTTACCACTTCCCATTTTTCAGAGACATCTCATCTTTCATTTTGGGGGAGTGTTGCTTTCCTTCATTTCTTTCTTATGACCATGTCAATAATCTTCTTTATCATCCATTGATATTCTTATTCATTCTCAACACCTCCCTTATTCCATGTTGTTTTACACCAAGCATAGATTTCAACAGATTGTAGCAACCACCTCTCTTTGTTTTCTAGCATCGCATGAGGACATGCTAAATTATTCAGTTTGGGGGGGGGGAATTGCTACAGATGATGGATGTTTTACACTTTCTTTCTCATTTAAGGCATACAATTTCATTTGTATATAGTGCAGAAATTGTTTTGCATATATCTTTAAAACTATGAACTGAATTCTTGTGATTTCTGGATAACAAAGAGGTATCATTAAAATACACAAACCCAGATAATTTCACGCTAAATTAGTTCATAAAATTTTGAAAATTATGCACTATCACCTACAACCATTTTGTTTATATCTCATGATCCATGCATCAAAACGATCTGATTTTTGAGAAAATGGTTAATGAAGTTTGTTGTTACTTATATCACATTTTTCTACAACTTCATATACATATAGTTGAACGTCAACTGTAAAAATTGTTACGCCTTCATCAAGATTGCTAAAATTGAATATTCATTATTTGAGGAAAAATTCATTTGTTCCATCCATTTTATGAGTTGGGATGAACAAATTTTCTTTGCTTGGTTAACACATGGGTTTTGTTTTTGGGTTGCATGAGGACATGCAATATATTCAGTTCTGGGTTGCATGAGGACATGCAATATATTCAGTTCTGGGTTGCATGAGGACATGCAATATATTCAGTTCTGGGTTGCATGAGGACATGCAATATATTCAGTTTGGGGGTATGTTGGGCCATGAATACGACCACTTTTTAACACTTATTTCATCCATTTATACTTTTCTTTATCATGTAATTTATCATAATTTATCATATAAATCCATTTTATAATTATTTATGCTCTTATGGATAAATATTATTTCTTCTCCTTTATTTTTAATAAATTGATGATTATTATGCATAATTTTATCAATGATGGTTTATTATATTTTGTAACATCACTCACCATTTTAGCCTCCAATATATCTTCCAGATTGTAGATTTGATCTCCAGATCATCATAAAATATTCCAACCCAGAAATTTGCTGGAATAAGAAGTGACAGTTTTGCAGTTAAGATTATGGGCAAATGGAGAAGAATCTGGAAAATCCGGAACATGGATTTTGTCCAAAATGGACAAAATTAACTTTAAGACAAAATGGTTTGCCCAAATTCGGCCTATATTGAGAGAAACGCAAGGTTATTTGAGCACGATTTTCTCAGATTTACTGTTGTGGTCGTCCTCGAAATTATCTTAGCTGCAAATCCAAATTCGACTTGCTTTTGTTGAAATATTGAAGGAAATATATTTTCTTGGTTATCAATTGGTTAGGGACAATCCAATTTTGTTATGAGAGATCATATTTAATATTTAATTTCTTCTCTGTTTTATTATAAAAGGAGAAGCATGTATTGCCATTAGAGAGACTTTCCTTGTTGTAATTTTCGGAATTGTGCATCGATTCTTGTTAAGAGAGTATGAACTGTTTGTAAAAATTATTCATGCCTGATTAATATAAGAGTTTGTTGTCGTTTAATTTCTTAACACTGGAGTAAATCCCAGCAGCGTTTCACCAATGGTTGAGGGCCTGGCCCTGGTGGATCGATCTACTGGTTGTATCATTACCTTTCAATTATTGTCGTGTGATAGTTTGTGGTTGTTCTCATTACATTTGCAAGTTAATTAGTTTGTCGTTGAATTATTGATTGATTTCGTTATGTTAATGAATTTCATTGTTGTTCCGTTTCAGTAAGGACTTTAATTCCTGTATTAATCATCTTGTTAAACCTTATAGAGCATTGTTGTTCAACATTAGATGCCATGTTCCAATTAATTGATGTTCCATTGGATTGTTGTTCATGTCGATTATTATTTAACAATGTTTGCTATCGACAGGGTTTTGGTGTTTAATAGAATTGTTGTTTGATTTCATTAAGTTAAAGATCTGCTGTTCAGATTCATTAGTTAATACTTTTTGTTCTATTCTTCTAGTTTCAGTTGGTTATTCATTTACATTGTTTTTTGATTTCAGTGTGCTATTCATTTCCAATTCATTAGTTAACAAATTGCAAAGAGTTTTCTTTCGAAAAGCTTTCTTAGTTTGCTTTCAATAGTAGCTTTAGTTCAATTGCTATTTCTCCTTAATTGCTTTAACACAGGACTGTCAACTGTAGGAATATTTTTTATTGCTTCCACATTCTCAGATTGATTGTCTTGTTTCAGTTTGATTTCAAATGCATCAATTTATAGAGGAATGATTTATTGCTACTGTATCCTCGATTGATGGTTGTTGAGTGAATAGATAGATTTTAAGAGCATTTAAGTTCATGTTATTGTAAGTAGATTTATTTTTCAAGAATTCGTTTAATCTTGTATTTAGAACAATGTACTACATCTTTCATAGCATTACTCTTAGCTCAATTGCAGTCTCAAACAGAGTACACTCTTGAAAAAAAAAGTCATTCCTGGATTGATAATTAATGTGAGATAAATAGGTGTTAAAAATATACCTTTTATACCTCAACAACATGGACATGAGGACACATTATAACTCCATATCTTTGGGGCCGCCCATGGTATCTTCATTCACAAAAGATATTTTTTAACATGACAAGAGGATGTTAACACTCTTGCATGCATGGGCCAAATTAAGGAAGTATTGGAAGACAAGGACTTTCCAAGGGGAGGTTGACTTCCATCTACTTCAATATTGTCTTGAGCAAGATTAGCTGCAAAGGAGGTAGAAAAATTAAGTTGGCAGTACTCCAACATGTGACTTTGACATCAAGTAAGTCAAGGAGGAGAGCCATGCTATGGCAGGGGCTGCATTTCATACCTCTACAGTGCTGTCATTTTTGGGAAGCCTAGATCCTTATTGGGATTCCCAACTCATGATGGAATACTCCAAGGACCTTTTCACATGTGAGGTTCTACCTGGGAAGGTAATGGATGGGACATAACAGGTAGTTTAAGGAGTCATTTATTCACATGATCAGATCTTCTTAGCCAAAGACTCCAAGCTCAAGGAGAAACTACTTCATGCAGTCTATGAGATCTTGCTCTACAAACCCACTGGTTTCATTAAAGCATACCATACTATCTTAGATGGATTCATGTGGAATAATTTCAAAGAAGAGGTGCACTCTCATATGAAGAAGTTCATAGATCATTTGTTG
The DNA here is from genome assembly GCA_034641835.2 of Pinus albicaulis. Taxonomy (NCBI): domain Eukaryota; kingdom Viridiplantae; phylum Streptophyta; class Pinopsida; order Pinales; family Pinaceae; genus Pinus; species Pinus albicaulis. Next base: position 549,476,080 of record CM076583.1, on the reverse strand, counting down.
GATGGGGAGGAACATAGCTCTTGGGAAGATTTATCATCTACACCTCCTTACTCCTTGAGTGTGAGAGGGAACTCATCCATGAGTTACCTCACTGATGTAAAACAAGTATATGGAGGAACTTGTCTTTCTGAATATTATGATGTATCTCCTATATTCTTATATTTTTCTAACACTCATTTGTAGGACATTGCTCCAAGAAGGGGCACTATTTATGATGGGTTTCATGGGCCACTCAAGGCCATGAACTATGTTGATGCAGGTCATTCCTTGGAGGATATTGAAGATTTATTATATTCTTCATGGTGTGATTATTTTACACCAACTATGATACACCTTCTCCAAGCATGAAAGAAGGATGGGGAAGTAAACAAGTGTTGGGGAAGGCACTTGTCATCTTCTATTCTATGGCAGTTACGGGTAAAAATGCGCTGGTTGCACATGAGAAAATATCTTCCGTCTCCTTTATCATATATGGCAGCTAGCATGATTCTAATCATGATCCCATATGCTGGAAATGTTCTTACTCTTGGGAACATGGTTGGAGGAGAGGCACATTGGTGGAATGTGTCCTTGGAGAAAGGAATTACCCACATTTTCTGCACTACATTTTCTAAGGAGAGCATGGGAGACTGTATGGCCACTATAGTATGTCATTTATTTTTTCATGATGTGGACCATATGATGGAATGGAACACTTTGGATATGCCTCTCATGAGCCATTGGGAGGGGCTTTACTATGAAATACCAAGTTGGAGGGTGATTCATTTCACTTGGATGATAGCATGGAGGAGGGAATCCTTCATTGGTGGATAAATTCCCCATATAGGCCATCCCTTCTATCTTGAGGAGGCCATGGATCAGAAAAGGTTTCCATAGCAACCTTCCATTCTTTCATGATGAGAGCCTTCGGGTTTATTCACCAAAGGCCAACTTGTACAGTTGGGAGGGACCAATGGGAGACAACATTATTGCAGAAAATCAGAAGCAATGGTGGAGACAGTTGAAGGAGGAGGCCACAAGAATATGAGGGGAGATTTTTCAGCACCCTTGCAGTTTCTTGAGGACAAGAAAAATTTGGGAGGGGAAGACTGTAGTATTCCTAAATTAGCTTACAGCTAATAGGAATATTAAATTTTCCTTTAAAAATCAAGTTGAATGAATAACTGAGCAAGGAGGCTCATTAGTTTCTTAAGCAGGAATAAAAATCCCTCATAATGTGAAATATGATCATGAAATAACCATATCAAGCATCCACATGTGTGAAAAAGGTCAATGTTTGACCAAGTCAACATGATTTATCCTCAAAGAGTGGATCCTAAATAAATATAGCTCAATGTGAATGAAGATCAGTCTAGCTAGTCAAATTGAAGACACCTTGAGTGTGAAAGGAGACAAGGCATGAAGATTCAGTCAAGGATGACGCTATCAAGATTGATCCAGCCAAGCTTGACTAAATCAAACTGTACTGTAAAAGGATGATCCTCACTAATGAATACAACATGATTTTGGTGGAGAAGCCTTTGCATGGAAGCAACCTCCTAATGGGGTGGGACCCTTGGTGAGGAAGTTCCTCATCTATATAATGAAGAAATGGAAACCATAAGGGGCTTAATTGGAGATTATATTGTATGTGGTTTTTTTAGACTTCCTGCATACTTTCACTGTTTAGCTAATTTTGTTTGACTGGTTAGTGCAAGGGTTTTCCTAGGCAGGAATTCCCGACTTTTTCTTGGAGATATTGTCTAAGAGATCTAAGAGTAGATTTATGAGCTGCATTTTACACTACCTAGTGTTGGGCCAAGCATTTAACTTCAACAAAAATCCATTCCCTTCAGAAAACTGTGTTATTTATTTAGGTGTGCAGTGGGAGGGGTCAAAACCCCACTTTTATTAGCTAGTTTCCCAAGAGGAGGATCAACCTTTCTTTGGGAGAGCTAGAAGAAGAGTCTACAACAATTTATTTGCATGTTCAACCATTATTAAGTAGATATTTAGCTAAACATTGTGATTCATCCACAGATCTGCAACAACTCTTTCTTGTATATCTTTTCTGTCAAGGAACCTTTGCCGAGTCTTCTTGGATCTGTATAAAAGAGACTAGATCTCTGTTTGTATGCCTCATTGAGTAATCTAATAGAATATCTGATTTGTCTCTCTATTTTCTGATTTTGATATCCATTATACTGTGCATTCTCTTTATGCAGCAATTTCTATGTGTTGCAGTCTTGGGGTTTCATCAATTTTAAGCTTTTTTTAGCATGGGAGGCCTGTTTAACTAGGCTAAAGGCATTTGTTTCTGAAAATATTTTGCATGAAAGTCCTATATTACTTAAAATAAGGGAAAAAACCATTATTTTCTACTTTTATAACTCCATCTTCAAAAAATAACGTTTTTGGGGCCAATATTACTGCTTTTCCCCACTTAGAGACATTGTATGAAGACATAGTTTGTTGTTGTGATTGTTATTTGATGGCTATGTGTTTTAATACACTATATAAGCTTATTTATTTCTTCTCTCCAACTTTGGAATACCTTAGGGTATTCTTATTGTTTTAGAAATTCCCTATTTTAGGATATTACACAATATTGGACCATTAAATTATGTTCAAACATTAATATTCCATAGCTTTAGTTCATCATGACAAGCCTAATACATGGTACATAGAAAAATATTTACATAATAACTTCCTCACCTTGCATTGGTCGTTCCTTAGCCTAGGTGAGATCTACTTTAGGAATCTATATACATATGGGTTCATTTATATAAGGTCACATGCATTGATTTTCATTAGTATAACCATGCATTTATAATCTATATATAATATGGTTCAATGCATTACAAAGATAAAAGAGGGGACATTACAACTATTATTGTTCCCCTTGGGGAAATCCCTTCACTTTATTATTATTATCCAACGTCACTCTAGATGTTTCCTTGCGTACCAAAGCCACAACCGTGTGTTTCCCCATTGGCTTTGAACCTACTCCTTTTCCTTAACCTAACTCTAATCAAGTTCCCCTTATCCTTTTAATGATTTTTTTATGTTGATCTCTCCCTTTCCACCAGGATTCCCTTGCAAAATTGAATTCATCCTCCATCTAGGAACCACTAGATAGTAATATTTTTTTATTTTTATCTAATATTTCTCTTTCTTTTTCTCTTTTTTTTACCGTTTTTTTAAATCTTTGATGGGCCTTTTGGTATGGCTTATTTTTATCCTATTCCCTTACAAGTTCTTTTTGTTCTTACTTCTTTTTCTTCCTCTACATGGCCTTCATGGACTTACCCATATTTATTAATTGTTAATTTCTATTTTTGTTTTCTTTCTAGCTTGAGTTTCTCTTAGTATCCTACTTTACGTTCATTAACCAATTTAGAATTTTTGAGCTACGACTTCATCCTTATTCCATTGAGGGACAAGGTTCCATCACCTTCATTTTTTTCCATCATTATTGTTTGTTTTTCTCATCCCTATCACATCAAAGGGGAAAGGTGCCTCACTTTTGTTTGTTCATCCAAGATTATCATCTTTCCTCCTACCCAAACTTGTTTATCCCAAGTGGCAAGTTATTTTCCCCTATCTCTTCTAAGAGATATGGTATATCCCCTATCAAAAGGTAGGTTTTTTACTCTTGACATGAAAAGCTACATAACCCTTTACATTAGGAAAGCTACCACTCTTTTTGTCATCTAGGTTTTTTAACACGAGAAAAATGTACACACATTTGTACAATCTAGATGGCAACCAAAGTCGTCCAGCAAAACATACAGGTGAAAATTCCAGCTGAAGACATCATTAAATAAAAAAATATAATTTTTTCCAAAGGTATTAATTATAAAACTTACCCACGTAATCCATCCAAAGGCTAAAATTAGCGACTATGTGGATTCTCCTTTAATAGTTGCGCATTCAAAGAAAAAATTGAATTAGCAATCCAGGACCACTTCACACACTTAGAAGATGGGATTCCATGACATGTTCCAGTCAAGGACAATCGATTTTGAGTCATCCTGGAGATAGGCAACCCCCAAAGGATCCTATTTTCCTACTCACAAGTAATTTTCTCATCAATGGACCAAGAGAGGGAAGAGGGATTCAAAATTCTATATAAACATGCCATGGGAGAACCAAAAACAGGAAGAAGTAGAGCATTGTTATGCTGGAAAAATTTCTCCTCAACAATCCAGCATTCTAGTGGGAAGAGGATTTCACCATTGGGAGAGTCTTCATACTTCTTTGAGGGAGAGGAGAAGCTTGCAAAGATATTGAGGAAAGGAACCTCCTTGTTAACGATTCTTTAGCACCATAGCTTAAAGAATTCTCTCCAAGTTTTTAGTATTCATTGATTGTATTCATCTTCTAATTTCAACAATCGATAAAGGGAGCCATTTTACATTACTTTGTTGACTTGTTTTCATCATAAAACATTTCTTTATGTGTTTATGTTCTAGTTTAGTTCATGTTTATGTATGCATTATTTTCACCATTTACAGTGCTTTGTTTGCTCTCTTTTTTCCACTAACAATGATCAACTATCTGTGATTTCTTTCGATGAAACAACCAACTACTAAGAAGGTATATTTTGGTACCCCATAGCAACAAAAACACCAACACAGATTTGGCTACTCCACTAGTTTCTTTCTTTACTCTAAAATTTATTTTTGTAGGACCTCCTTTCTGCATTATCACTTCTTGGTGCATTCATCAACGCTTTGGAATTTTTGCAGGACCTTCTACACTTTTTTTCAGATGATAAGTTTGACTCTTCACTCTTTTTCACCATCTGCACAAATTTTGTGTAGACAAACGTGCATACATTTCTGTGCACTGGAAAACTTGCACAGTTTATAGAGAGCATAAAAATCATTGTAATTTTCCTTTCCTAAGTGATTGGAAACCTTTAGTGAATTTATTTCACCTTTGCAATTATTTTTCCAAACAATTTAGATTTCCTAATTGCTTTACTAATCATTATTAGTAGAGTAATTACATAATATTTTCTTTTTAATTTCATTTCTCTACACATAGATTAATTAAGGGGAAAATTAAGTGGCGACATTCGACATATCTTTTTCAATTTATTTTTGTATTTTTAGAAGTCACATAGCTTAATTAGTAAAGAAGTAAGTGGTCAATTATCCAGAAAATTTGTTACTAACCAAAGTATTTTGATTTCATTAGCTTTTGGGACTAGTACCAAGTGTTACTACAGAAAGTAAGTAATATTTTCTTCCCTTCCATCGTTTAGATGAACCTGGGCTTGCATATGAAAGATTTCTTAAAGCACTTGAGTTTTCCATCTCCCTTTAGGAACAAATAGTGTAATAGGGAAAAGAGTAAGTGGTTCATTATCCACATATCATTTATTTTTTATGCAAGGAACAATCAACACTTCATTTAATTAGAGGATATTGTAACGAATCATAGAATATCCACATATTCACACTTTGTATGTTCACTTTGAAACTTTCACACACATTACACATCACACACTAAGCTTCTCTAAGATTTTTACAAAAGGGCATCCAGTTTCCGAAGATTTGTTTTCTTAATTTATTTTATATTACATTCTCACGCCATAAGTAAAGGAAGACTCCTAAAAGAAACCATAACTTGAACCAACTAAATTTCCCCTCAAGAGCCACAAAATAAATTATATTTCAGATTAGGACCATTGGGGGTAGGCATCCCTGTTAGGTGCATCCCAACTTGACCTAGATTTTGGCTAAGACTCCGCATTTTATGGGGTCAAGCATGAAGTGGAATGCACAGTGGATAATTCTACCGCACAATGTCATAAGGGCTTCGGGTGGATCTGTTATGCGGAATTATGAATTACGGATAAAAAAATATTCCCTAGACAAGTTCTTATCTAGAACTATAGATTAAATACTTTGCGACTACTTTTCTTAATTGTAAATAAACACACAGAACAGGTCAAAGAACTTACTTGGAGTCCAAGAACTTCTTATTCTCCTTCTATCACTCTTGTTGTAGCTTCAACTCCAAGCTAGATGTCCAAAAATATTTCCTACAAAGATGAACACTAAACAACAAAAGATAGCAATAATACAGATGTATATTCAAGATATTTAGTTAAATCAATGAAACATAAACCATATACATCATATAAGAATTCATAATATGGAGAACATGAGTTTATAATATACATATGTGCGAAAGTAAGCATCAATATTTATTAATGGATAGAAGGGGAGGTTATAACTCAGTGATTGATTTGAAGTGACCATCTCTAGCAGCATCCCAGCCTCATCACAATGCAGATCTCTCCAACAGCATGTTACACAAATCAACTCCTCAATTGAAATTCCACCAGCATTTCTCTACTCAAATTCTTCCTTATCAAACACTAAGATCTGTGCTCAATTTATAGAGGAGCCGAAGGTATTTTTACAATCAATGACTTTCCAATAATAGGAAATACATGTTCCCAATCTTTTAGATGTCAAATGGACACATGGATTCGAAGTTTGAAACATGTGAACTCTTCTAGAAGGCACTGGCCAAGTGGATATTCTGGAACAATGAGAATTTCTCTCCCAATGTGACCAATGCAACTATGAGTGTTGGGAAGTGCTTTGCAAAGCAGCCTTGAATGGGGATACCTGCATATGCAATGCCCTTAGTCCCTTTAGAGGCAGTGTTGATGAGCTCTCATATGATATAATATAAACTTCAAATCTTGGAAACCTTTGCAAATGAAGGTCATGAATGATTTGTCTTTTTCTTTGTCTTATGGCATGTAGCAACTAAAATTATAGGGGATGATAGACCCTATTCATTAGTCTTGGAGATGATGTCTAGTTAACTAGGTCATTGGGAATGATGCCCAGATTGACCTATAACAAATTTCCCCCTAAAGCATGAAGTCAGAATAATAATAACAATATTTTGATTGAGATGATTTAAACTGTGATGGGCTGGAGATGAAGCAGAGTGGTGACCTAAATCAATACATTACATCATGATATATCCTCTTGATCATAATCGTTGAGGGTGGGCATTCCTATGTTTAGCACATAAACAATCTAATAACATGTACATAATTCAGAAAGTCATCTACATTGGAATGTTTCCCAATACAGACATGCCTACAGATATAGGCCCATGTTCGGATGACGATTTGTATGTAAGGTCACCATACATATGATGTGTACAAAAATCCTAAAATCAGAGCCCATATGGCTGAAACTATATCTAGGGTCTTCTTATCTCGTTCACTTGATCATTCAGGTACAAGTATAGCCATGCAAATATATGATTTGTAGTCGAATATGGTAAGACATCATTTGATTACTAGCCCTCAAGGTACCATAGTACATTTTGTAAGGCATGAATAGATGATTTAATGTCGAATGCCAAAAAAATATTTAGGTCAAAATTCCGAAAGCGAGGATCTTATTGATGCCGTAACAAGTCTCATGGTACTGGAACATAATGTTTCTAAGTGAACTTCTTGGATAATGATTTGTCGTCGACGGGAAGCCACCTTATTGCAAAACGGGAGTTACTGATTTCAGAGACAAAGGTATGACTTCATATAGCAATTTTTAGGGATGACGGTCATGAGAATGAAAGTTTATGAGTATTGCAGAAGGATGAGTATTCACTGGATGACTTCTCTTGAACATATCGATGACACTGAGATGATTCGGCGGCATTGACCCAAAATTGAAGTGAAGGTATGATGAACCATAGGTATGAATGACCCGTCAAGAATATTACCCAACCTAAATAGTCACGGTGATGGAGTGAAGTGTCATGTTCAAGGGTGACCTGCTACCGTAAAAAGTTCTATTCACTTTCCCAAATTTTCCCTGGTCATTTTTTGACCAGTACCTCTTTATTTTTTAACAAGCTTGAGGAGGATAACATATTATTGATCTATAATTCAACCCTTCAGTTAAATAATATATTACTATTTAATAATTTAATGAGTATGGTGATGAATGAAACTCGATTCTTTCCATGATCTAAAATCTCGTCGCTATTTTATGTTTTAATGATCTTAATGACAGTGATAGCCCAATCCATTTTCATATTTAGAGAGTTTAAAAAAGAGGACGAAAGAAAACTCCATAAGCACTTTTTCGTAAAGTTGTCGCTCAGATCCCAAAAAGTGTAAAATAATATCCAAGAGAACCTCTTTAGTCATGTTTGACCAAGGTATTCCTTTTTCATAAATAATCTATCTCAGTCTGGAAAAGGGTTAAACTTATACTGAGTAGATATAAATTAATTTACTTTTAAGAGCTCGAAAAGACAAGTGCTCGACAATATTTTTGCATTATCAGAGTTAGAAAAGAGCTGAAAGAAGGCTCCAGGGGTTCCTTTTCACTATTATTGAAGCTTGAAAAAGAGATAAAAGTGTGCTTCAAATCCTTTTTCATTTTTAACAAAGCTTGAAAAATAAGGAGAAAAAGTATGCTTTGTGGTCAAATCATTCTTGAAATAAATCTGCACGACTAATCTGTTCATCAGTTGTAAAACCTATTCATAACAACATCAAATGGATTAAAAATACATGCTTCATGATAAAAAAGATAATAAAACCATAGTCATAGCAATAAATATAATTTTCAAATAATTAAATGACTATTAAATGTATTTTTACTATTCATTTTTACCATTTCAAAGTTACCATTTGCATTTTGGAGCTCTGAACCTGAATTTTCCCCTGAACTTCAGCTGATGATTGCGATCGTTTTTGTGGATGGATTTTGTTTCCGTTTGATCCAGGTTAGTGCCATGAACCTCCTCTTTCCTTCATTAATCATTTCATTTCCAATTTCTACAAAGTTTTATGGTTTTGAAGTCCCTAGGGTAAATTCTGCCTCAAAAGAGGCCAAAAAACCCTTGGATGTCGAAACCTGCATTGCATAGCAACTAAATTGAAGCTTGCTTGCATACACAACGCATTGTCTCTTGTTAGGGATTGTGTTGGGCGCAATATAGATTTTTGTTTTTTGCATTATGCCCAAAATTTTCCCAATTTTTTTACATTGAATGGAATCTAATGGTATTGTATTTCAGGTTTCCATCGGATTACAATGACGACTACATGGAGGGAAAGAGAACATGAATAATAGGATATTATTTCCCTAAATGGTTCGGGCACAGTAAGAGCCCTAGGAGATTGTGGATTGCTAAAGTACTTCCAGTTGTTAGGGATGAGGCAACAAATAGAACCCTTGGAGTTCTTAGTTCGAGCATGAGATCCATCTATCAAGGATTTCATATTAAGAACCAAGTGGTTCCCATAGCAGTCAAGGATGTATACTTTGTTACAGGTTTGTCGAGGAGAGGCTTGCCTATTTCACTCTCAAGGTCTATTCCTAGAGGAGAGACAGTGAGAGATTATGTTTGCAGCATTTTGATCTGGGGGCAGAGCCAAGCAAAGATGGAAAGATAAACATCCGAGATGTTAGAGATTTTCCTTTAAGAACCATCCTTTTCACGATCGCAAAACTTGCCGGCACCGTTACACTACATATAGTGAATAGATCGTATATGTAGTACACACTAGAGTGTATGGAGCCAACAATATTCAACTATTCTAAAGTTGTACTTTCTCAGTTAAAGGAACAACTGAACAAAGCAAAGGGAGGAAGGAAGAAGAACTGCATTTATAGTTCAATCCTCATATCATTTTCCTTCGAATGGATTCCACTGATGCAGCCACAACATGTGACACTGGATGCGTCTAATCCTAGAGATATGCGGATGCAGAGATGGGTAGAAATCACGGGTAGGCATGCAGGCCAATTGACCATTGTGTTCTTGATTTCGTTCTTCACTTGGCTCCAGCAATAGATTGTCGCCATCGTTGAGCATGCATACGCATTAATTGATTTCCAAGGAAATCCAGATTTAGCATTACCACAAGGCGATCAGTGGGGTGCAATAGGTAATAATGTTTTGACCATGTTTTTTGATTTTTTCTAAGGTTTATACAATGTTTTTGTATTTTGATGTTTTCGCAAGACTAAAATAAATTTTTGATGTAATGTAGATGTTGGTCATGTTCAACTAGTAGAGGAACTAGAGCATGAAGCAGATGAACTAGCAGTGAGGGCTGTTAGGAGAGCAGTCCTTCAGGATCTTGATATGGTTGAGACTCTGATTGAGCTTCAGCAACACATAGAGGGTTTTAACTTCGGGATTCCGAATTTCCGTATCTAAGAGTTACCCATGTGACTGCAGCGACACACTATTGGGGTTCCTAACCGTTGAATGTGGTTACTGCATAGGATAGATAGATCTATAGCATGTTACCATGAGCACCACTAGTTTATTTTTGACATTTTTCATACATTTTGAGGTCAAATGACCAATGTGTCTTGGGTACAAATTTTTGTAAAAACCTATAACTAACTATCTATATGATTTCAACATTTTCCTGTGTTTATTGTGCAATCCTATTCAATTATGTGAATGTTTTCTTTACATATGTTACAAATTTCTGTCTAAAACTTGATTAGCTAAAGAATCAGTCAATGTGTTGATATTGAATAAAATCGAAGTTTCTTTCCAAAAGTTGAACTCTTAAGAAAAATCTATGCAGTGTTGGATTTCCAATAGTATAAACACTAGTAATTTGTAATACCACAAGTTGTGAGTCTAACCTTATGATGATGTAGTTAATACCAAATGAAATGGCATCAGAGAGAAGTTCAATCAACGCACTATACTCAGCGATATTTTCCATTGATCTACCAATAAAAATCCCTTGAAAACTCACTAACTCGCCATTTGGAGCGAAAATGGCCCACGTTGCAGAGGATAGATTCTATGTACTACGAATAGCACCATCAGCATATCCAACAAATGGTTCTGAATATTCAGACATCTGTGATGAAATGTAAAGAGGATTACTAATGTCAAGAAAACTCTAAGATCAAACTAAGAGAGTGAATGCAAATCAACAGCATGTATATAAAATATAATCCAAAAGATTACTATGCTCATGATTAAGCATAGTAACATTTCAAAGACAACCCATTTCTAGGCTGTGCCAATGGAATTCCATCATAATCAACCAACTCATAGGCACCCTTAGTAAGAACTCCTTTGAAAATATAGGGGCCATGCCATAATGACTCAAATTTTCCTGTACCTATTACATCAGATTCTTGATCATAAAGAAGGACCAAGTCGCCCTCTGAGAAAATGCGAGGCTGGACATTTTTGTCATATTGCACCTTTATACGTCTCTTATGCGCTTCTTTGGCCAATTGGGCTTCATGTCGTGTTTCATCAAGATCGATGAGGTTAAGGAGATGCACTTATTCTTCATAGGTGTCAGGTAACAAGTCGATTGTGAGTTTTAATGATAGTATTTCACATATGATTGGTAAGTTAGCTTCCAGACCATACACCAATTGAAAAGGAGTAAATCTAGCTGCGTTTCTCACCGAGGTTCGATACACCCACAAGGTGGAGTACAGGATCAAATGCCAATTTCTTTTAAAAACTCTTATCATTCATTGAATCATACAACAACTTGTCCGTTTGATTGTGGATAATAAGGAGTAGAATTATCATGTGACAATCCTAACTTGACAGTTAATTTAGTCATCATGTGGTTGCAAAAATTCTTCTCATGATCTATAACTATAGCCTGTGGGACCCCAAATCGTGCAAGAACATGATTGAAGAAAAACAATGTAGTTGTCTACCCTGTGTTGTTGAATGTAGGCATCGCTTCGGCCCATTTGGTAAAATAGTAGGCTGCAACAATAATATAACCATGCCCTCGAGACGAACGAGGGTTACAGGTCATGAATTAAATACCCCATTTCGAAAATGGTCCCATAGAGACAACATGATGCATTAGCACTGGTGGTTTGCGGATTTTATGATAAAAAAATCTGGCACACATGACAACTTCTGATTGTGAGGATGCAATCTCGAAATATTATAGGCCAAAAGTAACCGGCGTGGAGTATCTTCTACATGGTAGCGTATCCAGATAAATTTCCACCACAAGCCCCAACATGACAATCATTTAAAACATTTTTGGCCTCCTCATGATATATAGGAAATAATCATTTTGATAATTAGGGGGGTACATTAATGACGCTCGGACAAGAGTATCCTTGACAGCATCAAAAGAAGCTTCCGCAACTTGGTCCCAATGGAAGGGAACCCCCTTTTTCAAGAGTTGAGTAAATCCTTTAGCCATTTTTACGTAGTTTGGAATGAACCTTCTTAGGAAGTTAACCTTTCCTTGAAGTTTCTATATCTTAAGTAAATTTGATGGCACAGGAAAATCAAGAATGACTTGAACCTTCAATGGGTCGATTCGAGTTCCTTATTTTGAGACTATGAATCCAATAAAACAACCAGAACCAACACAAAACACAAATTTATGTGGATTGAGGCATATTTTGTAGTGTCGAAAGCGTAAGAAGATGGCTCTCAAATGCATCAGGTGATTAGTCTGATTTCGTGAATGTGCTGGTAAATCATCTAGATACGGTTGAACAATGTGCTTGATGTCATTGAAATCATAATCAATTGCTCTTTGAAAATTTTCCCCAGCATTATTTAAACCAAACGGAAGTTTCCTATAAGAAAATGTGCCCCACGGATAGATGAATATTGTCTTATGTTGACCCTCTGGGTGGATATTGATTTGATTTTAGCTGGAAAATCCATCCATGAACAAAAATATTTCGCATCCAGCACAATCATCAATAATTTTTTCGATAAAGGGAGTAGGATAGTTGTTTTTTGGACAATAAAGATTGGCGTCCCGATAATCGATGCACACTCTAATGTTTCCTTGTTTTTTCATGACAGGAACGATATTGGAAACCCACTCAGTCAGCGGAACAGGGTAAATGAAACCAACACGCAAGATTTTTTCAACTTCTTCTTTGATGGCAGCGGCTTTCCTTGGATGAACAGGACGAAGCCGTTGACGCACCGGTTTCACATCAGGATACATATTAATAGTGTGTTCAATAATACTAGTATCTATGCCTGACATTTCCTCATAAGACCAAGAAAATACATCATGAAATTCACGAAATAGAGAACGATATGATTCAAGTTTTGATGGAGAACAAGATACATTGACATGAATATTTTCTACAACGTAAGGCTTTGTCAAAATATCGATATAAATGGTTTCTTCAATATTTGATGAATTTCGCTTGGAATCGATTGCATTAATAGGTAAATAATTCGAAAAGAATTTTTTTATTGATGGGTTATGTAGTTCACTAATTCTTCATAATCAGGAAGATGGGAATGATGATGATAATATTCCCATGGTTCTCCTTCTGACTTCATGGATTCCAAAATATTCTCATCTATCAAGAACATTGAGTTAAAAGGATCAGAAGGAGTACCAAAATCTAAGGAACAATCAACCCAAACAACTGGCGATGCTGATTTCAGATTCGCCACCCAAGCCAGATAGATTGCTTGTTATGCCAGCTCAATAGGGATGGGCGGTAGAAACTCATATAATGTAACAATTTTTGAATCACCCGTACTCTCCCTTAAGCTAGATAGAGTGGAAGAGATCATGTAGTAGGTCTCTATACTATCAATTTATGTCGACGTTGCAAGTGGCGGTAATGCAAAGGTTCCCATGAGAGTGGAATCCTTTAAGTGTCCTACACCAATGTTTTGAAGTTCTAGTTGGGGTATGTGAACGAATGGAATGCTTCCAGTTACCTGCGAAGCAGAGCAAAAGAAGGATATTTTATTAATGACCGTGATAGTACCTTTATATGGAATGGAAATAATTCTAAAATATGTATAAAAAATTGTAGTCACTTCATATACCCATGGTCTTCCAAGTAGAATATTATAGTCAAGGGGTCCGTCAAAAACCTCAACATCAACATTCACTGTTTTCCCCCCTAGTACAACATGCAAGTTATTAATAATACTGTTGGCTTTAGGGGTCCTAACCTAGGTTCGCACGATAAGGTTTACCAACAAACCCCTATACTACTGGCACTTTCAGGAGTGACCTGCTTGCGCAGGTCAAAGTCTCACCCGAAGCAGTATGGGAGGGTGCTAGAACCAGGTTTCCGCACCCAGAAAGAGAGCAGGTAAGCCAAGCCACGCACAACACACAGATCTATGGGAACGGAGCTAGTTCATAGGCTTAAAGAGATACACGGTGCACATATTATTACAGATCTAGATCTTAGGTCTGCATCCACATGTGTTCGACGCAGCAAAGATATAAATTACAATATACGCAGCAGACTAGATAACCTATCTTATAGATAAACACAGTAGATAATACAGATGATTCGTACCTTATTACAGATCTAACACAGATTGCAGATTCATATAACAGTTAGATCTCATAACCAAATATCAACAATACTTCTCATATATTATCAGCAAATTCTTACATAACCCCAAATCCCACCTGCGCACACAACTAATAGGGTCCACACATAGTAGGACAAAGGATCTCCATGCACACAACCAGTAGGAGTCTGACCCAAATACCCAAAACCCAAAACTAACAATCCGCACTTAGCATTCACTTCTATTCATCTTCTTCCTATCGACTCCAAAAGACTTACTATTTATACCAATTTAGCCTAGACTTTCCATGGTCTACAAACCGTGGTTTGCGGACTCCTGGTTTTACCTATTTACCCACTTACAACGTATTGGGAATTTTATTTGCCCTATCACCCCTGTGCTAGACTAAATATAATCAAACTAATATAAAATTGGACTAGATTTCCTTAGTGTGGGAGACCCTGCTCCAACAGTCCCCCAACACAATCTTGTGACTTGTCCCGAGTCACTGTGGTGTGGGAGCCTCCACCTATGCGCATAGTGTCTGAATGGATATAACCAATGGGGCCAATACTTCTAGGCTCTACGCAGTAGCATTCTATGTGATATCTACTAACTTCTGCGATATGGGACCCTCTGTGGAAACGGTGACGCTTCCTAGTGTCTGGTTGAGTCTTTGTACCTTAGTATTTACATCCTAGGATAATTTGAAGGAAGTACTTGCCCATGGCTTCAATATTTGTCCAATGATGTCTTTCTTGTGCCGAAGTGCCTCAATCTTAGTGTGGATGTAATGTCCCATAATACTTATAAAATAATAAATAATATATAAATAATATAATATAATTTAATAAATAAGAAAATAAATAAATAGTCAAGAGAATAATAAATAAATAATCAATAAAACATTAAACAATAACTGGAGTTCTAAATAAAATGGTAAATAATAGACTGGAGTCCTAAAACAATAAACAATAAGTAAAGTTAAAGAAATAATTAATTAACCAAAGTAAATAAATTAACAAAGAATTAAACTAAGAAACTAATAGAAATAAAGTTAAAGAAAGAATTAATTAACAAAAATAAAACAAAGAGTTAAACTAAGAAACTAATAAAAAGGAAGTTAAACTAAGAGAACACTAAATTAATTAAAGCTAACAAAAATTAAGAGAACACTAAATTAAGTAAAACTTAAGTTGCATGTTGACATAGTGACTATGTGCATGTGGTTCCCATTCCATGGTTTGGTATATTTAATAGACATTGAGGAAGGTTCAAGGCATTCATTCTTTCATCCATTCTCTGGAGAGAAAGGTATGGTGAGGCAAGGGATACCCTGGCAGTAGTACGTTGATTGAGGGCTCGGGGGTGGCCAGCTGTGGAAATATTACATACAGCTGAGCCTACGGTTGGGTGGATATTTTTCCCCAAAACTCTGTTGCAGTCAGCAGGATTCAGCTAGCATTCAACCTTGGAGCCTCAAGTAAGTAAACACGCCATTACAGGTAAGTGACTTTCTTACGTTTCTGAAAATTTCATGATGATTAGTTAAATAGTTTTGGGGTTGATTATTTGTTTATGTGATATAATTAATTGCATGTTTAAATCGGGGTTGTTACAGTGGAGTGATTCGTTGGTTCGTAGACGGGTGAGGCGTTGAGCTGGTATCAGAGTTGAGATTGTAGCCCCAATTTGTTAAAACTCTTCCTCCTTTTGGAGGAGCTCCTGATTAATTTGTCACATGATTGGATCATTTTGAATTTTCATCCAGAGTTGCAAAGTAGTCTCCAATAACTACGCACCCTGATCAATTTGTCCTGTAATGGTGTGGGTGGCCACAGTGACTAACGTAACGCACTGGGCACAAACTTCAGGAGGTGTCTCAGGGTGTAACTTGGCCTAAAGATTACTAATTTTATGCTCCATCTGTGTCTTTAGGGTCCGCATCTTTGTTCTGGAAGCCACCAGTGTTGCTACCAATGCTTCTATCTTTACCCGAGGTGTGGCTCTAGGGGAAGGTTCCTCTACTACTTCCATGTAGAGCTAGTGTATAACTTTCTGTAGCTCTGCTTGTTGGGATGCTGTGAGAAGCACTTCAGTATTCTGTTGTGTGATTGTATGCTTAGCCAGGGAAAGTTGTTGACTTACGTGTTGGTTCTGATGGTGGATCTCGTGACAAACCACTATATGAAGATCCTGTACTGCTTCATGTGAAAGCTGAGTGAGATTAAATTGTACTCTTGTTTCGGCTGGGATCTGTTTTGTTGGGTCCTGATCTTCCATGATAAGGGCACCGCTAGGGATTTGGCAGAGGTGCCTTTCTCTGGTAACTAAATTCAGTTCGCTTGAAGGCGAGGGTCCCAACCTCGAGTGACACTAGTCTGTGCATCATCTGTCTTACTTTGTAGAGTGCGAAGCTCATTCTAAATGGTATCAACTGCAAGCTTTTGTTGCTCCACAAAAGTTGCCCATCTTTCCTCTATGGCCAATTTAATAACGTCTGCTATTTGTTCAAGATCAAATTCAGTTAAGGTGATCATATCATCTCTTTCCTGGCATTGAGGCTGGTGCTTTTTTCATGCTCCTTTTACAGGCTTGCTTGTTCGTTTGGTACTTCCTACAATGATATCTGGAGGCTCACCCGCAGTGCTTGTATTGGCTCTGTGTGGGTGCTGGGTTGGTGTAATGTTCTCAGTTGCTGCTGTGCCCGTAGCTTTTCCCGAGGCACTACCGAGTGCTTCAACATTCCTTTGGGGGGTGTTCGAAGCCCAGCTGCCAAGCAAGTGGCCATTTTGTAGTCACATGTTCGACGTCTTCATCCGATACCATAAAGGGAAGCATCATCCAAGTGTCATCCATACGGCTGCAAATTTGAATGTAGCTCATCGTAGCTTGGAACTTGGTGATCCCTTTGTATTTTTAATATATGATGGGGGATAGCTGGGGTAGCGAGTTGATTGCTTCTGCCAAGCTACTCTAGAAAAGGACCCAAAATACTTGGTTGTCTTCTGAGCGCTGCGCATCTTTGGAGTCCCACAAATGGGCATACTGAGCTCCTTCACACATACCAGGTTTGAGCTTAGGGATGACTGCTCCCTTGGGGGTTTTCCAGGTGATGAGAGCTATAAGAAATAGTAGCCAGGAAAAACGAAAAGTTTTTCCGAGAGCCTGGGTGTCGTGAACATTGATCAGGAATTAATCGTGTAGGTGCTATGCCCAGTTGTAGAAAACCCCCTTTGCACACTGGCCTCTATGACTATTCAACTGTTGGGTAGATATTATGTGGAACTTACCATCTGGAAAATGGATAAGAATCCGTAAGATTTTCTTCATTAATTGTCGTTTAATCATCCTTAACAATGGTAACTTCTACTTTTTACTAGACATTATGATGCCAATGGCTACTTTTCACACCCCCAGTGCGTTTGGTACTTCTGAATCGATCATCCTGAGAGGAGGTGCATCCTCCCCCAACATAAGCTTGTTCTCTAGAGCAATGTCTTGGAAGCTGGTAGGCATGTTGGGTGCGATGGTCAATTGTGAGGGACCCCATGCCACATGATCAGTGCTTCTCAGGGCTACCTCCACATCTCCTGAACCATCAAATCGAGGCAGCTCTCTTACCTCCATCGTCATACATCTGATATCTCTGGTAATGCAGAGGCCTCGTAGTGTGGATGCGCTCTGCAACCAATGTTGCCAGAGTTCTAACTCCTCCTCTAAGTCAGAAAGGTACCCATTATTACTTTATTTCTCAGAAGACGTACTATCCTTCTGTTTGGATACCCTATATAAGTAATCTCTCTCTTCGCTTCTTTTCATTGTCTCGGTATATCCTTGTCCTTCTGTAGGGTCTAATGGGATAATTACTCATATTCCATTTTTCTCAAATATCATACTCCTCTTCTTCAGGTTGATGACGCCTCCCATTTCAATTGCCCAATCCAAGCCTAGAAGTGTTGGGTAGGGGTCTGCATCTTCCATTGTTTGGATAACTTCAAAGTCAGCTCGTATCCTGACCCCAAAAATGTTCACAACTATGTTTGATAGTTTTCCCAATGCCACTATATTTTGTTGATTAGCCATGCATAGTTGTATAGTGGACCATTCGAGCTTAGGTTCGCCCATGCACTGCCAAGTTTGTTAAGGGAGCACGTTCACATCGGATCCTAAGTCAAGAACAACTTGCTCCATCTCAAAATCCCCAATCTACGTTGTTAGCCTCATTTCTCGACCTGTTCGCCTCTTCTGTTTGTACAGTTTGTGCACATTTTGTACCTTTGTGATAGGCAGGGTCTTCTCTATGCACCCATCAATCAGTTCCTGAAGACTCTCCATAGCTTGTTGGTTGCGCAGTAGCTTTATACATGCTTGTAAGAATGGTTTGACCTCGTTTCCTTGCTCCGTCTTAGGTGCTCTTATTTTGTCATAACCATTACTCATGCTAGGGCCGAGTTATTTTGAGGGGTATCCCTCTTGTTCCACAGCGGCTTCCATCGACCCCTTTTGGACTAAGGCAGTTGCCGGTGCTGCCCCCAGGGTTCTGTTTTCACCCTCTGCACATTTTGCATAGGGTT
Organism: Pinus albicaulis; assembly: GCA_034641835.2. Lineage (NCBI taxonomy): Eukaryota > Viridiplantae > Streptophyta > Pinopsida > Pinales > Pinaceae > Pinus > Pinus albicaulis. The sequence continues at coordinate 549,457,196 of CM076583.1, read as the reverse complement.
ATTTTCCTGAACCCTTTCCAATAGAATCGAGCACTCCTCAATAGAATGATCCAAATGTCTACAATATCGACACGTCTACTAAGTTGGGTTTATACAATCTCGTATAAAATGGCCTACTTCCCCACAATTGTAGCAAATCAGTTGACCTCATCCTCGACCTGTGCTACCTCCTCAGCCTCCTTCGCTTCCTTGTGTTGGGGATCCTCCTATTCCTGTAGGGGACCTGGGCGAGGTTGGATCAGACCGAACCCTGAATATGCTTCCCCGTTCAGTTAGTAAGTCATATGTTTGACACGTTTTCTCATCATGGCCAAATGTTCTGCAGAACTGGAACCACTGTTGGTTAACTTATGGATCATATGTGGTAGCGCGAGGGCAGTGGCTAGTGTTATGTAGCCCAACAACACGACAATCCTCACACCATATCATTTCTCTACTAGACCCCATGGCCTCCCCAGGTCTTGAAGGGCTAGGCACTCTTGTTCGTACATACGCAGCTTGTAATGGGTAGTTATCCTTGGTGTGACCATTTACTCGACATTGGATGCACCATTTCTTGGGGTTGGATTCTGGCCCTTTCTCTTTGCATAGATTCTAAATTTCCATATGCATCGCCTCTAGCTGGCCTTGTATCTGTTGCACCCCTAACTGGGTGTCATCCCTTAGGGTAGCTTCTAGTTCATAGCTATTTCCAGTGATTTTTCCTGTGTTTCGATAGATTTTTGCCCCATAAGTATTCGTAGGTGAGGTAAAAGCATAGCAATGAACCATTCTGTGTGTTTTCTGTCATCATACTAGAATCCACCTTCCCTAATTTCTTTCTTTAACCGCTGATCTGCTTCCCATACAGATTCAGATGCCCCTTGTTTCATATCTTTTAGTTCATTAACTATCTACAAATATGACATAGGTATTTTGAACTGTTGCTTCAGTGCCATTTTGATCTCATCAATAGTTGCATTTGTATGTTGTCCGACGTATCCCATATACCAATCTAGAGCTCTTTTTTCGAAAGCCAGAGATAATTGGGCTTGCTTCACTGAATCACTTGTGATGTTTTATGCCATCCATACTGATTTAGCAACAAACCAAAACTTATCCATATCCTCATCACCCGCACCCTTGAAGGTAGGTAGTTTTAAATTCACAGCCATATCTACCTTCTTTTTGGCATTCTGGTGTTACCTGACTACTCTTTCAAAATTCTCCTGGTCCCAGCAATGGAACCATTTTCTGGCTTTAGGGGTCCTGACCCAGGTTCACACGTTAAGGTTTGCCAAAAAACCCCTATACTACTGGCCCTTTCGGCAATGACCTGATTGCGCAGGTCAAAGTCTCACCCAAAGCAATATGGGAGGGTGCTAGAACCAGGTTTCCACACCCAGAAAGAGAGCAGGTAAGAAAGGCCACCCGCAGAACACATATCTATGGGAATGGAGCTAGTTTGCAGGCTTAAATAGATACACGGTGCACATCGTATTACAGATCTAGATCTTAGGTCTGCATTCACGTGCATTCGACCCAGAAAAGATATAAATTACAGTATACGCAGCAGACCAGATAGCCTATCTTATATATAAACACAACAGATAATACAGAGAATTTGTGCCTTATCACATATCTAACACAGAGTGCAGATTCATATAACAGTTAGATCCCAAAACCAAATATCAGTAATACTTCTCATATATTATCAACAAATTCTTACATAACCCCAAATCCCACCTGCGCACACAGCCAGTAGGGTCCGCACACAGCAGGACAAAGGATCTTTGTGCACACAGGAAGCAGGAGTCCAACCCAAGTAACCAAAACCCAGAACTAAAAATCTGCACTTAGCATTCACTTCTATTCATCTTCTTCCTATCGACTCCAAAATACTTACTATTTATACCAATTTAGCCTAGACTTACCATGGTCCGCAAACTGTGGTTTGCGGACTACTGGTTTTACCTATTTACCCACTTACAACGTATTGGGACTTTTATCTGCCTTATCACCCCTGAGCTAGACTAAATATAATCAAAATAATACAAAATTGGACCAAATTCCCTCAGTGTAGGAGACCCTGCTCCAACAAATACCACAAGGCTTATATGTACGTCCATCGAAAGCCTTCAACGTTGTTGATGATTTTGATAAGCGCGGCGAGCCAAGTGACTTCCAAAAATTTAGAAACATAATGCACGTAGATGCTCCCTCATCAATAATAGTACGATGAACAAGGTGATTGAGAACATTTACTTGTATGGAGAATGCCAATTCTGCTAGTAGATGTGGCACATAGCCCATATGATTAAAGACGACAAGATTAGAATCAATCGGATCAATTCCACCAATAGCCGACAATAAAGCCTGTTTTTGGGAGGAAAAATTTTGTAATACCTTAAGAGTAGACATAGCTGAAGGGGATTGAGCCAAATCTTCAACTATATTATAATTTTGTGCAGCTCTTGCTCGAGGATTATATGTCGATTTGTGAATTACTCCCTTCGATGGCTTGATTGTCAATTCAGGAATAGCAGTAGGCGGTATTGATTCCATAGACAAATTTGTAGTTGAGGTAGTAGGTTGATCATTGGCCTGACTATAATAATATTTATTGCGCATTGACACCAAAATATCTATTGAAGGTTTTGTGATGGATAAGTACTTGGGAACTAGAAGCTAGATCTGTAGCAACCAAATTAGTGTCTGGATTTGGAAATGGGTCTATCAACACAGCTGACGCATGGGAAGTATTGATGATTTTTGAGACTTTAGCATGGTGAGGAAAATCCCTAACAAAGTGTTCCTCATTACATATTATGCATGGATAACAAGGTTTCCTAGGTCCAGACAATTGATCAAATGATATTTCTTGCGGTTAGAAATTTTCTTTTTCTTAGATTTCCTTTTTTTTCTTACTTCCGGGTTGCTTGTCACTTTTTCCTTTGTCAAATGACACAGAATTTATTTCAGAAGAAGGTGCAGGATCGGATGCAGTAGCATGATGTGCTTGCAGTACCAATCAATCCATCTCCGGCATGAGAGTCCTTTAATTGAGGCGAAACAGTAAAGTTAGATCTCGATGCATTAGGAATTTTTTCATAGAGCGTGCTAGACTGAGTATAAATCAAGTCTAAATATTGGGCACGAGCGATAACTTGCTCTTCAGTGACGACACCACCCTTAGCCACATCCTTAGTTATAGATGGTAACAGGGACTTAATGAATCATTCAGCAAGGATCTGATCCAGAACAAATGTCTTAACCATTCTACAACGACGATGCCACTCATGAATATGATAGGAAATGTGAGTAGCATTAGTCTATTTGAAATTGGTCAAGAGTTTTGTTCCAGTTTCATATCTGATGGGTAACTAGAAATGAGTCAAAAATATAGTAGCTATGGTAGTGAAATTATCAAAAGAAGCTCTAGCTAACTTAATGTACCATTTTGCAACCGAACTATGAGCGTACACTGGAAAAGACGTAGTTGAATAGAATCATCATTCAGGGAGTTTTATGAACACCATAAATGATAATTCATGAAAGGAGTCAATGGATCTTCTCGAGGGTTTCCATTGAACTTAGGAATATCCGAGGGTAATTTGTGAGGTATCATCGGCCACCAAGGAGCATAGTTGATTGGATCATTGGTTAGCCGATTTAAATCTGGTAACTCTAAAGTTGCAACAAAGGGAAACTTCCTATTAAGTTCAGGTTGAGCATAGCCAGGGTAAGATGGAATTTCTTGAGCAACAGGCCTTTGAGCACCAGCATAAGGAATCTGCTACTCGTAACCCACATAGGGGTTGTTTTGAAAAGAAAACGCTTGAGGATTTTGTTGACTGAAACCTGCATATGATACTTGTTGAAATGAAGTTTGAGGCATTTGGCTTGAGGCTGCCAAGGGGTCTATCCACAAATGTTATAACCGAAATTAGAATAACTTGGATTTAGATGATAGGTATAACCCAGTTGTGGCTGTGACATCCCGTAAAATGGTAAACCAACTTGTGAATAAATGATTCCGGATACAGATTGTTGTAAATTAACCGAAGGATTTGGAGCCTGTGGACCCAACATTTGAGGGTATTGAGTTGAAGGACCCGCTTGATAAGGTTTTTGTACAAAATTTTGATTCTGTAACATGGGTAAATATGTATTAACAAGTGGAAGTGATGTGGGTGTAATAGGTTTAACTGGTTGATACAAGTGTACAACTATTTGTGGTTGGATAGGCAGAGTCAACTGCGATTGACAAACATTCATTTCGACATTATATTGACCAAAAAGTGATGGATTACTATCATATTGGGTGACCAAAGGTTGCCCCTAGCATGAGGAGGATAATAAGACAGAAAATATTGCTCTCCAAATGTTGGTATTCCAATTGATATGGTACTTAAAGGAATAGACCCTGAAGGTCTGGCTTGATATTTCCCTGATGATGTGTATAAATAATCAAGTCATTCATTACTCACTATAGGATTACCAGTTAGAATACTGGACGATGAAATTGGTAAAGCCCATGGTTTTAAAGATGCACCAGAGAAAATTCCAGATAATGATTTGTAACTTGATGGGACCATAGGGCCACCATGAGAATATGACTCTGGTGAAGTTGTAAAAACTGACGGGGTAGAAAGGGCAGGTGTTGACGTAATTGAAACAGATGGCCCAACCGAAGATATTGGTTCAGGCATTGTTACTTAACCAAATGTATACCCTTGTGGACCAACGAGAGTTTGAATAGGAACAAGATCAACAAAAGCATATGGTGACGATTGAGTAAAATACTTGTACAGGTAAAGGTCCTCCCCAAAATGGGTTGGAGTTAAAGGTGTCTCGTCTTGTGGGATTTCTTCAATTGCAATTAAACCAAGTGGAAGTATTTCATAGTCAGGCCCAAATTATATTTCAGGTGGTTGACTGTGTGATATGGGAGACTCAATGTCTACAGAAATTTGTGGGATGACCAAGGTAGGAACAACTTCTGGTTGTTCGACTTCGGGATTCATATGTTCTAGAAAATAAGAGATAGGATCTAGAAAAAATTTTGGTTGAACAACATTGGGTCTAGGAGGTATGGTCTCACTGATTGGATGGATCATGATCACGGGTAGTTGTGAGGACTTTGTTTCAAAAATAGTAGATGAACCGAGATGTGTAGAATAAATTAAAATAACTCTGGTATATTGGAAGATGATGTTTCACCAGAGGTACAAATTTTACTTGATTCGGTAGAGTGTGATCGCCTTCGCCTACAAGAAGTAACTTCTGGTGGTAAAGGTGGTTTTAATGCTAATATACACGAATGACAGGGGAAAGTATTTTGTTCTTCCATGATTACTGATTTATTTTAACCAAAAAAAAATAAAAAAAATAAAATTGTAACGCTAGGAAAAAGGTTTACCAAGAAACTGTGAACTGCAGAATACCTCCTAGCAAACCAAGAAGTACGATCAGGAAATCTCCCCAAATGCTGTGTTCGGTGTATCAAAATTTACAAGGCAGCCGACTCGGTTCACTATGGATGGATAACACCTAAAATGTTTCCTCAAATATACCCGAAGGTACATGGAGGCCCAAGTCTGTATTAGCACTTTCTAATGTGAAACCACATAGTGAGAGCACCCCCTTATACTTTTCGTACTGTAACACTGCCCGATATACCCGAAAGTACATGGATGAGCTATGATATACTTATGTACATGGAGTGAGGTATCACACTCAGAATGTATCACAGACAAGTTAATGAAAACTGCTATGTATGACATCGGAACACATCTCTAGCCCAGGCCTTCTAAATTTTATCGTTATGGTTCCAATGCTTTGTTAGGAAAATTAAGATAAATTTTAATTTGATATTTTTTATCAATTTTCCTTTCAAAGGTTCACCGCTATGATGTATTTGAAATTCCTAAAATGAAAACTAAAATGATAATAAATCTTTCACTTTGAGTTTTTCAATGAAAATACTAGCTACTGGAGGGAAAGAGCAATCAATTTGAGAGCAAACAAATAAAATAGCAAAAACTAAATGCAGATTTCCTAATTTTTCCTTTTTCAAAACACACAATCCACTACATGCAAAAGCAAGTTTTTATTTTCAATTTCCTTTAATGTTATGAATGCAGAAAAGAAACTAAGTGCACTAAATAAATAAAAACAAATTCCTTTTACTTTTGAGAACTGAGGAATATAAACAACCATTTATCTTTTGAAGGAAAAATGAGGAATTAAGCAACAATTTCTCCTATCAGGAAACGAAGAATTTACGAAATTTTCCTTTTCAAAATAAAATGGATCTAATGAGACAATGAAAATACTTTGAATTTAATTCGTCAATGATCATAAGGAAAAATGCTTTAAACAATCATTGAAAAAACTATTCTTTCAAAGGAGGAAGAGGTAGATAAGTTCACTGGTTAATATGAGGCTTTAGGCTTTTCAGAACACAACAGAGAACAAACTAAAACAAATTTCAATGAAAAAATCAAAGGGAGAGACAGTGCTTTGCAATGCAGGCCTGAAAGGGAGATAGTGCTATGCAAAGCATTGTGTCCTGTCCAATAGTGTGTTGGGTGAAGTGTACAATGAAAAACACATTTTTTTAACACACTTATAATGCAAATTTGTATTTGAAAAAACCGAATATTTCTGAGTAAAATATAATGGGTGAATAAACAGAGAAAATCAGAGGAAAATACACCTAGGATGAAGGGTAAAATCCTCAGTGTGGTCACCAATTTGTTATGCGGAATTATGAATTACGGATAAAACATTCTTCCCTAGATAGGTGCTTATCTAGAAAAATAGATTAAACACTTCGCGACTAATTTTCCTAATTGTAAATAGACACACAGAACAGATCAAAGAACTTACTTGGAGTCCAAGCACTTCCTATTCTCCTTCTGTCACTCTTGTTGTAGCTTCAAATCCAAGCTAGATGTCCGAAAGTATTTCCTACAAAGATGAACACTAAACAGCAAAATATAGCAACAATACAAATTTCTATTCAAATTATTTAGTTAAATCAATGAAACATAAACCATATACATCAGATAAGAATTCATAATATGGAAAACATGAGCTTATATAGATACATATGTGGGAAAGTAAGCAACAATCTTTATTAATGGATATAAGGGGAGGTTACAACCCAGTGATTGATTTGAGGTGACCATCTCCAGCAACATCCCAGCCTCATCACAATGTAGATCTCTCCAGCAGCATGTTACACAAATCAACTCCTCAATTTAAATTCCATCGGCATTTTTCTACTCAAATTCTTCCTTATCAAACACTAAGATTTGTGATGAATTTATAGAGGAGTTGAACATAGTTTTACAATCAATTACTTTCCAATAATAGGCAATACATGTTCCCAATATTGTAGATGTCAAACGGACACATGGATTCGAATTTTGACACATGTGAACTCTTATAGAAGGCACTGGCCAAGTGGAGATTCCGGAACAATGAGAATTTCGCTCCCAATGTGACCAATGCATCTATGAGTGTCGGGAAGTGCTTTGCAGAGCAGCCTTGAATGGGGCTACCTACATATGCAATGCACTTAGTGCCTTTAGAGGCCTCGTTGATGATCTCTCATATGATATATTATAAACTTCAAATCTTGGAAACCTCTGCAGATGAAATTCATGAATGATTTGTCTTGTTCTTTGTCTTAGGGCATGTAGCAACTGAAATGATAGGGGATGATAGGCCCTATTCATTGGTCCTGGAGATGATGTCCAGTTAAACAATTCATTGGGAATGATGCCAAAATTGACCTATAACAGGATCAAAGACCCTTATTTTTGTAAAGTGAACAATTTTGTAAAGGGTTTTGAGATATAATTTCTTGTTTTTGGGAGCTCGTGGTATTTGGACCATAGTATTGTAATGATGTAGCCCTACAATGTAATAGTATATAAAGGGTTGAAATTATATGTTTAGAGACATCTATATAGAGAGTTATAGGTGAATTTTTGTAATCTATACTTTTGTAGCATAGGGAAGGCTCTACAGCTGAGTGCGGAGAGGCCTAGAGGAGAGTTTGCAGCTTAGTGCACAGACAACCTGTAGCTTAGTGCACAAGTCAAGAACTGGTTGTACTAAAAGATTCATGATAATATCACAATAGTTTTGTGGATGATATCTTGGCGTTCTTGTATTACATTTGTAGTTTTCTTCAGTGCAGTAATGGTTTATGGGTTTATATGGCATGTTTATGTCATTAATTAAATGTTGTAAAATAATTTATGAATGTTAAGGATAAGAAAAAATAATAATACCACATCTTCCAATCCCTCAAGGCTATATAAATCTCATTTTTCATCCACCCACAATCACTTTGGGTGAGACTACGATTTGTTTGCATGTTGTTGCCGAAAGGGCCAATGACCAAGGGTTTTGTTGGTGCACATTAAGATCGAACCTAGGTCAGCCCAAATTAAGCCAAAAAATGGTTATGTTGCTAGGACCAAGATATTTTTGAGGTTTATATGGATGTGGTACCCATCAAAGAAAGAGGTTCAAGACTAGATAGACCTGAAAGAGAGAGAATTTGTGGATCAAGAAAATAGAAATCCTCATTTGACATCTGAAGCATGGTTACATAAGTACATTTTTACCGATCAATATGATATTTTCTTCACTTATTTTCCTGTTGAACTGTACAAGTGGATATCAAGTTTGATTAAAAGGAATAATGGTTTTAATGGTGGAGAACCTATGGTGTGGACTCCTGAATTGATATAGCGAATCAAGGGCAGTGAGAATAGGATTTCAAGGGCTGTCAATTTTTGGATTGATAGCATCTTGGGAGGATCCATTACTGAGTTCGCAGTGGACTTGAATGTTTCCTACAGTGAAGTGGAATGATGTTTCTTTAAAGGGTTGTGAGGTGAGTGTTTAAAACCTCTGAAACTTTGGATTAAGACACTTCTATGTGAAAAGGGAGTTTTACGGATCCAATCATATTGCTAGTTTACTTATGTTTGGAAGAAGAGAAAGTAAATCTTAGCAAGAGATTTCCACAACGTGAAGTGGAAAGAGATATAAAGTAGATATAAGAAAGATATTGCATGGAAAAGACCCGAAGACCTTTGTAGAAACTGATTATGGTCCTCTTTCTAGTGAATCTAAAAGTGAAAGAGAAGAAATGAACACTGATAACCCCTAGGTAACTTCATAGTATTCTCCCTCCTAGCCTGAGAGTTCACAGAAGCCAAAATATAGTAATATCTAGGGTGCTTTTTGTTTTTTTTTCTCCCCCTACCCCTATTACCCCCCATCCCCCTACCCCTCCCCCTCCCCCTCCCTTCGCAAGAAGAGGTATGGATGGTGATATTAAGCTACATGTTTTCAAAGGAACTGGACTTGAGGATCTGTAATAGTTTTGGTTTTTATGCGAAGCTATATAAAAAAAAAAGCAGATCAATGAAGAGAATATAAATAAAGCACAAATAATTACAATTTTTTGAGATAGAGCATTCACATGAGTATTTAAATAATAAGAACATAATGTTTGAAAATATTAAAAAAAAACTAGTAGGAGAGTTTAAGTCGAAGTCGAAGTCGCAATGCATCACCAAGTTAAGATAAATAAATAAAAAACCTACTGAGTCTATTTGGGAGTTGTATAAGATGTTTAAGCTATTATTGGATTAGGTAAGCTTCGACATAGCTTCACAACAACATCAAGGATGGTTTATATTTGTGTTGCTACTACATATCATATTACCATTGATGCAACAAAAGATAGCAACTCAAGACGAAGCTCTAGAGATTATGATGAAATTAGAAGCTTCACCTATGGGGGATACCAATGCAGGTATGCAACAGATTCATAATCATCTGGTCAACCTAACCCTATGGATACAAGACATCAAGGAAAGAAAAGAGGTTAAAGAAGTATTGTGTATGAAGTGCAGATTGGAGGGCCATTGTAAATAAAAGTGCCCTATTTTCAAGGATTACATGGCTAGTGGATCACCTAATCCCTTGAACGTAGGATCTATTTTGTGGTTAGAAATATGTAAGGCTAAAAGCCAAAATCTTTCAAAATACTTCTACTTGTTACATAAGCATGTACAGACACCAAGGAATATATATTGAAAATTTTGTAAATCAGTAGTACATTATGAGAATAATTGTCGGGCTTATGAACTAATGATGGAGCGCAGTGATGAAACTTATAGAATGCAAGAAGAAGAGGATGGAAACGAAGAAAATGGATAGCGTGGTGGTCGAGGAGGCTACCAGGGAATAGTTTGAGGTGGTGGAGCTGGTCGAGGATGTGGGAATATCATTTTCTATAATTGCGACTAGATAGGTCACTGTTGATAGAGATTGCCAAAACCCCACAACGACATGTAAGTATTGTAAATCCTTTTACCATGTAATTTAATATTGTCTTGTACTTATGGTGAATATGCAATAAAATAGGAATCAACACCTAACAGAAAATATTCAAATGATTACTGCTAAAAAGAAATCTAGCGAACCTCGAGATATTATTGTCACTAGAAGTGGAGTTGCGACTAGTAGTGATAAGGTGGAGGAAAATAAGGAATTTGAAGGTTCATGGGATATAAATAATGTTGAGAAATATTATATTATTTATATTCAGAAATAAAAAGAAGTATTTATGGAAGAAAAGAGAGTTTTTATGGATGCTAGAGCTTCGATCTCTAGTGCACATCTAAAGCTCGATTAGAGGAGTAAATATGATGAGTCATCGACTCCAGTGAAGAACAAAGCTCTGACACATGATCAAGCTCAGAAACAACACCAGGAGTCAGAAAATCAAGTAAGTATTTTAAATTATTTTCTTCAAACTTGCATGAAATTATTAAGGGATCAAAAGGTTGTAGAAAGGTTGCAGGAGTTGATATATTCTTGTGCATCAAAAGCAACACCGCGAAGTGAGATACACGTAGTCAATAATTTGCATCGACGAAAGAGAACCGAAAGAAAAATGAGGATTAGTGCACACATAGGAGAATATGAGATGGATCAAGTTATTTTAGATCTGGGATCTGATGCTAATGTCTTGACGAAGAGTGGTCACCTATTCAACTAATGGAAAAAAAACAAAATATCTTCCCAATGGGAAGACTACCATGTGTCATAGTGGATATTGAAGGATTTTGCACTAATTCTAATTTTGAGTAATAGAGATCATCGATGACAGTAACCCTTATCCTGCATTACTTGGAATTGACTGGTATTTTGACAATATGGCCATAATTAATCTAAAGAATAGACATATGATATTTGAAGGAAATAATATGGGAGTGATTGTTCCCTTGGATCCATTAAAAGGAGTAAGTTACATAGAAATAGTCAAAGAATAATATTTCACAGCTAACATAGAAAATATATATCAAATGATAGTGAAGGAACAATATTGGGTTAACCCTACTGCAGAAGGCAAGCTAAGTTGCAAGCATGATAGTTCCTGCACTTCATATTCAGAAGAAGAGTTGGAAAACTTGCATAATAGGTTGCATGAAATATCCATAATGTGTTGTTTAAGAGTTACCAAATCACTTTTTTGTATGATAGTTGAGGTATGTAGCCCGACTTCTTATGATGGCTTAGGTGATGTGATTACTTTTCTTAATGATTATGAAGAACAAGTTCCAGAAAATCAAAGGTTTATAGAATTGGATATAGATCTGAAATCTACCCATGCTAGATGGTGGAATGCACACAAGAATAATATAGGAAGTTGGAAGGAATGTCGAATAATGATGTGCATAATGTTTGAACAGATAGAAACATAAATGGAGATAAAATATGATGGTCAAACTAGTCCTAGGAAGCATATCTAGCTGTGCACTTCAGTATGGAAGGAGATTCCATGGAAAGAATGGGTACATTGATATATTCATACGTTAGAGACAACGAACTAGTACTTAGAAACAGAGTTTTGAGATGGTACCGAGAATTGGGCAGGCATGGTTGATGGCTTCATATTAACATTCATCTTTGAGGATGATTGCCCATACATGGATTTGGCCCTTCAGAAATTAAAAAAGAACATCTTTGAGAATGTCACCTCATTGACATGGAAACAACCTAATTGGGTTGTGCGGATAGAAAATGCACCGGACTGCTATAACATTATTGCAAATGAAGAAGAAGATCCTCACAACATCAACATAGAAAATTCAGAAGGATGCCACAAAGTTTCTGGACCTGAGCCAGACATAACGAAACCAATAAATACCAAGAAGGTAAACTTAGGATCAGAGAAGGAACCCAAGTTTGCAACAATAGGAGACTACTGGGATGAGGATACAATTAGTAAAGTTATAGATTTACTTCATGAATATCAAGAATTATTTCCCACCATGTTTTTAGAGATGAAGGGTATAATAGGATATCTGGGAGTCATGAAGATTACCCTGAAGCCTGATGTGAAGCCAGTTAAAAAAATACCTTACAGGTTGAACCTGAAGTATAAACAGAAAGTGAAAGTAGAGCTTGATAAGATGATATAATCATGAATTATTGAACTTGTAGAAGAATCAAAATGGGTGAGTCCTATGGTGGTGCAAGAGAATAAGACTCAAGGAGAAATTAGGATATGCGTTGATCTGAGAAACTTAAATGATGCATGTTTACATGATCCCTTCCCTACCCCTTTCACAGATGAAGTGCTGGAAAATGTAGGAGGACAGGAAGCTAACTCATTTACAGATGGGTTCTTGGGATATCATCAGATTATAATTTCACCTAAAGATCAGCATAAGACCACATTTTCTATAGAATGGGGCTCATAGCAATACACAGTAATGCCTTTCGGATTGAAAAATGCCCCTTCTATATTTTCTATGGTGGTGGTCGCAAATTTTAAGGAGTAAATCCATAAGTTTTTGGAGGTATAATTTGATGATTGGAAAATATTTGGATTGTTGAAAAAACATGTTGGAAGTTTAAAACTTATGCTCGACACATGCAGACAATATCAAATCTCTTTGAACCTAAAGAAGTGCATATTTTGTGTACCCTTCGGCATATTGTTCGGGACATATTATCTATAAGAAAGGAATAATGGTGGACTCTTCTAAGATTTATATCACTGTGAAATTGCATCCACCTAAGGTAGTAAGTCAACTTGTCCCTAAGCTGGGACATACTAGTTATTAAAATAATTTCATCAAGGGGTATGTGCAGATCACTGCTCCTATGGAGAAATTGTTATAGAAAGATGTAACTTTTCATTGGAACTAATAATGTCAGAAGAGCCTCAACATACTAAAGGAAAATATGGTAGTTGCACCGATATTAGTGTTCCCTGATTAGATTAAGGAATTCCATGTCCATGTAGATTCTTCTTGTATAGCTTTGGGAGTGGTTGGTGTAAGAGATATTGATTATCCTATAGATTTTGTAAGTAGGAATTTATCTAAAGTAGAAAAGAATTACACCACTACAGAAAGGGAAGGATTGGAGATGGTATATCCATTGCAGAATTTTAGACACTATTTGTTGGGGTCACACTTTAAAAATTTTACAAATCATTCTACACTTAAGTGCTTGGTCAATGAGCCTGTCTTAGGAGGAAATATTTGCAGATGGTTGTTTTTATTCTAGGAATATGAATTTGATACAATTGTTAAACCATGGAGACTGAATGCAGGACCTGACCAACATTTAAGACTAGAAATAGGGGAAGAACCAACCAGTATAGAGGATAATATCACTCATGTGCAATTATTTTCAATAAGAGTGGAAGATGACAATTTCAAAGATATTGTTCATTTTTTGACCACAGGAATGGCTCCTTTACAATACACTACACAAAAAATAAACGAATGGTGGTTGTTAAGGCAACTTAATTTTAATTAATAGCAGGGAAGGTATATAAGATAGGACCAGATGAGATACTGTGCAGATATGTTCTTGAACACAAAAGACAAATTATTATAGCAGAGGCTCATGGAGGCACGGCTGGTGGGAAATATGCAGGGAAAGCTACTACATAGAATATTTTGAGAAAATGATTGTAGTGCCATACACTACGTAAAGGTGCAAAGGAGTATTTTCAAGCATGTGATGTATGTCAAAGAAAGATGAATCCTTCCCAAAATATGAGATGCCATTTGTACCACAAGTTACATTGAAGACATTTGATAAGTGGGCCATTGATTTTGTTGGACCCATAACCCCACCCAGAAAGAGGACTCGTGCAAGGTACATAATAACAACAAATGACTACTTGGAAATATGGGCCGAAGCACAACCATGAAGGGACTACAACACATAAACTACATAAAATTTTGTTTTTGAGTACATATTGTCTAGATTGGATGTTTGAAGTTTTTGGTGAGTGACAAAGGTTCACACTTCCTAAATAAGACTATAGAAGCATTGGCTGAGGAGTTCCAATTCTATCACCAAAAGAGTACCCCTTATCACACTCGGTCTAATGGAACAATGAAATCATTTAATAAGATTTTAGAAAATGCACTTACTAGGATATGAAATGTGAACAGAGATGACTAGGACCTTAAAATTCCAGCAGTGTTATGGGCTTATAGGACCACATTTAAGAAGTTGATAGGTCAGCCACCCTTCAGGTTAGTTTATGGGTAAGAAGTTGTGATGCCCATGGAATACATTGTGCCTAGATTGAGGATTGCAACTTTTACAGATATGGAAGACCCTCATATAGTGGAGGAAATAATGTCACATTTTCTTTCTTTGGAGGAAGATAGATTTATAGTAGGTATTCATTAGCATGTGCAAAAAGTAAGAGAAAATTCCAAGCATTACAGACATATTAAGCAGTATAAGTTCTAGGTAGGATACCTTGTCCTCCTTTATGAGATTAAGTTTGTGAAGTTTCCAGGAGAATTCAAGATGCATTGGTTGGGCCCATACATTATCAAGCATATTACTGATGGAGGCACAGTGCAATTAGTAACTGTAAATGGAGAATTGGTTCAAGGAAGAGTAAATGGTAGCAATTTGAATCTGTATAGGTACAAAATTTCCTCTACAACTTCACTTTGAAGAAAGAAGGATAGTATTAGTGCCACCTGCAGTTGAAAGTGGGCACTAGACTATAAACTATGTTGGAGAGAGAGATCTTCGATGTAGGAAGCTTCAATGTAAGAAGGGTTGTTTGCTACAATATGGGATTATTTCAAAGTTCAAAAGAAGGATTTCTTTGCTACAACATGGGATATGTCGAAGTTCGTCGGAAAAATATGACGATTAAAATGGAAAGTTGTCCTTGAAAGTAATGGAAAGTTGCATTTATGAAGACAAATGGAGTGGATCTAGAGACATATATGAAATTAATGAACACAATTTGAAAAAAATCGGAGCTAATGATGAGTTTAGAAGTTCAAAATTGTTATAAAAACCACGTCCCACTAGGATTTAGCACTTTTATGTCCTAAGAACTTGAATTTTGCTAAGTGTGAAGCAATTGCAGAAGTTGCAATATTGTATGAATACTAAAGATTTAATTTATATATTTAAAGAGAAGGGTTTAGCAGGGATCATGAAACAAGTCACAACTGATATAACTACAACATCAACTGAGATGCCTGCAACATCAACTGAGATTCACGCAACACCATCACCATAAACTAAACATCAGATATATCCATGAAAGAAATCAACCAAAGAATAGAGAATGGAGAAGAAACAGGAAATGAGACCTATAGAGCCCTATCAAGAACCCGAACAAGTTAGAGATAGTGAGGAAGAACTACAGCAAGGGAAAATGGAAATGGATGGCACAACTTTTCCATCACCTCTCCCATCATATATGCCACCTAGAAAACCAGATGAAAAACTAGTAAAATATTCGAAGGATAAGAAATATGGCACCTTCACACTTCTATTTCCATAATCAATTCCATTTTATGGAGAAATACTTGGGAAAATTCCGCAGTTGAAGTTCGTAGACTACAATTTTAATGATAGGAAGAAATACCAACCGTTTTCACTAGGAAGATATCTAAAGCACATACACTACCCTAACCGTGGTGTGAAGAGGTTAGAACCACAACAGTGGGCAGCTAGGTTGGCACAATTAATATTGTTGAACATGGTGAATGTGCCGCACTTCAACAGAAGTCCAGGGAACACAACTTGTGTAAGACAATTGCTTGTGTTGGTGCATAATGGATGCTTGTGGATGGGAAAAAGGATCCATATCAATTGAATGTTGATATGAAGAATCACAAGACTCTTGTATCAAGGATGAAACCCCACATAATAATTTTTTGGGAAATACCAGGATAAAGAAATAGTTTAAAACATGAAGAAGAAGTTAGAACTAGCAAAAGGGAAGCAAGGATATGATATTAACTCAATCAAGGACTAGGGAGTTTTCTTCGTTGCACACATATTAGCTAGAAATATCATGAGAAAGTATCGAGCTAATGAAGTCCCTACAGGGGTAGTTTCATTAGCTGCGCATTACATCAATGGGGTTCAGTACAACTGGGTTGCATACCTTTGCAAACAATTTATGGACAAATACTACGAGGTTCAAGAGAGAGGTAATACATTTCATTATGCATGGTTAATTTTGAGAATAGCGATATTGGCATGAAAAGATCTAGAGGATTCACAATTTCCTCTGATAGCTTCAGATGTTTATGAATTCGCGCAATATGCCTTATTGTGGTATACCAATCAACCTTCACAAGCACAGGAGAAAATGTTTTTTTTTGTGTTATATCATATGGATTTACACATGTTGGTGAAATAACACCCTCACCTTTTTCCAAGCATATATGAGTATTATAGCACTATAGCAAATATTAAGGCCGATTTCCACAAATTTTATATGTAGGCCCACAAAGACATAAGCACTACATGGCATCCCATGCCATATTTGGTAACATAATATGATCTATTTTCACAATCACAATAGTGGCCCCTAGAATGGATTACTACACTGGAGACATAGGCAAAATATAGTCCTACAGAGGAGGATACATCGTAGCATGGGGAACCAAGTGGAAAGGATGAGGACAAGGATGAGGAGGAGGCAGAAAAATAATATCAACATGAAAAGGGTCACAAGGATCCTCTTGGAGGAGAAGGGTATAATAGGTATTCTGATAAGACTAAGACATACCCTTCCATTGTCGAGAAGAGGAAAGAAAGAGTCAAAGCTACCAAAATAACCAAAAAGAAGCAAAAGGAAGATAAGACAAAGGATATAACACCATTGGTCCTCCATGATGGGGAATTGGATCATATTGGGGATATAATCTAGGAGGCAACGACAGAATCATGAAACAGGTTAGAGGATCACTATGACACACTTCTAGCAGGTGTCGACGAGTGCATTGTAGAGTAAAATATATTGGCACAGAAAATCAGACAACCAATACAGGAAAAGGAAAGGCTTCGAGAGGAAAGAATAGTATAGCCCACAATTAAGGCACTGATAGTGCAGATACCTATCAGAGCCCTATAGTTTGACTCTAGTGAGGTACAACAATAGGTGAAAGGATGGTAATATGTGAACATGAACATCACAGTGATGCCACCTTAGAGATTATATGTGGTGCAGCAAGAGATTATAGAGGAGGTGAACCAATGCGAAACACTCAATATAAAATTGAAAATTCATGTAGAAAGAGAATGAGCTTCATTGAAGCAGTAGCTCAAACAGGGAATCCAAGAGAAGGACTGGGAAATATAGTAGCAGCAGAAGTTGAAGGAGGTGGTCGAAGCCACATGCCACAAGGTCCCAGAAATTGATGTCTGAGAAGAAGAAACGGTGGAGGACAAGGTCGTGAAGCTTGGCCTTGTAGTAAAAGGGTATAAGAGTAACATCACAGATGTAAATTTTGAATATGATATAAATATCATTGGGTTGCAAATGAATATACAACCAACTACGCCACATAAAGTGGAAGAGAAGAGAGAGGTCAACCTAACTACTGCAGTGGTCGGCATCTACGCACCAGTGGAAGATTGCGGGAAGTTGTTGGATGAGACTTTACAGATTTGGAATTCACTACAGGAAGTTCCAAATGTGCAGAAGCTACAAGAAGAAATTTAATAGAAGCAGTAGAAACTAGAGGAGATTCGGGCAATTGTGAATACATTACCAATATTGAAAAGCTTGCTAAGATCAATGAAGGAAATACCCTCCAAAAGAAAATAGAAGAGATGAGGAAAGAAGAGTGGGTTTTGATAAAGAGAGTTTAACCATTGTAGGATGAGGCTCTCCAAATGTCTTAGGAAGTAGATCGGAAGCTTCAAGAGCTTCAACAGAGAGAAGAGGCACTATTTTAGAAGAATACAAGACCAGTGACAAAAGCACTATTAGAAGAAGTGCGCAGCGAAGAAAACAAGGCTTGGAAATTTTAAAGCAATTCAAGAATGCCTACGACAACATTACAACAAATATCAGAGGCGAATCAGTTGACTAACTCGTGATGCATCACATGTGAGTGTTGGGGGCCTGTTGGGCATAGCTCAACTTGGCCTATATTTTGGCTAAGACTCCATATTTTTTGGGGTGCAGAGTGAAGTGGACCACACATTGGAGCATTTGAAATATATCGCGTATTGTCATCGATTCTTCGACCATAGGGGCTTCTTGGGGGGGGGAGGTCAAGGCCCCTTCTTTGTGTAAAGCACACAATTTTGTAAAGGATTTTGTGCTATAATTGCTTTTTTTGGGGAGCCCATGGTATTTGGACCGGGGTATTGTAATGATGTAGCCCTACAATGTAATAGTAGATAAAGGGTTGAAATGCTATGTTTAGACTCCATCTATCTAGAGAGTTATGGGTGAATTATTGTAATCTATATTTGTGTAGCGAAGGGAAGGCTATGCAGCTGAGTGTGTAGAGGCCTAGAGGAGAGTTTGCAGCATAGTGTGTAGATAACTTGTAGCTTAGTGTGCAGGTCAAGAAATAATTGTACTCAAAGATTCATCGTAATAAAGCAGCAGTTTTGTGCACAATATTTTTGTGTTCTTGTATCATTGATGCATGTATTTTTTTATTATATTTTATAGAATAGTAGTATTATAGTTGCATTTTGCTCCAGTGCAATATGGTTTATGGGTTTATATGGCATGTTTATGTGATTAATTAAATGTCATGAAGTATGAATGTTAAAGATGATAAAACATAATAATACAGCCTCTCCCAATCCCTCAAGGTTGCAGAAACCAAGTTTTTCATCCACCCATAGTCACTTCCGGTGAGACTCTGATCTGCTTGCAAGTTGTTTCTAAAAGGCCCAATGATCAAGGGTTTTTTTGGTGTGCAGTAAGATCGAACCTGGGTCAACCCAAATCAAGCCAAAAATACCATAAGCCGCCATGGTAATGTTACATTTTTGAAACATAGAATTTGAATTTTAGGGTGTTTAAAATCCTTCATCATGCTATGGAAAATACTACCCAAACACGTAAGAGACCCGATTCCAAGGGGGTTTGGCTTAAGTCCAGTGCATGTGGTAATATTAGGGGCTACCTTACTCGTCTAGTGCTTGATACTAACTTACTACCAAGGAGCTAAATACTTGACTACTCACATGGGACAAAGGTATCTTAGTGGCCAAAATTAGGGCATCCTTTCCTTATATGTGGGGGTGCGAGTAGCACTAAAGCCTCATCCATTACCTTGGTTGATTCTTTGACTACTAGAAATAATCACCTATTCTCTAGGGACGTTGCCCGAGTACCCATCATAAGATATCTCCACAAGGCCTTATTACTTTGAGAGTTGTAAGGATGAATAGGTTTTCATGGGATATTTTATCATACGCAAAAACAAACAAAAACAACTTTTTGTTTTTTGGTTGATCACATAGCATTATTTAAAGGGAAAGTAATCATTTTATTCTTCACTTTGATTTATATAGGTGGTTTATGTTAAGACCCTATAATTATAGGGTAATCAGGGTTGCTGAATTATACGTATTGTTTTGGCTTGCAAGACGAAAGCAATGTTTTACCCTACAAAGTGAGGTTCATTTTTAAAAAGCATCCTGAATCAAATTCTTCATGGAGCATATTTAAAAGCAGTAAGCCATAATAATTCCATCCGCACAGATCCAAAATGTCGCAAAATATTTCTCATATATTATTATGGTGTTGCATGGATGCGTGGATCGAAATTTTCTTCATTGTTGGAGCTCATGTACAAAAGGGTCATGGTTTATGCTCATAAATCCAGATTTAAAAGGCTAAATGCGCAGTGAAATTAAGTGAAGTTAATTTGATTTAATGATATAGAATTATTTAATTCTATATTATTAAATAAATTTAACATTTTAATTAAAGCATATGGATCTTACACTCATGGGCAAGGATGGATGATTAAAATTGATGGTTAAAGTTGATTTTCAGACCCCCCCTACCATCCTAACTTTATCCTCACAGGGGGGGTCTGAAATGGGTGGTTTTAAAAAGTGGCCCCCCCTTATGTGTCACTCTCTCATGATTTCAGACCCCCTTATTACCACTTACCACTTAAGGGGTTCCAAAATACCACTTCTACTCCTTCAAAACTGGTTTCCCCAAATAAAAAACCGTTTTTATCCAGTTTGACCAGTTTGTTGGAGGGAGAGATTTTGGGAAAATGGGAATGAATTTTGAAAAAATGAGAGAGGTTTGTGTTCAGTATGGGCTGAAGAATAAAAACCTCTCCCATATTTTGCACAAGTGTCTTACATTGGGAGAATATAAGCCATCTTTCATCTCTATCTTTCAGATTTCCGTTTTTCCTGTTTTGGTCATGATTTTACGATGACTATTGCAGAGAGATGGAGATGAATTTTGAGAATAAAAGAGAGGGTTTTGACCAACACGGGTTAAATAAGAATAACCTTTCTCATATTTTTCATAGTTGTCACCATTGGGGAGAAAACAAATTTTGAGTATGCAACACTGTTACCGATGAAATAGGTAACCGCACTGTTACCTACTTTTTTTTGGTAGCATAAAAAGCACCCGATTTTGAAAAGTGGTGATGCAGAATCACCTTCTTTTTTTTTTTTTGGAGCACATTTTTGACACTCTAATATTTTTATTTATGAAGTATGAAAATTTGTTTTAAAATGTTAGTGATTTTCATGCTAATTTTAAAACGTATTGATGTAGCATCAACCTTTTTTTTTTAGAGTAGTGATTTTCATGTTGGTAATAAAACACAAAACTTAGATAAAATATATATATATATATATATATATATATATATATATATAAACAATAAAAAAAAACCAATAAAAAAGTAAAAATAAAAATAAATAACTCGTAAAAATAAAAAATTTAAACAAAAATAAATAAAAAAACAAAAAAACAAAACAAAAATATTCGAAAATTATATCAAAAGAAATGACAAAATTTGAAAAAAAAAACATAATTTAAAGAAAAAAAACAGAAATTAACCAAAAAAATAAAAAATAAAAAACAAGAACATTTTTTTCTAAGTTATTAAAAAAAACCATATAATTAAAAAAAAAAGAAAAAAAATTAGAAATAATTTAAATTACAAAATTAAAATTTAGATAAAAAAAATAAAATACAAAAAGAAAAATTAAATTTAAAAATTTAAATTAAAAAATAATAATAAGAAAAAAAAATACAAATTTTAAAATTAACATAAAAAAAAAAATTAAAAAAAAAAAAAAACAAACAAAATTTAAAATTTTAAAAAAAAAAAACTATCATTAAAAAACAAAAAAACGAAAAAAACCACGTCCAAATAATTAAAAAACAAATATCCATAAATTTACTATTTTTTTTTAAACGAAATAATTTATAAATTTTAAAAATGAAAAACTAAATAAACTAAAAGATTAAAAAAAAAAAAAAAAATTAATTAAATTAAAATTTAATAAATTAATTTTAAATTTTAAAAAATAATTAATCTAAAATATTAAATTTAAAAACAAAATTAAAAAAAAACAAAAAAATTAAAACAAAATAAATTTAAAATAAAAAAATTTGAATTAATATATATATATATATATATATATATA
This sequence comes from Pinus albicaulis, assembly GCA_034641835.2. NCBI lineage: Eukaryota > Viridiplantae > Streptophyta > Pinopsida > Pinales > Pinaceae > Pinus > Pinus albicaulis. The sequence continues at coordinate 549,435,206 of CM076583.1, read as the reverse complement.
TATATCTATGTATATATATATATATATATATATATATATATATATATATATATATTTTTTAAATTAAAAAAAAAAAAATTAAAAAAAAAAATATATTAAAAAAAAAAAAAAAAAAAAGAATTTCTTGATCGTGGTGGCATCGCCAGTTCGCCTCCCACCCAGGTGGCGGCGGAGGCCGACATTTGGGCGGGCGAGGGGGCTGCGGCCCACCGCCGCCCGGTGATGACCTCCGCGCCACAGGCGGAGCGATTACGAAGGATCGCCCTCCCACGGCTGGAGAATCGCCATCCAGCTGCGGGAGGTCGATTCCAGAATCGCCCTCCCACCGCGGGAGGCCGATTCCCGAAATCAGCCTCCTGCCACGGGAGGGCGATTCCCGGAATCCGCCTCAGGGCGATTCCCGGAATCGGCTTCCCGCTGCGGGAGGGATATTCCCGAAATCGGCCTCCCACCGCAGGAGTGGGACGCCGATTAGCAGCGCCACAACGATCAAAAGATTCTTTTTTTTTATTTTTTTAACTTTTAATATTTCCTTTTTTAATTTTTTTTTTTAATTTCAAAAAAATTAAATTTTTTTTTAATTAAATTTTTCTATTTGAAATTTAATTTGTTTTAATTTTTTTTGTTTTTTTAATTTTTAATTTTATTTTATTCATTTTTTTGTTTTTAATTTTCTTTTTCTAAATTTTGTTAATAATTTTTATTAAATTTTGTATTTTTTTTTATTTAATTGATTTTTTTCATATTTTTTTTTTATTATTAAATTTTATGTTTAGTTTTTTCATTTAATTTTTTAACATTTTGTAAATTTTGTATATTTTTTTTTAAATTTATTTGAATTTAATATTTTTTTTAATTTTTTAATTTTTTATTATTATTTTTTTAATTACATAAGATTTTTATATATTTGTTTATTTCAATTAAAATTGTGTATTTAAATTTAGATTTTTTTTTTAATTAAACTTAATATTTTCAAATTAATTTGTATTTTATTTTATTTTTTATTTAATATTTTTTTTTAATTTATTTTTTCAATATTTCAATTTTAATTGATTTTTAAAGTTTTTTTAACTTTTATTTGAACAATGTTTTTTTTTTCTTTATATTTAAAAGTTATTTTTTACTTCGAAATTTATTTGTTTATTCATTTATTTATTAAATTTTTTTTTTTTAATTTAATTTGTTATTTTAATATTAACATTTTTTTAAATTTAATAAAATCTAATATATATAATTTTAATTTAAGTTTATATATATATTATTTTTTATAATTTAAATTTAATTTATTTTTTAAAATCTATTTGTTTTTTTAATATATATTTTTTAAAATTTAATATTTTTATTGTATTTTATTTTTCATTTTTTAGTTTTAATTAATTTTTCATTTTTTTACTTTTAATTTCATTAATGTTTTTTTTTTTAGTTTTAAATTTATTAAAATTTAATATATTTCTTTAAATTTAATTTTTTTTTTTTTTTAAATTTAATAAACATTTTCTTTTTCTTTTTTAAATTTAATTTCTATATTTTATTTTTTATAATTTCTTTCTTTTTTTAACCCTTTTTTTTTAATTTAATATTTTTATTTTGTTTTTATTTTTATTTTTTTATTTCTATATATTTTGAAATTTTAATCTTTAATTTTTTTTTTATTTTTTTTATTTTTATTTTTTTCTTAAATTTTAGGTTTTTTTTAATGTTTGATTTAAAATTTTTATTTTGTTTTTATTTTTATTTTTTTATTCCTATATATTTTTAAATTTTAAGCTTTAAAATGTTTTTATTTTTTAAATTTATTTTTTTTCCTTAAATTTTAGGTTTTTTTTAATGTTTGAATTTTAAAAATTAAAAAATGTTATTTCTATTTTTAAAAATGTCAAAAATATGACACAATTTTTATTTTTTTTGTTATTCCAGCATCAACTGGTTTTGTTTTGAGGGTGTTTTTTCAATCATTTTTTCAAGAAACAATTTTGTTTTTAGCATAATTTTATAAAATGTTGAAATTTGACCTTAAAAAAAAACCAAGTGCGTTTTGGAATACACTTTTTTTGTTTTTTGGGTGTTTTTTCATGTTTTTTGAGTCTTTTTGGGCTAGAGTTCCCGTTTTGAGGTCAAGTTACCTATTTCATCGGTAACAATGTTCATGCCCATTTTCAGCAAATTCAACCCATCTTTCAACTCTGTAACCGTATTTCTATTTTTTGAGAGGAGATGAGAGATTCAATAAAGGTAAGAATTTCAAGGTACGAAATCATATGTAGAACTATAGGGATAGCCCAAGTGTCAGGATTGATAGGATTCACACAAGCAAGCATATGAAAATCTTGATTTCAGAGGAATCAAAGAAAGGCCAGATGTCAAGCATGTCTTCTTAACTCCAGCAGTTGTATATATTCATGTCCAACGATGTTATGTACTTCTCTATTATGTAGTGAGAAATAAAGTAATTGTTAGTTACAAGAAGGGTTGTGCTCAATTAGTTAGATTGATATATACTTCATTGTTCTAAGTATTTTAAGGGGGGGGGATCTGAATGAGGGATTGAGTCCCATTCTGTAATGTTGTGGCTTCTTGCAAAGTAATTCAAGAGAAGTTTCCAGGATTAAAGTGGTGCACCAAATGGTGAATGTTTCTCCTATTTTATGTGTTATTCATTTTTTTGTTGTCCTATTATTTCTGCATTCTATTTTGTAGAACAGAAAATGATGAATAGGATTTGTTTCTAGAGCGCCCTATTCTAGTTGATTCTACAAATAGTCTATGTTTTCCACTGATGCTAAACCCAAGAATTATTAATTTCTCCTCAGTTTATGTTGAACCTTACCCTCTATTTTAGTTGAGGAATTCTTAACTTCTCTTTCATTTCTGCTGAGTTCCACTTTCGTGTATCTTCGCACTCCATTTTATTCTCAGAGATCCAAAGTAGTACTCCTAGGTTTCCCTAATTAACTCAGGCTTGATTGGTTCTGCAAATTGGTCACCCGAGCCCTTTGAATCCATTTCCCAATGGCCCTTTTCCCTCACTTTCCCTGCCAAAACAAATTCAAAACCAAACTCTGCTTATATGAACTAGCTTAAAATTCCCAATAAACAAATCTAAATCCTATAGAGAGATCCCTCTCTCGGTCTAGGAGGGCTAGATCTTAGGCCCGAAGCGTTTTTTATGTTGCCTCCAGGATTCTGCCTTCAGCCTTAGAATTACGGAGTGATAACAGTTTACTTGCTTTGATACTTATCTCCTGCCCTCATCACATGAAGTGACACACACTCTAATCGACACCATAGGGGACCCCACAACTCCCTATCACTCTAGGTGCTTCCAAAACTTGCCCCCATTACTTGGAAGGCGTGTCAGACCTCTCGTCGTCTAGGCATATAATACACCACATGACCACCATTATAGGATCATCCTTTCTAAGTGAAACTTTGATAGGGACCCCTCCTCGTCAAAGCAATCCTTTCACTACCCCTCAAGGGACCCCTCACACTACCCCTTAGGGGAGCTCACATAAATCCCCTCCTAGGAGTCCACAGATTTCTCACCAAGGTAACCACTCTCATCATAGAACCCCTTCACATATAATCGTTGAAAATATTTTTTCGATGGTGAAAAATTTTTAAGTCTCGTTTTTAGCTTCCTTAAATCTCCCTAATTTAACCTAGTTAACTGATGACCCTATCGCACATGGCTAAAATTGGCCACCCATGCTAGCCAAGTTACCTTTGTATGTGCCAAAATTCAAAGTAAAACAAGGAGAAGATCCCGAAACCATGTTATGACCTTTCACCTTTGGTTTTCATCCAACAATATCATGGAAGACACTATTCGCCTATGACTATTTCAAGATACCCTCGTAGGACCAGCAAAAAAATGGTACATATGACAACCTTCTAGATCTCATGGGAACTTAGGTTCTCTAGCAACAACATTTATCACATTCTTCCACCTCCTGGTCCATCACGAATGGGGACTGGAACTCCTAACCCATTTCAAGTAAAAATTTTCTATACACATATCAGATCACATCCATGAATGGCAGAAACATCATAGCTTCTGCAAAGCTCATCTGGAAGAAAAAATGCTCCTCGGCTTGTTTTTGAGATCTCTCATGTCAGAAATATCAAAATATGTGGAAAATTCCTCCCCAAAAAATGAGGAATAGGTTATCAGAAAATATCAACAATTAGATCTCATATACACATAATTCATATACCTCTACCATGTCCTTCCAGATGCACCTCGCCTGCAAATTTTTAAACCAGAGTTACTAGGCACATCTAGTGTTGTAGATAGGTTGATCAGGACCATAGCACCAAATAAAACAAGAAACACCTTCCACTACTTTATAAATACGTAAAACAACTTGTTGGAAATACTGAGAGGGGGGGGGCGGGGGGGGGGGTGAATCAATATTCCTTTCAATTAGTATTATTATTAATCTTTCAGAGCATTAGTTAATCTTCAATTATTATTAGTGTTTGTACAATGATCGCAATAAACAAAAGGAACACAAATGCAAAAAAAATTTAAGGTGGAAACCCTCTCTGGGATGAAGACCACCTGAATGCTTTTCTAATAATTCTTTAATATTCAACTCCAATTGAAAACAAAGCTCCAACTTCCTAGAATCTAGAAAAGCATTCTTCTCCAGCTCCCACCGGATGGACGCTCCAACACCCGATATTCTTCAGTAGTCAACTGAACGGATGCCCCAACACCCAATGAGATAAAAATCACCCTAGCACCACCCTACCACCCTGAAGTTTTCACAGGCTTGAACCTGTTGGTGACTTCATGCACTAGCCTAGCACCACCCTACCACCCTATAGAAGAATAAAAGAAGAATGGACTCCTGCACCAGGGAAAATGGTCCACTTTACAATGATATAGAATGATGTAGAAGAATAAGACACACTAGACCATAACCCCAACTATGACACAACCACTTAATGATGACCCTAGACCTCCCAACACTACCTCTTCAACTCTTGGCAAATAGAAACTTGTACAATTTTTACAATGATGCATTTACAATGACTTAGTACAATGATACCTTTATAATGATTGTATGCAGTGTTGCCAACTTGAAGACTTCATTTGGTAAACTTATTGTTGCTATTCTACAACTTTATTTATGCTATTGTCATGCTACCCTCTACTGCACCTTGCTTTGCTTTGCTTCCCTAGAAAGTCTGGTCCTTTGCAGCCCTTGAAAATACATGATCTAACTTTTTCTTGCCTTCTAGGATCTCGATATTGAATTTGGTGTATCTCTATTATTTCAGATCCCCAATATGTGATTTTCAGTTTTGTAGTAGTCCTCTGAGTCTTCTTTCCAATGCCACAGGTCTGACCCAATTTGGATTCTTCAAGGGAGAGTTATGCCTAATCTCTCACAATGACCTAATTATGGATTTGTTTAGTAGAGCTAACTTGTATGGCATGCCACGTGTCATTGTTTATTCATTCAGCTCTCAAATTGATACAGAGAAATATATAGTCCATGAAATATCTTTCACCTTTTACATAATTCCAATACAATACTCAAAGAGAGAGTTATGACAATTTTCTTAAGGTCACTTCTTTGAGATGAAGTTCAGGAGCCTGTAAAAACACTGACTTCCACAGATCATATCTCCGAACATAATGTGTACCTTGATTTGAAATTTTTATAGGAGCTTCCTCAGGATTTAAGATTTGTCTCATAAAAATTTCAGCTTGTGAACCTTCAGATAAAAAAATTTATAGCGCAAATTCTACGATGACCTGTTTCAGGTAGAGAAATCCTTTCATGAGGAGGATATGAGGATCACAATTTATATAAATTCTTAGGTTGAGAGGGTCTTCAACAAGTGAACATGGGAGGGATTTTAGGAGCTTAAAAATTATTAATTAGTGACTTTTCAATGACCCATGCCACAAACCCAAGGGGTTTTAGCCCACTAACTGGGATTACAAACTTAAAACATGAATATCTCTCAAATGATGAAGAATTACATGGCGTGTCATATATCAACAGAAACATCTCAACAAGTAGAAAGCATAGAAAGTATTATTGACCTAGAATATAGTAATTTGGTGGGTAAAAATTACCATGCAAGATTGGGGTAGCCCTTGGTGCTTCTTGGGTTAACATCAATGACAACCATTGATCAACAATCTCCCCCTTTGGCATTGATGGCAAGGCGGGTACTCCCCCTGTGATCATGACATCTCTTCCTACAACATTCTCTCCCCTTTGACATCAATGGCAAAGGGTAACTCCCCTTAACACACAGCCATCCTGCAGAATTGTACACACTTCCACTCCCCCTTTATATTATGAATAAGGAAAATCTAATGAGAACACCAAGCTTCTGGCGAAGATATTCAAATGCTTCATGAGTACTCTTATGATCATCAACGCTTGCTGCCCAATCTGCATCTATAAAGGCTTGAATAATGAGATTTTTACCCTTGGGATACCACAAACCATATTTTGTTGTTCCCTTTAGATATCAAAGAATTATTTTGACGACAATAATATATGATTCTTTTGGTGCTGCTTGGAATCTTTCTACTTTTCCAACTGCTTGCATAACATCTATCTAGGAGGTTGTTACATATAGAAGACTACCAATCATAGATGTATACAACCTCTAGTCCACATCCTTAGATGAGTCGTCTATGCTCAATTTGGAACCTATTACCGTTGGTGTAAGGATGGGTTTCCAATCTTCCATTTTGAATTTATTGAGCATTTCCTTGATGTACTTAGCTTGACATATAAATATTCCTTTCTCTTGCTGAGATATTTGAAGCCCTAAGAAGTATGTCAACTCACCAAGTAAAGACATCTCGAACTCAATTTGCATATTTGTAGAAAATTTCTTACTTATTCGATCATCACTACTACCAAACATTATATAATCCTCTTTAGCTAGTAGACGCACTTTAGTTGCTTCATCCAGAACATATATGTCGTTTGGAGCTTGACTTGTTGTAGCCACAATTTCACCATACCTGCCTTTCCTGATTTCATATTTTGTGGAGTTGAATAGTATTGTGTGTCCTTAATCACACATTTTTCCAACACTGAGCGGGTTGTGATTCATGTTTTAAACCAATAGAAAATTCTTGGATAGAGCATCTTTGCTTCCGAGAGTGACGGTACCTGATCCTATAACATTTGAAGATCCATCATTTCCAAAGGACACAGTTCCATCCTTCTTTTCTTTCAGAGATACAAATTTCTTTCTATCTCCAGTCATATTCGTTGACCAACCGCTATCAACATACCACACATATTTGTTGTTTTGAACCTTGTGAGCGAAAGCACAATTATCAATCTTCTTCTTCTTCCATGTTTGTTCATTCTATGGCCTCGAAGATTCTTCTGAAGGATTTTCAAGTTTGCAGTCTCTGGCTATGTGTCCAAAGTGTCGACATTTGTAACATTCAATATTATTTATTAAATGTTCAAATCTATTGATGTTTCATTGACCCTTTGGAGGTTCATATTTGACATATCTCCTATAATTGTATTGGTTCCAAGGGTACATGCGACATTCTACAGCTTTATGACCAATTTTTCCACATGAATAACAATAGCCATAAAAAATATGTTGGTACCTGGATGGAAATATTCGTTGAGGAATTTTCTTCTAGGGTTGTTCTTGCGAATCTTGTCCAATGAAGTCTACATGCATGTCAGATCTCATAGGTCCATTGTATTTTGTTGTAGAAGGTCCTGCTTCTTCTTGTTTGTAACCGAGGCCAGTTTTTTTGTTGTAAGATGGTTGATTGTTGATGAGTTCTTCCAATGACCTTTGGCTTTTGGCATAGTTTTGGACAGTTTTTCCCTTCTTCACTTCCTTACGCAGCGAGGCTACTTCGGCTTCTAATGCTTCCCTTTCTTGGTTGCTTTCTTCCAACTTCTTTTGAGGTGACTCTTCAATACATTTGTGTTCTTCAACTTTAATTTTGAGACCTTGAACTTGTCCTTCAAAAGTATTGGAATAGACCTTCTCATCCTTTAGCTCTTTTATAAGCTTGATTGCCTCCTTAGAAAAATTTTCTATGGTCAACCCTTCTTCTTCGTTGTTTGATACCTCTTGTTTAATGTGCTTGGCCATAAACAATACTCTCTCACTGGCTTCTTCTTTGTTGTCATTTACTTGATTGGATGATGAGATATCTTCTTTAGAGAGAAAGCTCCTTTTGAATCCTTTATTTTTTCTTTGCTTGTTGAATTTCTTAAATCCTTTCTTTTCTTTTGAGTTTCCATCACTTCTGTTCGGACATTTTCTATGAAATTCCCAACCTCACCATAGCCGAAACATATTAATGAAAGTTTACCCTTGAATTTTCCCTTACCAATTTTTACTTTTCTCATAAAGTAAGCATAATCTCCATCTGAAAGACCTTCTTCATCATCTTCCTTTTCTTCACACTTGTAGGTGCAGGTCTGTGCCGTTGAAGGTTGTTTCTCCTTATTGGTTTTCTTAGATGCAGAGAACATAGTTTCTAGATGCAAAGTACCCTCTTCTTCATCAAGTCTCATTTCATATGAAATGAGAACTCCATGTAATTCCTCTTTGTTGAGTTTGTCCAGATTTGCACTATATTCTAAGACCGATACCTTTGGGTTGAATCTCCTTGGCAACGTTCTAATAATCTTTCATATAATAGTCTTCTTGTCAACAGGCTCTCCCAATCCTTCCAGAGTGTTGGTTATTTCATCAACATGTTGGAAGTATGCAATAATGTTGTTATCTTCTTTCATTTTGAGTTGCTCAATTTTTTCTTTGTAGATTTGAAAAATTGCTTGTTTGACATTTGAGTCACCTGCATATATATTCTCAAGCTTGTCCCATGCATTTTTGGCGGTTTTACAACCCAACACCTTATGATAAGTAGATTAAATAAGTCCACTGATAATAATATTCTTTGATTTTGCACCATTTACCAAATTCTTCTTACCTTGTTCATCCATGGTTGATGTAAATCCATTTTTAACAATGTCCCATACTTCGTAACCTTGCGACGAGAGATAGACCTCCATTTTTCCTTTCCAAAGTGCATAATTTTTTTCATTGAATAGAGGTACACCATTCTTGGTATGATCCATAACCTCCTTCCAGTTGTTAAACTGCTATTGAAGGAACCAAGATCTGATTCCAATTGTTTGAAACTAAGGGGGGGGGGTGTGAATCATTATTCCTTTCAATTAGTATTATTATTAATATTTCAGAGCATTAGTTAATCTTCAATTATTATCAGTGTTTGTACAATGTAGTAGTAAACAAAAGGAACACAAATGCACACAGTTTTTAAGGTGGAAACCCTCTCCGAGAAAAAAACCAGCTAAATGCTTTTCTAATAATTCTTTAATATTCAACTCCAATTGAAAATAAATCTCCAACTTCCTAGAATATAGAAAAACATTCTTCTCCAGCTCCCACTGGATGGATGCTCCAACGCCCGAGATTCTTCAATAGTCAACTAAACGGATGACCCAACACCCAATGAGATACAACTCACCCTAGCACCACCCTAACACCCTAAATTTTTCATGGGCTTGAACCTGTTGGTGACTTCATGCACTAGCCTAGCACCACCCTACCACCCAATAGAAGAATAAAAGAAGAATGGACTCCCCTACTAGGGTAAATGGTCCACTTTACAATGATATAGAATGATTTAGAAGAAGAAGACACACTAGACCATAACCCAATTTGGATTTTTCTTCTACATCATTCTAACTTAATGATGACCCTAGACCTCCCAACCTGTCACAATGACCTAATTATGGACTGGTTCAGTAGAGCTAACTTGTACTGCGTGCCACATGTCATTGTTTCTTCATTCATATCTACAATTGATATAGAGGAAACTATATTCAGTGCAATATCTGCCTCTTTTTACATAATTACAATCCGATACTCAGAGAGAGAGTTATCACGATTTTCCCAAGGTCACTTCTTTGAGATGAAGTTCGGGATACTACAAAAACACTGACTTCCACAAATCATATATCTGAAAATATTGTGCACCTTGATCTAAAATTTTTACAGGAACCTCCTCAGGATTTTGGCTTTGCCTCATAAAAATTTCAGCTTCTGAACCTTCGTATAAAAATTTTTATAGTGCAAATTCCATGATGACCTGTTTCAAGTAGCGAAATCCTTTCATGAGGAGGATATGAGGATCACAATTTACATAAATGCTTACATTGAGAGGATATTCAACAAGTGAAAGTGGGAGGGATTTTAGGAGCTTAAAAATTATTAATTATTTAATTTTCAATGACCCATGCCACAACCCCATGGGTTTTTAGCCCACTAAATGGGCTTACAAACTTCAAACATGAATATCTCTCAAACCATGAAGAATTACATGCTATGCCATATATCAACAGTGACATCTCGACAAGCAGAAACCATTGAAAATATTATTGACCCAGAATATAGTAATTTGGTAGGTCAAAATTACCATTCAAGATAGGGGCAGCCCCTGGTTATTCTTGGGTTGACATCAATGATAACCACTTATCAACACAACCAACCCTTTGGTCCCACACTTCCTGCACCACCAACGCAAAATACAGGATATTACCCCTATCAACCTACACCTATGCAAAATCCTTCTATATAGGTCAACAAATACCCTCCCATGCAAGGTGGCCAATACCTGCCCATGCAAGGTGGATAATACCCTCCCACATAGAGTGGTGCATATCCTCCTATGTGGGAAAATATGTACCCCCCTAGGAATGCATATGTAGTTTCCACTTCCTAGAACGCATATGCCATACAAAGACAAGGGAGTCTGTACTTCCCTTTTCCAACACCTCAACAAAATAACCCACCAACACAGGCTAATATAGGGGTCAATTTTGTACAAAATTCTCTCCCTCAATAAAAAAAATAATTTGAGTATCCAAACATGACTAACCCACCTAATGTTTCTAAGAAAAAAGGAAATAACAAGCCAAATGTAGTGCTTGGATAGGAGGGAAACAATAAAAAACAACCCTAGGAAGCACTGGCAGGGGTAACCCCAACCAAAATCCAAACCAGGGAAAAACCAACAATAACCCGTAGAGACCAAAAAAGAACCCCGACCTATAGAATAAAAATGTTTTGTTCCATTTGCGGGGAATACAATCATTACACCCATCATTGTCCTCAACTCCCTGTGTTAAAGAGGATGATAGATACTAGGGGGTAGGGGGGGGAATCTGAAAAAATACAGTAATGTAGAACCCATTTCCCCATCAAGAAGTGGTAAATACTCAGTAGGAACCCTCCTAGCAACAATATCATAATCTTCCTAGAGGAAGTTCCTAGAATCCCCAACTCACGACATTTACGTAGCGGGGGACTATATTCTCCTGCAATCGTGGAACTGAGAATATGGAACTCCAACATAAACCAACCCATCCACCTTAACCACTGCAATACATAAAACACCTTTTAAAATCCCTCTCCATACTATAGAACCCATCCCAAAGATGGTCAAAGGGCCTTTATAATGAACATGACATAATTCAAAGTATGCTCAGAGCTACAACACAGTTGGTGACTTAGTTGAATCTCCTTCAACTATGTCAGCATTGTAAGTATTTTAAACATTCCAAGAAAAATGGAAAGCGTTAATTTCCTTGTTAGATGCAATCGACCGTGTCAATTCTTATTTAATGGATTTCAACTTGGATAATGTTTCCCCACGTCTTCCATCGATATTCGCCTTCCAAATTTTGGTCACAATTTGGAATATCACCATACGCTACTGCAATAAAGTTGGACCTCCCAAACTCAAACAATCTAGCATCACTCTCAGAGCATACGATGAGTGCCTCTCTACTCATGTAGGCCTATTCCAAGATGTTTTAGTGCAACTCACTGGTAAAATTGTGCTAATTGACATAAAATTCTTGGACACACAATTGGATTACAATATCCTTCTGGGCCAAATTTACATGTATGCAATGACTACAGTGGAAAACTTTCTATTCAATATAATGATTTTCCCTCATAATGGGAAAATTGTTACAGTTGACCAACTCACATGCTACAAGAAAAAGGTATCCATCACCCCTGATGTTGTGCTACCTTTTGTGGGATCATCTCCTGAGTTGATGACAACCCACATCGAATTCAAACCTCGATAATTTAAACCATCAATGCTCCTCGGTACATACCCTAGAGACCCACCTTTGTTGGAATCCATTCCTGTAGCCACATGCTCCTTAGTGTGCATGATGAGTTCATCAAACACCCATTAAGATTAGGAACAAGTTTTAGGCACCATCATTGTTGCATATATTGATTCTACGTTCCTACCATATGTTATCACCCAAACACCCTTCTTATACCCTCCATCTTGTTTTGTCTCACACCAAGTCATGGAAACACTCACGTTACAAAATATGGTTCTCATGATATTGGTCTGGTGTCTGGCCCCTCAAGCCATGTCAGCAAAATCTGGTATCAACTCAACATGCATCATTCTTGTAGCCCCTTCTCAGGAAACCATTGCAACACAAGTAACGCCTGCATCGACACTAGTTGGTGCCAATAAGAGGGATAAGAAAAAGGGAAAGAATGTGGAAGTCTTGAACCCTTATTCATCCGACATACCTCCACCCTCTGCTTTCTGTGAAGTAGTTGGGAACCATACCAACATGTGCCCCGAGTTAGAGGAGTTGAAATCTCTTCTTCATGCCCCAAAAACGCCAATAACCCCACCTCCACCTACGGGAGAGAAGGCCACACCAGCACTTAATAAGGCATTGCACAACAACCATGCATGCACTATATGTGCGCAGTATGAGCATTACGCTCATGATTTCCCCAAAATCCCTCGATATCGATATGCATTGAGTGCACTTTGTCAAGCCAATATCATGGCTCCATCACTTCCCACCACGCTAGTGGTGGATGATGGATCCAAAACCATATTTTTTATTTTTGAGGAAGAAGCTTCATGCTCATATTCCTATTATGCTCATGGTCACACAACCTCCAACCATACAAGGAGTCAACCAGAACCAATGACACCTCAACCTTCCTCCCTGTGCGCTTTATGTGATGAACCAGACCATCTGATTAACCAATGTCCCAAGTTGCTAAAATTTAAGAAATGGTACCTACCCCCTAAAGTTGTCCCTAGCAACATACCCAGGTGCAAATGCCATATTTTCCACATTTCTACACACAATCATCATACTCGTTTTTCTCCCAACCCTTCCCTGATACCGTGAAACATTGGTTTTTATAAATCAATTTATCGTTGAGAACTCAATATATGTCCAAACAGACACATAATATCTGGCTAATTCCATTCTATTTAGGGATGATTGACCTTGGACTATTCTTTTCATTTTCGAGGAAAAAGAACCACATGTGTTTCATCTAGGTACCCAAAACCTTGTTACCTCATACTCTCGATCATGATCAATAAGGATGGAAAAACAAATACATTCAGTATTTTCAAAACCTCCCCACACATGTGCCCTATGCGATAAACCCGACCATCTAGTCAACCAATGCTGGGAATTGGGCAAGATTAGAGACATCTTTCACTTGTTTATCCATATTCCTCACTCGAATCAAGATAAAATCTCACACAATCATTGTCGCATTTTCTCCCAAGTGCATTAGATGCAGAATTTCCAATATCTTCCATGTTTTTTAGCAACAAGAGAATCGTTGAGACAAAATGACACCGGGGAAAAATAGAATGTCGATACTAAGATCCAGAGGTGGTTGGCACCCAGGAGTGCCCCGGCTCATGAAACCAACCATGCATCATCATTTCGAACTATGATAAATGTTGACATCCATACCATTTTTAATGTTAGCACTAGTCTTATGTGCAATCTCTATACCAAAACCTCTCATAGTTTGGAGACATGTCCTTTGTTACAAACATTCATACAACCTAGAATTAGACACCCCCAATTTCACCACATCCTTGAACACAAAAATTACATGGAAAAATATGCGTTAGCTCCTAAGAAAATCACGTTATCATGGTAACCTACTCCCACTCATCATCAATCTGCCATTAAGAATATCCTACACCACTTAATGCTAACAACACACAACATCATATATGATTAATTTCCTCTTCCATAAGAACCTCGATTCATGTTGTCTGCGCATATTTTTTTCTGGGTCAATATTTCTAAACCAACCACAATGATGGTAGATACACCAACGATACATACCCATCCTATCTGCACATTGTCAAATTCATTGGGTTCTACATTATCAATTACAAAATCATTTTCTTGCTTGTCTATGAGCACATCAAGGCCCTATCTCCACCCTCACGGCTTCACTCAACGCAGTTCACCACTAGATATTTTTTTCACCCATATGAAGATATTGAAGAGGCCATGAAAAAACTTGAATGTACATGGGACATCATGCATCACCATTCAATATCTATACCTAAAAAGGTGTTTGTGCCTATTGATGCACCAAGTAATTATATGTGCACAACAGAATCAAAATATTTCAAGCCACCAGGACAGGTATATTGGTTTACAAATCCTATTCCAACACCAAATTCATTCGAGGAGGAGAACATGTAAAATATATCACCTACCATTAAGTTTGATATTTCAAACAAACCTAGCATATTTGAAGAGATCCCGTAGGGGGCAACATGCTCCCCAAAATAAGTAGCCTCATACAAATCCCTATTCCAAGTACATAGGGATGACTTTTAATGAACTTACTCTAAAATTCCAGGCATCAGTCCCACCATCATGGAGCATCTTATTAACACTTGGCCTTACGCCCGCCCCATTAGGGAAAAGAAACAGTAGCTCCACCCTTCTAAAGTAGAAGTGATCAAGTACGAAATTCACAAGCTCTACAAGGTTGGTTTCATTTATCCTATCACATACACTTCTTGGGTTTCCAACCCTGTGCACGTAATGAGCAAAAAAGGCACCATCTACGTCTATACTGATTTTCAAGATCTGAACAAAGCATGTCCTAAGGAAAACTACCCTACACCATTCATCGACCAATTTATCGACACTCGTGTTGGTCACAAATATCCTTCATGGATGCATTATCTGGGTATCATCAGATTCAGATTCCCCATGTGGATCAATATAAAAAAACCTTCACAATTCCATGGGGCACATTCGCATATCAAGTCATTCCCTTTGATCTTAAAAATGTTGGTACCAACTTCCAACAGGCCATGAATTATATCTTTCACAATATAGTTCATCTCATCCTCGCCTATTTGGACTACCTCATCGTACGGTCTAAAAAGCCTGCAAATCATTTGGAGGATATTTGCCTAGAGATGTTGATAATATAACCTACACTTGAACCCTCTCAAGTTTTTCTTTTGCGTCAATGCAGGGAGACTACTAGGATTTATAGTTTCCCGACAATGCATTAGAGTCTACAATATCAGTGTCCGGGTCATCATGGATATACTACCTCCAAAAACTTTAAATAAATTGCAAAGCTTGTAGGGTAAGGCCAACTTCTTACACCACTTTCTTCCCTACTACACCACTTGTCTGCACGACTTCTTGCACCTAATTCATCAGGATATTACATTCCATTGGGATGAGGAGGCCCAAAAATCATTTTAAGCCCTAAAATATGCATTATCTCAAGCTCCATTGATTATCCCCCATAACCACAACCAGGACTATACCCTTTACCTATCATCATCTTACGTAGCCATCGCTGCGGTATTAGTCCAAGAAGGATATGATAATAGAGAACATGTAATATATTACATCAACAAGAACCTCTATGGGCCTTCCTTGAAGTATGGGGAAGCCAAAAAGATAACATTAACCTTAGTACACTCCATACAAAATATTTGGCATTATATCATCTTATTTACCACAACCGTAATAGAAAATATCAACACCATGAGATATTTTCTCACTCATTGTATGAAGAACCACAGCTACACTCGATGCATAGTTATCCTATAGAAATTTGATCCACAATTTTCTTCCCCCAAGAGAAAGAAGGTGCTTATCCTTCCAGAGTTTATAACAGATCTCCCTACAAAGACTGAAGGGTCCCTCGCCAATGAGGCTTTCCCTGATGAACATATGTTCTTTGTACCCATGGATGACCCTTGGTACAACAACATCCTCCTCATTCTATGAACTGAAAAGATAAAGCCTCAGCTTACTCATGACAACCAAAGGTGCATTCACCATCAATCCCCATGTTACCTTCTTACAAGAGACATACTCTATCGTCAAGGCATCAACATCATCCTTCATCAATTCCTTACTCACAAACAAGCTGAGTAGGTCTTAAATGATTTCCACAATGGAGCTTGTGAAAACCACCTTTCAAGGATGGGTACTGCTCAGAAAATAATGTGTGCCAGTTATTTCTTTCCAACCCTCTTCTGTGACTTCATTCAAGAAGTCAAGAGATGTGAGTGCTACCAAAGATACACTCATTAGGCACGAGCTCCACCAACTTCCCTACACCCGGTCATCATTGTTGGCCCCTTCTACAAATGGGGCATATAGTTCATGACCTACAACCTCCCATCTTCATGCGGGCATAAGTACATTGTGGTGGTTGTTGAATACTTCACCAAATGGGAAGAATCCATGCCCAAGTATAATAACATCGTCGACATTGTTGCACAATTTTTATTTAACCATGTCATAACACAGTTTGGTGTTCCAAAGGAGTTGGTCTAAGATCACGAATTTTTTTTTGAGAATGAGATATTTAAAGAGTTATCCCAACACCTTGGTTTCTCTTATGAGTTTTCTTCTCCATACTATCCTCGGTCCAATGGCCAGGTAGAAGCCATCAACAAAATTCTGAAAACAATGTTGCAGCATATGATAAACAACCATAAAACCAATTATAACCACATGGTTTTTCCACCTTATGGGCATACCACACTGCGGTCAATGTGTTCACTAGATTCACACCCTTCTAATTAGGGTCGAATTTGTTCTTCCCATTCAGTCTAAGATCCCTACCTTACACTCATCAATCAAAATTCTCTCGGATACCACACCTTTATGGAAAGTATTATTACAGCTAGAACACGTCTATGAAAGTCAGTGAGAGTCTCTCAAACATAATGAATCACAAAAAAAGAGGACTAAATCTTCTTTCAACTGTAATGTCACCCCTTGATCATTCACCGAGGGAGATTTAGTCTTGTGCTACGATGTTTGCAATGAAGATTTAGGATCAAGGAAGCTAGATACATTATGGAAGGGCCCATACATTATTAAACATCGTCTCCTCAAGGGGTAATACCTCTTAGTAGAGCCAGATAACACTTGCCTCAAAGATTCCATCAATGGGATCTGCCTCAAAAAAATTATCCATAACACTTAAAACAACCCTAGAATGTAAATGTATGCACCATGAATTACTTTTATGATGACCACCTCATCATGGATGCACACTAAAATCACTATCTCATCATGTGTCATGAATGTATCATCCACAAGCCTATCAACATGAGTGATGTTGTATCTCAAGAAACAATCCCTTGGCTGTGATAAGGAATCCGTGCTCAAGATATTTTTAAATATATGTCACAAATTTAATATATAAGATGGTATTTGTTAAGCACCTTTGGAAATTAAATATTTATAACCCTGAATGATATGATATAATGAAATATTTCAAAATGCCATTATCTATTGATATTACTTGAAATGGAAGGAATAACATAGAATGAAAACTTAAAATGATATGTTGGATAATAGAATCTATCAATTTAAATCTCAGAAAGAACTTTATAGAGAGAAAATAGTTGGAGTGAAGGAGCTCACATTAAGAAAATTTAACTCTTACTTACAAATTGTAAAAAGATACCCGCAACTACATTACTTCACCTCATTCATGGAAGAATAAACATATTATGAAACTGGAAATATGCATCAACATCAGCAAGTGCAAGAAAATTGATAGTATTTCATTAATTTTCAAAAAATTCAGTACAAAATTTATGGTCCTTGAGAGGTCCAAAACTTGGAACCCTCCTCTTTCTTTTTCATTACTTTAAATATAATGCAAAGCAGTTGTAACTGCTGAAAACTAATTTTAACTCTTTTAACTATGAAAACTACATAAAATACCTATTACATGGCAATGTAACAACTTCATTATAATATGGATCTTTTTTTCTTAAAGATAACTAAAGATAAAGCTTTAATCTATCTTCTGAATTTGGACTTGACTGGCTACCACTGTATTCTTTGGATTTTTTGACATGTCCTTTTATGACGCTAAGGTTTCACCATGTGGATCAGTCATCCATGCTCTGCACTTCTTCCATATCTCGATGCTTTTTTTGGGAGAATTGATCAATTTATGATATTCTAGCTAGAAAGTTGTGATCCTGATGAAAGTAGGACGTTCTGTGAACAAGGTTTTAACCATCCAAAGCAACTGAAAATTCCTCTGCAAGAAATTAACAATTGTGGCTCCTTTCAGGGTAGCGAACAATGGTATGTGGAAATAAGTAAATGGAATGACCTAAATGAATTTGTGGATGAATGAGAATCAGAGATTGATAGGAAAAAGAAAGACTTGAATCCTTTAAATAAGTGGAACGAAGTTCAAAAATTAATTTTGAATTAATAATTAAATGGAAAAATAACAATACATATGAAAATGACAGGTGAGTTGCCACCAACAAGATGCATACGTCATTGTGGGAGCGCTTGGGGGTATGGAGCTTTCGGTGGAGTGTTTCCCCCATAGTGAACGAGAACCATCAATTCTTGATCTTCCATTAGTCAGTAGGGTCAACTGCAGAGACACCTCTCCATCTAACCTACGGGTTGTTTATCAAATGGAAAATGCTTTAATCCTGCCCGCCAACTCAGACGGGTATTATTTGGAACTCTCGGTCCCACTTTCACATGTTTCGAAACCATATTAATTGATCAAATATGTGAATTATAAAATGACTTTCATACATATGAAGTATTTTCATTTTATCATATATGTATTTTTTGTATTTTGAAAATAAAATAAAATAAAATGCAAATGAGCCACAACATCTGGCTACACCCGGGGATAGTATTTTTTTCCATGAAACACTAAGAACCGCGGATTAGTTCCTTCACTTCGGGCATGGAGTCAAATATTTCTTGGTGGTATATAAACAGTGGACAATCTTGGTATATACAATGGTGACCACTGAATTTTTAATGCTAAAAATAGTGTTTCAAGTATTTCCCATTTATAGGCAGTTGTACTGGCTCTCCATCTAAGTCTTCTAAAATGAATGTGTTATTTGACCTTGTCTCTGAAATTCTGTATGGACCATAACAGAGAGTGTCAAATTTACCATGCTTTCCTTTTTCTTCTTGCCCCACCTCAGCACCAAATCTCCTGCTTGAAAAAGAACTTCTTTTTCTTTCCTATCAAATATTGACTTCATCTTTTCTTGATAAGTAACTAAGTTATCCCTGACTTTGTTTTTTTTTCACTTAACTCAAATACCTTGTTCAATCTTCTTATCAGAGCATTACATTCTTCCTGAGCTTCTTGAAGAAAATAAATCACTAGTTTTTCCAACTGAGTGCGAAATAATGCTTGAGTTCCATAAACCGGTTCATAGTTAGACTTACCAGTAGATCTCCTGGTAGTAACTCAAACTGCCCAGAGAGAAAACTTCAACTTGATATCCCAATCCTTCTGATTCTTAGTGATTTTCTTCTTCAAGATTCTGACTAAATTCTTGTTTAAAGAGTCTGCCAATCCATTCCCCTGGGGATGATACACTTTGGAATGTGATAAAATAACATTATATGTTTGACAAAAACTAATTAAATGAGAAGAGCTAAATACCAGGGCATTATTAGTCACAATTTTTACTAGACATCTGAATCTACTGAAATGTTCTCCTCTAGAAACTTCATCACTAATTGGTCATTTTCCTTTTTGGTGGGGATTGCTTCAACCCACTTTGTAAAGTAATCAGTGGTAGTTAGAATCCACTTAAACTATCCACTTGATGGTGGATTGATTTCTCCAATAAAATCCAATCCTCATTGCCTAAAAGGCTCTTCAATGAATACTGGGATGAGAGGTAATGGAGCAAGTTTTTTCTTTTCAGCAAACAACTAGCACTTCTGACAACTTCTGATTATTCTGAAAACATATGTAAATAGGGTTGGCCAATAGAAGCCTAACTTGAGAATATTATGAGCAGTGACCTTCCAGCTATAATTTCCTCCACACAGACTTTCATGATATTCTTCGGTAACTTCGGTAGATTCTTTTTTAGTCAAACATAGCAGCAAAATACCAGCAGGATCTTTCCAGTATAATTTTCCTTCCCCTATGAAATATGGTTGAGATTTGAGCTTGAGAGCTCTGCATTTTTTCCTATTTAGTGAAGTCGGGGAAGAAAATAAACACAAGTAATGAAAAATATCTTTATACCAATCAAAGCACAAAAATTTATATTGAATACCTGTCTTGGACTTGTTTTGGTCTTCTTCATTGACAACTTCCTCTACTGGTGCCAACAAATTAATTCCCGGGGCTTGAAATTTTTTTTCTGTTAACAACTTCGCTAGACCATCTCCCTTAACCAACTTAGTGGCTTTGATATCCAAATCATATTCTTGGATTTTTGCTATCCATTTTCCCCTTTTACCTTCAACATTACTCTGAACCAACACATCTTTTACAGCATAATTACAGACATAAGCTATTATTTCAGACCGTAACACATATGTCCTGAAGGCCTTCAGTTCTTTGACCAAAGCATATAATTGTTTCTCCAAAATATTATATTTGAGCTCAGCATCCCTGGGAAATTTAGTGAAAAATGTCACTGGTTTCTCCTTACTATCTTCATTTGTAATATTTCCAAATGGGGAGTGCAACAATAGAATGTAGATTGATAGGAAAATAACGCAGATCATTATAGACAAAGCAGGAGGACAATATGGAGACCCTTCATTTGTATTTATAGCAGAAAAATAGATGTAAAATATGGCCCATAAGATGCATAACAGGAAATACAAGTCTCTAATAGAATAAAATCCTCAAAATGAGGTGTTGCAACCATGTATTAGGACTGAAAAAATCCTTACAGTGTTATTCTAGTGGACCACAAAATTTGTTGATTACTCTTCATATCTAGATAAAATAATTGCATGAAAAGTTAGATCTATAACAGATCCATACACTATATAAGCTCCTCTACAGAATCCCCTTGGGGTTTTTAGCATTACACCATGTATAACTTGTAGATCTAAGATCTAAGTCTGCAGATCTATAGAAATATTCAGATCTAGAACTGGATCTGATCTGATATGAACAAGAGATTGATCTCCTCCAATGGATCTCCAAAGTGAAGGGCAAATCCCCAACACTTGAAAACCAACTCTCTAGACGGTGTGCCGAAAAACCCTGCAACTGCACCTACAAGAATAACGTAGATCTAGAATTAGAACTGCGTTGTAGGTTTTATAATGTGGTTGACCACATGCCAAGATTAGAAAATGAAGCTCAAATCATTCAATACTCTCCTCTCAATGGAATAGAAGCCTCCTCCATTGAAAAGGAGCACTGAAATGGCCTAGATCTAAAAATATCTAGCCTCCAATTGTTGCAGCTTGCAAAGACGACCAAACCCTCAACATGATCTGTGTTGTAGTTGAAAGAAGAAGCTTTTCCTTTAGCTAGATAGTGGACAATACAATGCAAACTCTTCCAAGAGGCCTCTCAAGGAAAGAGGTGGGATTCCCGATCAGGAACACACAATTCTAAACATCATTAATTATTATCTAAACAACAAGAGAATGATATATGTCTAAAAAAACAATGTATTCAGAAATATAATATCATCAACAACCTTCTTGTAGTATCCCAAAATGGGGATACAACAATACATAAACATAAAACTGGAGTAGCAGTGACAAATCAACTCATGAAATGTAAGAAGATCCAAATAGCCATCATAGTAAGAACATAGCAGCAAATGTATACAAATCCTTGAGGAAATAACCACTCAAGATGGGCAAAACAAGCCTCATGAGAACATGTACATGAAAAGTGAAATACACTACTACACAGAAAATGCTCAAGGTTGTGACATCGTAGTTTATTTAGAGATATTGCTACTGGGAAGTGTCAATACAAAAGTATACAAATATAGGGCCCAAAAAATGTTGGGAGTTAAGATCTAGACTCCCAAACAGAATTTCAAGACAATCCGGAAAGGATTTCCTGAAATATGCAAGATGGAAAAAATGTTGGAGTTACAGTCCTAGGACTGAGTAGCAGCTGCAACTCAAGAACTAGATGGAGATGGCTAAATATGATGCATAATATGAATAATTATACCTCCTCCAACGAATCTCCCAAGTGAAATGTTGATCGTAACACTGAAGATCTCACCCTCCAACAATCCTGAAAACCCTTACTGCAAATGCACACTAAAAATAACGTAGTCAAGGAGAGGAACTCCATTGTGGGAGAAAGGAAATATGTTGGCCAAGTGCCAAGATCTAATATCTGCTCCAAATTCTTCCTTGCTGATCTCCCAAAGGAAGGAAATATTCCTCCTCTGAAACACAACCTATCGAAGTGGTGTTGTCAACCCTCCAGTGCAACACCCTACAACACAACATTATACTTCAGTAGAAATAATGTTGTAGCTAAAGGAAGTAGCTTGGCCTTGAGCCTGGATGTGGAGAAATGAAGTACAAGCTCCTTCAAGAGGCCTCTTAAGAAATGAGAAGGAATTCCTAAACAGGAATACCTTGTGCTAAGCAGCACAACTCTGCTTAATAGCAAGAGAATGCATAGTAGTCTAACCAGACCATAAAATCAATAATCCATAACATGTATTCATATGGCTGCCTTGCCCAAATTTTATAAAAATGGATGCCCTCTCACCTTGGGTCCCACTCATTAGGTTTTCCTCCACCAAGGAATCTTCCTCCCACTATCTCTACACTGTATCCAAAGATGATCTCCACCTCCTATCCCAGCGCTATTGACTTGGTCAAACTGGACCTTGTCCACATGAAAATGTTCCTTTTCACACATGAGGGTGTGAAATCTAGCTCCTATGATGATCCCTTCTCACATTATGAGGGATTTTATTCCTATTTCTGAAATGTATGGGCCTCCTTACCCATTTATTCATCTCCTAAGTGTAAACAACAAAAATCAATATTCCAATTAGCAGTATGCTAAATTTGGAATATTACACTTCTTATGCTTCCATCCTCTTCATTTTATAATTTAAGAGCTTGCAAACCCTAAACCACTTCCAATGAGATCACTTCTTTCACACAAAGCATCTCCATCTAAAACTGCGTTGTGCCTCATTGATGGCCACTCCTTCATGACAACGTTGTAGATTTGGTCAAGGTTGACCCAGTCAAAATGTTCCAGCCCCTTTCACACCTAAGGGTGCTTGATTTAGCCTTTTTACATTTGACATTGATTTATTCATTATTTAGGAGTATGATGGACCTCCTTTACACTTTTATTCCTTGAACAAATACATAAAATGAAAATGAATATTCTAATTAGATTAGGACTAATTGGGAATATTACAGTCCTCCCCTTCCAAATGTTGCTTGTCCTCAAGCAACCGATAAGGTGAGTGCTACAACTCTTCTCCTCCTCCATTGGTGACACCAAAATGTGATAAGATTCCTCCATAATCTAAGTGTTCACCAATCTAGCCCTCCATGAATTGCTCCTCCAAAGTTCTCATGAGATGTAAACAATCCATCCCATAAGGAGACAATAACTCAACTGAAACAAACATGGTTTTCCCAATGTTCCCCCTAAAGCATGTATCATAAGATACATAGAGAGTCTCCATCCCATAGGGCACATACATACCTCCCATCCTCCATCGATACATTCCCATAAAAATTACAATTACATCATCAATGTATGGGATCAAAATCAAATACATACAAACAAAAATTTGTGCATATGGAGGTGGGTCATAGTCCCACATGTGGAACCAGCGTAGTGCATCTCCTTTCTACATCAGATCAAGATGTGGTAAGTGGTTTCCCCACCACTTACTTGTTGTCCAAGTCATCTCACTATGGATGAAAGTGTGCGATACATTTGGTGCCTTAAGAATGCACCCATCATTAAACAAAATCTCCCTTTGTCCTCCAAGGGAGTGGCCATGTTCAGAAATTTTTGTGGCCCAAAGTTGGCCATGAAGTTTATAAGGTGCAATACTCCTCCTTGGTGTCATGGCCTGCATATACATGGTGAAATAATGCAAACAATAATCAAATGAAACATTATTTACATGAGCATATTCCTCACCAATAATCCTCCTCATACAAATGGAGTGGTGCATAGATCTATCTCCTCTCTCAAAAGAAGGAAGAGATGGTTGAAATAACTCTTTCAAAGAGTTAAGTTGTTGTCGCAACTCACATGGTTCATGGATTCTTGAAAATGATAATGTATTTCTTCTTCAAAGCCTTCCCAAGTAAAGCTCCTCATGATGATGTTGTAGATCTTCACGGAATATGTGTGGCTAAAACAGAACCCTTCATAGGCCCCTTGTAGAAACTTATTCTTGAGCTTGGAGGCTCTAGATAAGAAGATCCTACCATGATCATAGATGACTCCTTCTTGGACTGAATAACCCTCTTCATGTAGCTGGTCATCAAGTATAATTCATGTGTGAATATCCTTGGAATAATCCACCAACACTTGGGATTTCTAATATGGATCTAAGCTCCCCAACACTGACAGTGCAGATGATCTATCAACTGAAATGTCTATCATGTGCCTGATCTCCTCCTTGACATCTCCCATGCCAAATTTATATTTTTTAATTCCATTCTTTATATTCTTCTCCTCCCACAACACAAAATCTAAAATGAGAGTGGGTGATGATAATATTGGGATAAGATCTCCCTCCTTCTTGAGCCTACCCAAGACTCCCAGCGCTGTATCATTGTCTTCAAATGCTCCCATCCCTCCTGGATCTAATCTTGGAGCATCATGTTGTGAGATATCTCCCAAAAAATCTGAATCAGGTGGCCTCCCAGGTGTTTTGCCACTATATAATAGTGTCCCATGTAGCAATCTCATGTGCATGATAGATGGGACTGTAAGGTCCTTGCTTCCACTGTGCAAATCCATCTCCGTTCTTTGTGTGAAAGTTGTATGTGAGGGATATGTATGCATGCCTTTCATCATTTGAGTCTCACCACTCTTTTTGTTCACCCATTCCATTTTCAAAGCCTTCCAATCAGTGGTGACTTTCCCCAATGCAATCAACCATTGAACACCCATTATCACATTGGTGTTAGGTATGTCAACCATAAAGAAGTGATAAATCAAAGTATATGTTCCCATGGTGACTGAAAGTGATGGGACATAATGCATGCATTGTATTATTCTATCTCCTCGGACCAAAACAGAGAATCCCTCAAAAGCATCAGTGGGTATTTCCCTCCTTTTCACTAGTTGGGAATCAATGAAATTGTGGGTAGCCCCACTATCAATCAACACAGAAACCCTCTGATTCAAGATGGAACCTTGAACTCTTAAGGTCAAGTACTTAGGTACTCCTCTCAAAGATGCAAGAGCTCCTCCAATAGGAGAAAATGCTCCATTCCCATCTCCTGATGGTGTTGGCTCTCCTCCTGCAGTGTCAACGCTGTGACCTCTTCTTGGTTCATCTTCTTCTTCCTCCTCATCACCTGAGAAGACCTCTATGTAATGTGATTTTCCAAAAACACATTTATGTCCAGGTGCCCATGATTCTTGGATAGTGAAGAAAAGCTTCCTTCTTCTTAGATCTTTCTATACATCATCATCAAGAGGCTTCTTGTATGAGCTCTCCTTTGAAGGAGCAAATTTTTCTTCCTTTCCCTTTGAAGGAAAAGAGGGCTTATGCTGAAAATTTGCCTTTGCTTTTGGGAAGGCATCTTGAAGGTCTCTAGCCCTTTCAATAGCATCATGTAGGGTAGTGGGGTTGGTAGATTTAACCAACCCATGAAGAGGTTCATCTAAACCATCAATGAACATATATACCCTTCTTTTTGTAGACAAATCAGGAACCATAACAGAAGATCTTAAAAATTCAGAGATGTAAGTTTATGTATTACCTGATTGTTTCAACTTTGAAAGGCTCGTGAGTGGTGCCTCTAGATCCCTTCTATAAAATCTTTCCACTAGCCTTCTAGTGAACTCTGAATAAGCAGTCACATTGGCATGACCCAATGTAGACAAGCCATGGAACCACCAGTCATGTGCTTTACCTTCAAGGTGCAACGCTGCAATCTTGATAGCCTCCATCTCTGGAACCTTGTTCAGCTGAAAGTAGATGTCAAGTTTTCTACCCAAGATTTGGCAGAAAAATTGGATGACCCATCAAATTTGTGTAAAAATAATTTTCCCATAGTGTGCTATCGATCATGATTCTGAATGAATCCACCACCTCTATGATGCCTTGGTCTTCTATTGTCCTTGATGTGAAAAAAATCCTGAAAACTCAAGTGATCTTTGAGCCTCTGATTTTGAGACTCATATTCTCCAAAATAGTCTTCAAGGGATTCATGCTCTTGAAACCCTTAATTTCCCACAACAAAAAATGTAGGCATGGTAGAGCATTGGGAAACTTATGTCTGATGCACTGGTTCATCATTCTAGTGATGAGACATGCCAGAGCTTTATTTGGCAAGAAGGAATCCTTTATGTGATTCTTTGATTCTATCCATTCTCATCTCTTTAATCTCTCTAGAAAGATCTTACATGGCTCTAAGAAGGATCTTAGGAAAATCCTTATTTTCATCTTCACTTCCAGATAAAGGGGCTTTACCCTTGTCTTCATTGTCATTTGTGTAATCAAAATTCTTCTGTATTCTCTTTAGATACCTATTATCTCTATCAGTAAGAGGCCCTTCTTCTTTAGAAGACATATTGGCTTCTTAGAAAGCATAGGTTGTGCCAAGATGATGCTTTGATACCACTGTAATATTCCCAAATGAGCAATGCAACAATAGAATGCAGATTGATAGGGAAATAATGGAGATCATCATAGACAAAGTAGGAGGCCAATATGGAGACCCTTAATTTTTATTTATAGCAGCAAAATAGATGTAAAAGATGGCCCATAAGATGCATAACAAGAAAATATAGCCTCCAATAGAAGAAAATCCTCAAAATTAGGTGTTGCAACCATATATAAATACTAGAAATTGCCTTACAACATTATTTTATTGGGCTACAATAGTTGTAGATTAAATTTTAGATCTAGAGCAGACAAGTGCATGAAAATTCAAATCTATAACAGATCCATACACTATATAGGCTCCTCTAAAGATCCCCCTTGGGGTTTTCAGCAATACACCATGTACAAGTTGTAGATCTAAGATCTAAGTCTGCATATCTACATAAATATTTAGATCCAGAAATGGATATGATCTGATATGAATGAGATAATGATCCCCTCCAATGGATCTCCAAAGTGAAGGGCAGATCCCCAACACTTGAAAACCAACTCTCTAGATGGTATGCCAAAAGACCCTGTAACTGCACCTATAGGAATAACGTAGATCTAGAATTAAAACTGAACTGTAGGGTTTAGAACGTGGTTGGCCACATTCCAAGATCATAAAATGAAGCTTAATACATCCAATACTCTCCTCCCAATGGAGTAGAAGTCTCATCCACTGAAAAGGAGCACTGAAATGGCCTAGATCTGAAGAGATCTAGCCTCCACTTGTTGCAGTTTGCGACAACCAAACCATCAATAGGATCTACATTGTAGTTAAAAGAAGAAGCTTGGCCTTCAGCCAGATAGTGGACAATACAATGCAAACTCTTCCAAGAGGAATCTCAAGGAAAGAGGTGGGATTTCCGATCAGGAACACCCAATGCTAAACAACATTAGTTCTCAGCTAAATAGCAAGAGAATGATATATATCTAAACATAAAATATTTTAGAAATATAATGTTCATCAGCAACCTTCTTATGATTCCACCCCCTTCCTTTTATAAGTTAAGAGCTTGAAAACCCTAAACCACTTCTAATGAGATCACTTCTTTCACACAAAGCATCTCCATCTAAAACTGCGTTGTGCCTCATTGATGGCCACTTCTCCATGACAGCGCTGTAGATTTGGTCAAGGTTGACCTAGTCAAAATGTTCCAGCCACTTTCACACCTAAGGGTGCTTGATTTAGCAGCCAAGATTTAGCCTTTTTACATTTAGCATTGATTTATTCATTATTTAGGAGTATGATGGACCTCCTTTACACTTTTATTCTTTAAACAAAGACATAAAACAAAAATGAATATTCCAATTAGCTTATGACTAACTGGGAATATTACATCAGTTTTCTGCAACAATATAGTAGCAATAGTGGTAGGGGATGCAAATGAGAATATTTGAAAGGCTTTCTGATAGTCTGGGTTGATCAAAACTAGAGCTTCCTGCAATGCTTTCTTAATTCTAGAAAATGCCTCTCTTTCTTCTTTATCCCATTTCACTTCTGCATTTTTATTCAACATATCTATTATGTTTCTCACAATCTTAGTATAATTAGGCACAAATATCCTTAGGAATTTTATTTTTCCCAAGAATCTCTGGATATCCTTCTTGCTTATGGGTAGAGAAATCGTCTGAATGGCTTCTACTTTTGCTGGATCAATTTTTACTCCTTGATTTGAAACTATATGACCCAATAATTTATCTTCCTCTAAGGCAAATAAAGACTACTTGGGGTTTAATGAAAAATCAAACTTCCTGCATAAGTCTTTTGAAAATTTTCCAAGTGTTTTTTGGCTTGAGGGGTCCTGACCCAGGTTTGGTATGCAAGGTTTGCCAACAAACCCCTATACTACTGGCCCTTTTGGCAGTGACCTTATTGCGCAGGTCAAAGTCTCACTCGAGGTAGTATGGGTGGGTGCTAGAACCAGGTTTCCACACCCTGAGAAAGGATGGGTAAGGCAAGCAGAGCTGCGCTAAATCCTGTGATTCCCAAATTACCTTGTTCTGTGCAGAGTTAATTAAGTCTCTATTCGCATCCACTTGCACTAGATCTATATTTATATGTTGGTTATAACATCAACATAGTAGTACATAAACAGAACATAATAGATCTAGATCTAAGAACTTAGTACAAATATCTTTCGCATCTTAAAGATAGAAAACGCACAATACAACAATTATCAGTAATCCACACAAAAGTACTCACAGATTCAGTTCTCTAACAATCTTCCGCATTCATTCATTCATCAATTCTTCCTTACAATTCCCTTCCCAACCTGCGCACATAGCAGTAGGGTCCGCACACAGCTGGACTTGGATCTCCGCACACACAGCCAGTAGGAGTCCTTTCCCCAAAACCAAAACAGATATCTTAACCCCTATTTGCGTCAATAGCTCATAATTTCTTATCCTTTTACAATACAAAATGCATATCTATTTATAACAATCTAGCCTAGACTTCCCTATGGTCTGCAACCCATGGTTTTTGGACCCTTAGTTTACCCTTTCACCCATTACAATGCTTTTCGGGGCTTTGACCCACCCCAAAACCCCTGCGCTAGAATAAATATAATAAAAAATATTCAAAATGGACCAATTTCGCAGCTTGTTAGGAGACCCTGTTCGAACAGTCCCATAAGACAATCTTGTGACTCGTCCCGAGTCACTACGATGGTGTGGCTTCTATTTGTGCCCACAAGATATCAAGAGAACGTCTGAGCTAAGGGAGTACATCCTGACTTTGGACAGCGGCATTCTGTGCAAGAGCGACCAGCTTCTGGGAAGGCAGATCTTCAGCGACCTTGGTAATGCTTGCTAGAAGCTGATTAAGGCACTTGGTTGTGCCATCGATGTCTTGCATTAATCAGAGGGCTAAGGTAGTCCATGGCTTTAGACGTTTCGCCATGACGTGTTGTTTATGCCAGAGTTTCTTAATCTCGTCCTGGAGGTCATTAATGGTTTTCAATCATGCCAAGCATTGGGTAGGCACCAAGGTAGGAATCGTAGCATTGATCTTTTCAACGGTTTCTTCTTTTTATTGTAAGTCTTGATTGATTTTTTGGAGGACTGGATTGCACTGGACCCAAGTCCAGAGCTGTATGGCTGACTCCAGCAGCGTGGCACCTTGATAAATTTTCCCCATGATTGTCGTTTTTGCATCTATGATTAGGGTGGTACGCTGGGTACAGACTTCTGGGGGTGTGCCGGGCTGTAATCTAGCCTATAAGTCTGAAATATGTTGTTCTAACTGAGTCTTGATAGTGTGCATTTCCAGTCGAGAGGCTTTGAGAGCAGCAACCAATTTTTCCACCTTATTCCTAGATTTATCCTCAGTCGTTATTTCCTCTGTGACTTCCGTGCAGAGCTGGTGGATTACAATCTCAAGCTCCGCTTGTTGTGACATGGCCTAGATTACCTCATTAGCCTTTTGTGCAATGGTGCACTAGGCTGCCTAAAGCTGTTGGGTTGCGGATTGAGTGCGGTCACTAATCTCCCAGGAGATAAGGTGATTGAGGCTGTCTAAGGCTGCGTGGGGAAGCTGAGCCAAGTCCAGCTAAATTTCTGTGACTTACGGGGGCTGCATTCTAACTAAAGCATAGTTAGGAATACCCCAGAGATGACTGGCTCCCCTGATTTGTGCCGAGCTATTGACGACTGACAGGGGTTGTGTCTCGCCTTCACTAGGTGGACGGTGATCCATTTTGATCTGGAGAGTGCGGAGGTCTACCTGGAGAGAGTTGACCCATGCCTTCCACTAGGCCAAGATAAGTGCCCACTTATCCTCCATAGCCATGGTGACCATGTCCGCAATCTGCTCCAGGTCCCCGTCCGTTAACGTGACTGTCGCATCGTAGTGCTCACGATGGGTGTGTTGTTTCTTCCTTGGTCCTGATGCTGATGCCCCTGTCCTTTTAGTGCCTGGGGGAGGGGTGGTAGATGTGTCTACCTAGGCCGAAGTTGTATCAGGCTACTGTGGCGGGTTACCTCTGGGATCAACTGTAACTGATGTTGGTTGTCGGGGAGGCCTTTTTTCTAAGCGAGGGGCCATAATGAGATCAGTAGGTCAAATTATTCATCGGCTACCATATAAGGAAATTTTGTCCATGTATGACTGACAAGGCTGCAAATCTGGACCTGGTGCATGGTGATTTGGAATGTGGCAATATGATTGTATTTTTCATATATGGTGGGGGATAGTCGGGGTCAGGAGTTTATGGCAGTGGTGACACTGCTCTGGAAGAGGACCCAAAAGACCTTGTTATCCTCGATACACTACTTATCCTTAGAGTCCCATAAGTGAGCATACCGAGCGCCTTTGCACATACCAGCAGGGAGCTTTGGAATGACTGACTCCTCCGATTTGTCCCAGGCGACTACTATTGTTAGGAATAATAGCCATGAATAGAAGAAAGATATCCCGTGCTCCTGAGATTCGCAGACATTAGCGAGAAATTAATCGCATAAGTATTGAGCCCAATTGAAAAACACACCCTTTGCACATTGTCTGGCTAGCTCGATTACATAGGCGGGGACAGTCGCTACCTGGCACCTCCTCATTAGTTTGCAGCCTAATAGTCGAGTGCCCATCTGCGTAGCAGGGTCATTTATGGTTTAGATCACAAACCCTTGTTGATTTTGTTGTACTACATATGTCTCCCAGAGAAACAGAGCGATAGCGACTTCATACTTCTTTTTGACCTTCGCTAGCGGGTGTGGCCCTTGCATCGAGAGGCCTGTGATCTTGTCGATCAATGTAGCTTCAATAGGAACCCTTTCGCAAATCCATAAGAAGCTATTATGAATGAGGGTGAGTAACTTGCACGCCAACCGATCTGTGATGTTGTAACGGCCAAAGTGGGGCATACGGAGCAGATTCAGAAGTTTGGATCCCACTAAGCCACATACCCAGTGTTGAGGTACTACTGTGATTCCATCATCCTCATGGATTGTATCAAAGTATAATGCAAGGGCCAATTCTGGGAAGGCGTCATGGTCCGCTAGATTGTGATCATTGAACTTGACCTCATGGAGGCATCCGCAGGGATCGCCGAGGATGGGGACCTCTCCTGGGGTCAGCGGAGTCTGCAAGTAGGTGATCAAGCCATCCAAGTTTTTTGGTGTTCACGTAGATGGTATTCATGTTTGAAAGAATGGGGGTAACCAATTGATCAGGTTAGCCATCAGAGCACCCTCCTAGTCATCTTGTTCTGAGGGTGGGGGCCTGGTACGTCGTGGGGAGCTTCGAGGCCTTTTTTCCACCTATGGGGTTTTCCCCGAGCTTTGAGATTTCTCCTTGCCTTTCCTTGTGGTCTGCAGAGAGGGTAATTCTTCTAACTCAGGCTCATCTTCCATGACTTCTTCAACATCAGGCTCAGTTGGGCCAGAGGTTTCGGCAGGGGTAGTAGCTGGCATCCTTGCGCGAAAAATGAATCCTGTCTCTGGGCAACTACTATCCGAAGGAGGGGGTTGGCCAGACATGAGGGGGGTGCTACAATTATGAAAAATTTTGTTGCTTGATTGCTTCCATAAGATGCTTAAGGTAGGCCACTTGTGTACAGGAGACAATACTACTAACCGGGCTAACCTACCCCCTTTTAAGCACTTCCCATCAGATGATAGAGAGAGATATTTTATGCGGGGCAGTTTTCCCAAGGAATGGTAAACACTTCCCATAACTCGACTTGCCAACAGCTCTAGAGCCGCTTCTCTCAATGGTAACTTCTGCGTTTTACCAGAGGGTACAGTTCCAATGACTAGTTGTCATTTCCCCAGTGATTTAGGCATACTCGTTACACTAAGGTTACTGAGTTGC
Source organism: Pinus albicaulis (assembly GCA_034641835.2). NCBI lineage: Eukaryota > Viridiplantae > Streptophyta > Pinopsida > Pinales > Pinaceae > Pinus > Pinus albicaulis. Next base: position 549,402,393 of record CM076583.1, on the reverse strand, counting down.
GATAGTTACCTGTCTTCCCCCAACACAGGCTTGTTTCCTAAGTAGCTCTTGGCCCAAGACCAAGATATTTTTATCATCTATCCTGCTAAGGCCCCAAGGGGGGCTGACGTTAGAACCAACTTCCTAACCCCTGGCTTTGTCATCGTCATAGAGGTGGCTCGATGCATGGGACCATCACCTGTAGAACCTACGGGTGTCATAGGGAACCTGTTGCTCATTTGCGGGTTGACCTGACCCTCTCCCAGGGTGGGTTTGCCACAGTTTCTCAGGCCTAACTCAACTCCAGTCCTTTCCTCTAGGGCCCTAAAGAGGGAGTCCTTTGTGATATGAAGACAACGCAGTGTAGAGGCTTTCCCTAGCCGAGTCTGCCAAGCTTCTAGTTCCTTACCAGGATCCTCAACATCTTCCTCGTAGCATAGCACGGCTTCCTTGGTTAGGTTGTCCCTATGTCACACTGTCAAATTATAGATATAATCCCCATCTCCCTCCTTAGGTATAGGTTCCGCATAACATTTTCCTTCTACAGGGTCTAGTGGTACAATGACCCGTGTACCCCTATTTTCAAATATCATGCTATGATTTCTGAGATTGATGACACCCCCATGTCTATAGCCCAGTCCAGTATGAGGAGCACAGGGTAGGGATCCACATCTTCCATAATTTATATTATTTCAAAATCATCCAGGACCCTTACCCCCGTGATGTCAAACATGACGTTTGGTAGTCTACCCAGAGGAATGATTTTTTGTTGATTTTCCAGTCGAAGCTGGATGGTGGGTTGCTCCAGCTTGGGTTTCCCCATGCATTGCCAAGTTTTCTTAGGTAGTACATTGGCGTCCGATCCGAGGTCTAAGATAACCCGATCCATTTCATAGTTGCTAATTCGGACTATTAGCCACATTTCCATGCCAGTGCATCCCTGATGTTTGTGTAACTTATGCACATCCTTAATGTCAGTTGACATGGAAGTGCGTGTTGCGCAGCTCTCTAGTAAATCCTACAGATTCCGTACTGCCTGGGGGTTGCACAACAGCCTCATGCATAATTTTAAGAAAGGTTTAACTTCCTCAGTTACTTCCACAGCTCCCAGGTGTGTAGATGGTGGAATTTTAGTCTCAAGGAAGTCCTTTCAAGCCTCCATAAACATTTCCCTTGCTTTTCCCAGGTCCAGTCCTTCTTGGTTGCTAACTTCCCTATGGATCAGTGTGTCAGTTTCATCTTTCTCCTTATCCCCCTCAGTCACCAATCCACTATGCGTTACCACATTTATCTTGGTATCCTTTCCCCTCAGATCGGTCTGGACCCTTCACACCTTCTGCGCAGATGGGAGCTTATTTTCCTGTATATTTGTTTTTAATGTTGGGAAATCCTCCAGCGTATGGCCCCACTACCTATAATACCTGCAGGACTGTCATAAAGGGTTCAAGAAATCCTTCGCCAAATGCCCCATGCCCCCACAGTTATAGCAAAGTGAGTGGCCTCGACCCCGACCTGTGCTTTCACTTTGGCTCTCATCCCTTCTTCCAGGGGAGGAGTCATCCCTGCCCAAGGGGGTTCTTGGTGAGGTAGGGTCTTTTCCCTTGTCCATTACTTAATTAAGGATTCGGTAGTCCTGCTCCTCATGGCCAATCGACCAGCAAAACTGGCACCAACGTCACTTTGGTTCGGAAACAAGGGTGCCATAACAGGCCCATCAGTTGATATTACGCAACCCAGTTGCACAGCTCTCTCCATGCCAAAGCGTAGGTCCCCTTGAGCCCTGTTGTCCTGGACTACGCGCTTCTGGTCCTGGGTGGCCTGCTACGTGACCTAGCTCTGTGCTAGCCCCTCTTCCTTTCTCCTGCAGTATATTCTGAATTTCCTGGTGCATAGCCTCAAGCTGCACCTAGATCTGTTGTACTTCTACCGCAACATCCTTTAGAGGAGTAGCTTCTAATTTCATATCATCTCCCAAGGCCTCATCCTGTGGGTCAAAATTCTGGTGACCCATAGGTGCACGTAGGTGAGGGAGTAGCATGGCGATGATCCATTCCGTAAGCTGTTTGTCATCATACCGAAATCCTCCTTCTCTGATAGCTCTTTTTAGGCGTTGAATTGCTTCCCATATAGACTCAAATGCCCCCTGCTTGAAATATTTTAATTCTACTATGACCTGAGAGTAGGATTTAGAGTTCTGAAACTGTTGTTCCACGACGTCCTTAATGTTCTGGATAGTTGCTACCTCATTTTGCGATACTTATCCCATATACCAGTCCAAATCTCTTCCTTCAAAGGCTAGGGATAGCTACACTTTTTTCATAGTGTCTCCCACCACACCCTGCGCAACCCATACCAACTTCGTCACAAAAAAAAACCGCTCCATGTCTTCATCGGTCATGCCCTTGAAGGTAGGTAACTTCAAGTGCACTGTCATGGTTTCCTGAGGGCCCTTCGTAGGTGCCCTTCTCCAGTATTCGCTTGTCAGTACCCGTTCCCTTTCTCACACTCCTTCAGGTCCTGGCAATGGAACCATTTGTTGGCTTAAGGGATCCTGACCCAGGTTCAGTGTGCAAGGTTTCCCAACAAACCCCTATACTAGTGGCTGTTTTGGCAGTGACCTGCTTGCGCAGGTCAAAATGTCACCCGAAGTAGTATGGGTGGGTGTTGGAACCAGGTTTCCGCACCCTGAGAAAGGATGGGTAAGACAAGCAGAGTTGTGCTAGATCCTGTGATTCCTAGATTACCTTGTTCTGCGCAGAGTTAATTAAGTTTCTATTCACATCCACGTGCACTAGATCTAGATCTAACATCAACACAGCAGTACATAAACAAAACATAACAGATCTAGATCCAAGAACGCAATACACAGATCTTTCGTAGCTTAAAGACAGAAAATGCACAATACAACAATTATCAGTAATTCACACAAAAGTACTCACAGATTCAGTTCTCTAACAATCTTCTGTATTCATTCATTCATCAATTCTTCCTTACAATTCCCTTCCCAACCTGCACACACAGCAGCAGGGTCCGCACACAACTAGACTTGGATCTCTGCGCACACAGCCAGCAGGAATCCTTTCCCCAAAACCCAAATAGATATCTTAAACCCCTATTCGCATCAATATCTCATCATTTATTATCCTCTTACAATACAAAATGCATCTCTATTTATAAAAATATAGCCTAGACTTTCCTATGGTCTAAAACCCATGGTTTTCGGACCCCTAGTTTACCCTTTCACCCATTACAATGCTTTTGGGGCTTTAACCCACCCCAAAACCCCTATGCTAGAATAAATATAATAAAAAATATTCAAATTGGACCAATTTCGCAGCTCATTAGGAGACCCCGTTCCAACATTGTTCATCATCTGACCCAGAGAAGATGGTTACATCATCCAGATATATAACCACAAACTTGTCACCCATGAATGCTATATACATGGCCCTTTGAAATGTTTCACCTGCATTCATAAGGCCAAATGGAATTCTTGCATACATGAAGGTGCGCCAGGGCATTGTGAAAGCAGTCTTCTTCTGATCTTCTTTCTCCACTTCTACCTGATTACACCCAGAGAATCCATCAATCATAGACAACCCGTAGGCTCCTATCACTTTATGTAATACATAATGCATTTTTGGAAATGCATAATTATCCTTTAGGGATTCTCTATTCAAGTTCTTGAAGTCTACACAAAAACCTTATCTCTCCATTATTCTTCCTTAAAGGAACTAGATTTGAAACCCAATCTGAATATTTGAGAGGGACTCTAGTTTTTTCCTGCAGCAATTTCTTCACTTCCTTCTCAATTGGAGCTAGCAACAATGGACTAATCTATCTGAGTTTCTATCTGTGAGGTTTACTTCCTTCCTTTAATGGAATTTTGTGCTGAATTATACTTTTTTTATATGTTTTTAAGTCTTCATATGTCCAGGAAAACACATCCATATACTTTTTCAAGATATCAACGCATTTATCTTTATAATATTTCGAAACACCTTTGGATAAATTCACCATCTCTGGCTCTTGTTGGGTTTTGAAATTATAGTCTTCCATATCTCCTTATCGATGTATCTTCTTTGAATTGAGAGCAACATCATTGGAATCAAATAATATTTCAAGAGGAACCAGCCCCTTAGGAAGTGCATTGTCTTTTAATTGGATAATCTTCTACTCAGCTATTGACTGCTTCAAACTTCTTATTTCTCCTTTCTGCTTTATCATTTCTTCCTCTTGATCTATCTCATCATCTTCAAAACTTTCGACCATGGTCTAGAAGTGATTTATCTGCTCATCATTTTCAAACACCTGCCAATGCTTCACATTGTCAGGGATGGAAGGCCTATGTCTAATGTCAATCTCATACCTTAGTCTTGGATTTATAGGTGGCTTAAAATTTCTAGTCACTACTACCAATGAATCTAACAACCTATTCTCTTCCCTTGGAAAAAACTGTAGATTGAAAGCTTCAAAATAATTTTCAATCAAATCCCAAACTTCGTTCCTATAGGATCTCAACCTAGGATGCTTAGTCTGACATTAATTTTTAATCTGCTTTATAATTAATTCAGAATCACCGAAAACAGACATACATTGAATTCCCATTTGTTTTGTAGTTTGTAAACTTAGGATCAAAGCCTCATATTCAACCACATTATTTGTTGAATCAAATTCTAACTTAAAAGAAAAAGGTATGATATTACCTTCTCAAGATATCAATAGGAATCCAGCTCCTGTGCCATATTTCAAGTAGGCACCATAAAAATAGCATTTCAAATTTTTTTTTGAATACAAATCCTTATGTACAATTGATGAAGACAACTACTTTTATATGTGTTCAACAAATTCTACATCTTCATGCAGCAAAAAAAAAAAGGTCTTCTTTTTCCTAACTGTAAATGGGGGAATTGCCGGCATCTTTCTTTGTGGTAGTCTTCACAAATATTTTTTCTCTATACAACCTTCGTTTTTTCCCATTTAAAATAGGAATGATAGCATACGTGAAGTCCAGTTTTAAAACTCCTCACAACTTTTCTCCCCAAGATCTTGACAAGAGCATTCCAAATCTGGCTGGAATATCAGCAACCACTACATCCATCATAATACTCTTCGCTGGAATTTGAGCCAAAGATACTACCATGTCTTTGATGAGCCCAATATACTTCACCCTCTTATAATCAAAAGAGTACAGGTCTCTATATGGTTTAGTGATCTGTAAATTCAATTCTTTCATAACAGAAAATGGCATAAAGTTGTGAGAAACACCTGAATCTAACATGCAATTTTGAAGGAGAAAATCATGAAGAAGCAATGAAATGCAAAATAGAGGAATAGAAAAATCTACTTCTTAAACATGAGGACCAAAAGTGACTACTAGATTTTCCTCTTGAAAATTTACATTGTCACATACATCTTCAATCTGTGAGAGATTAATGAATTCAACAATTTATTTTTTGTAACCTGGTGTTTTAGCCAATTCAAGGTGAGGTACCCGAATCTTGACCTTCTCTAGTTCCTTTGATAGAATAAAAGCTTGAATCTTCTTGAAATTTTTCTCAGGTTCTTCTTCAATTCTTCTAGGATTTGAAACTTGTTCAGGTATAAGAACTACCTTCTCCAAAATATTATTATCAACAAAATTTCTTTGGGAGGATTCAACTTGTTTCACTTTTGTTCTATTCACTGAATTTACAGATTGTTTTCCTTTGTCTGCTTGTACTACTGAGTTCTTTGGTGGTGGAGTTGCCATTGGATAAGGAACATAATCTTGTTTTTCACCTTCATCATGTACCCTTGATATTTTTCTAGATCTCAAATCATACTTCTTATGCACCTTAGCTTGCATGAAATCTATAAATTGCTTACAATACTCATCCATCTCATCCTAATCAAAAGACACCTCTGCCTCAACATATTCTCCTTCACATTATTCATCTTCTTCATCTTCTATTATGTATTTAGTAGATATTTGATCTTTAGCTTCTTTCTGATCATCCTCTGCTGACTGTATAGGTGCTGCTTCAATGTACAATGGTTCTTGAACTTGGTCTTGATCTCTTCTCTCCCTCTGCAAAATTTGCAGGGGATATTTTCTGAACTGAGGATTGAATCCTCCTTTGTTTTTTTGTGCATATCTTTGGGAGTTATTAATTTCTAACTCCATATTTACTAGCTTGTTTGACAATTTTTTTATCACCTTCGTCATATCATCAATTCTTTGATCCTGTGGTGATTCTTTCTTTGTGTTTCCCTCGTCTTGAACTAACTACTTCTCTTTAATTTTTCCAGCTGCATCATGTTAGCCTCAATATCCAATGCATTACTCTGTATTTGTTCAATATTTGGGGCTCTTTTGGTTAAAATGCATATAAAGTTCAATACATTCTGAAACAGGAAAATTTTACCTCCTTGGGATCAAAAATATTCTCCAAACATCAAAAATATTTTGTCTCGAAATTTGTGCCCCATCTTGCCTAAAACTACGTGTCCGTCTAGGCGTGGTTCCACTGCACGGAACTCCGTTCGTGCTCCTCTTTGTTCCATTCCGCCACCATTTTCTTGTGAAAATGAGCATCATGTTTAAATATGAAATGTTTGACGAATTAAACAATGTGGGGGTCGGTGGTGCATTAGCTGCACCCACCGATGGAAGGCGCAGGAAAGGGCAGAGGGTTTGGGTTTAAAACCCGACCCAACCCCCATTTTGGTGAAATTTTGTGCATTTGTTTGAACCTTCGTTGGTATTATATACATATATCAAAAATTTTGTTAACACATGTATGGTATATAATTCAAATGGGTAGGTTATGTAGGATTAACATGGCATATGTCTGTTATAACATAACAAATATGCGTTTGGTTTTTTCAACTTTAATTATTTTATTTTATTTTGTTTTTTGTTATGTGGTTAATAAAGTAACTATATTTAATTTTTTTTTGTAATAACCATATATATATATATATATATATATATATAGATATATAGATATATATAGATATATATTAAAAGGATTTGTTTTATATGATTAATTATTACCAATTTAATAATATTTATTTTGGCTTTTTATGTAGGTTGAGGATCAATGAAGAGGCACCATGTGTCATTAGCTGAGGAACTGCCATGTGGTTCCCACGTGGTCACTGGAACACCATATGGCACACCATGAACCCCACTTTCCATGCCTTAACAAAACTTGAAACTGCTCTAATTTCGTCATATGATCTTGGATTGATGCGTCGTTCACACAGTTGCGATCAGGGCGACGAACTCCTCAATCTAATACTAATTTTGGCACATTCCTGCCACTTTCAATTTTGAGACTTTTTCCAAGCCACTAGTGTCTGAAAATCCACCTGGATCAATCCTCCCCACTGAGGAGATTTTGGTCCTCCAAAAGCATTAGCTTCTATCGATCATTAACTGCATGAAAATTTCTTCGAAAGGCACATTCCCACATGAATCCTTCACCAGATGCACTTTGGAATCAGAACTCAATGCCAACACCTACAACTACAATGTAAAGGTCTGAAAAGGCACATCCCTTCAAGACTCCTTCACCTCTGTCCTTCGGAATCAGAATGCAAATGCCAACAATTGCAATTGGTGCAACGCAAATGTCTAAAAAGGCACATCCCTTGAAGACTCCTTCACTTACGTACTCAAAATCAAGATGCAAATCCAACACCTACAACTATTGCGATGCAAATGTCTTCTCAAATATGACCAATTATGACCCACAATTTCCATACTTTCCATGAGTTTACATACTCAGTGGTCAAGTTTACATAAAAATGGAAATCACACCCCAACTATCATTGCAAGACCAAAAACATCATCGTCACATTTTGAAGTGATGGAAAACACCTCATCACTTTTACATGAAAGGAATGCATCACATGATTTATAAAACAAGGCCAAAATATCATTCTTGCTGAACAAGCGATGGAAAAACACATCGTCACTTTTACATTTAAAAATGCAACACATGATTTACAAAATGTGGCCATGACACACTACCACATCTAGAAAAACCATCTCTCACTTATCAAAGTGAATGGATCATCTCCTTGTGGCGTGCTGGCTTGTCGAACAACTGTCTCAATTGGTTCATGCACTGACATTTCATCCTTAAGGTGTTGCTCTGGATGAAGCCTCGAACACGTGGATCTTTGATGACCACTTTGGTTGCACTGGCTACAAAAGTTATTCTTCCTTCAGACCTGCTTAACAAATTTCTTTTTCTATTTTGGAGAAGGCTTTTCATGCTTCATCCTCCTTTGTGCCACCATTATTTTCTAACACTTAGAAATGACATGGTTATGTAAACCACAAAAACAACAAGTTTTCTTATGCCATAATTTACGTTCATGATTAGAAACATGCTTATAATCAAAATGAACTTGTGAATATCGAGAATTTTTAAACCTTCACTAGTGGTATCTCGTACGATCATGGTAATGAGAGCTTGCCTCGGCTCTTTCACTGCAACATGCACTACCATGGAATGATGGTGAAGTGTTCCCATCAATCCTCTTCCCTAGTGAGTTCAACAATGTCTATTTTACTTTGATGTCCTTCTAACATCCTCCTTCAGTGTATCCCAAACCTGCAAATCGAAATCTCTGCACAACCTCCAATGTATGAGTTATGCCTTGCCCATGAATGTCAAGTGCTCCTCCTCTGTACCCCATCCTGGTAAGGAGTCTCATGCCAGTTCTTGTAATGTGTATCTCCACACTTCCAATAGAGATAATAGCATGTAAATATGAAACTGAAGGTAAATAAATGTTTTTTACCTTAGTTTTCGATTTTGAAACAGTTGAAGAGGGCTTCTCTAAGCCTTTGTTCTGTTTCACTTCCTCCAAGGCATTGGTCGTAGCTTGTAGCTGACGCTGCAATCGCTACTTCTCCTCCTTCTCTTCCTGTAGGAGTGCCTTCAATGCATCATGATCTTCTTTTAGACTTTAGTTGTTGTGCTCTCCATGTTTGGTCAATTTAGTGTGTCCTAAATTGCTAACATAAATTATCAACCAGGGATTCTAGTCGATTTAAGTGTGGCGCACTATATGTGCAAGATAACTCATTCTCTACTTTTTGTCGCTTTTGGATTTTTATGAAATTCTAAAAGACAAGTATGGATATGGATATTCAAGGCAATGATGTCCTTTATAATAATTTACCTACTTGAAACTGAAAAAGCAATTTAAAACATACAATGACAAAACTTGAAAGGAAATGAAAATGTGCTACCGAAATGAAAAAGGTTGCTAATCTAATAAATCAAAATTGTGCTGAACTAGTGAGCATGAAACCAAACTATTCTTAGCCGGGCCAGTTTCAAACACAAAGAAACTATGCCGAAAGAAATCCAAAAGTTGCAATAAAGTAAATCTAATCAAATTACATCAACTTTGTCTTATGATCCCTCATCATTAGTCCAAATTTTATGATTTTCGGAAGTAACCATAAACAACTTGAGTAATCGATATCTAACTTGCAGAAAGTAAACTAATATCAAAACATTAATATCTGAGGACCAAACTTTCACCATCACCCACCAAGGGCTTCTGAGAGTTTTTCCTAAGATGTCATGACAATAATATTTCTAACTTGTGTAGTTGAAACTACTATCAAACTACACACATCCATAATTCAATCAGTCACCATCACCACCAGGCTTATTGAGGCACAAGATGTTATGAGCAATTTAATATATCTAACTTGCGGAAAGTAAACTAATATCAAACTACACACTCATACTTCAATCCCTCACCATCAGTCCAGCTGTGGCTTTCGGAGGTAACTGAAAATGACATGAGTAGCTTAATATCTAATCTAACTAGTAAAGCAAATGTTCAAAACTGAAATGAATAAAACATTGCTGGAATTAAAAACTAAGAAAAAGAAATCAGCAGAAGGACAAGATGGATTCCATGTCATTAGTCATTATAAAACTATGTGCAAATGCCCGGGCTGCCATGAAAAATTATGCTAAAAGCTATGATTTCAAAAAGCAATCTAAGTAAAGAAATATGACAAAACAGAATTGAAAGCAACTTATCTAGAAAACATGTAAAATCCTCCTTGGATAGCAGGGGCCCTCTGCTACCAATTTGGTGAAGTCCTTCAGCTCCTTAAAATTGTAATCAAAACACCATCAAAGAACTGAATTTCTCTATTAAAAAGAACTCACAAATCTACATCCCATTCCATCTTGAACTTAGTTACAAATCTACTTCTTCATTACTTTCTCATTACTTCCTCATTACTTTCTCATTACTTTCTCATTACCTATGATAGGAGAAAGCTTCTCCTATTTATACAAAATATGAGGAGACATCTCATTAATGGGAGTCCATGAATCTCTCCCTCCATCTCTAGAGTTACAATCAAAATAAGAAATGATAAGACACATGTCTTTCTAGAGTTTTAACACAACTTGAGGAATGAGACACATATCCTCCTAGAGTTTCAATACAACAAGGAAGTGAGACACATATCCTTTTGATCCCATAATCTTCTCCAACCAAATTCGAATTTGGCTTTAGAGTGCCACATAAGGGTCTTCTAGAAATCTCCTTTGACCTACACATGTCACAAAACTCATAACACATATATAGATATATGAAACTATGTTAATTTTCTAGTTTCTAATCATAAATTCACTTAAAATACATAAAATAAATAACTTTGGAAAACAAGGATCCTAACCCATATATTTATGAAAATAGTTACTTGATGTAGGGTTTTAGGTCAAATGGTTATGAAATAAGAGCTAAATGGTTATGACATAATGGAAATATGTATGAATATGGAGAACACTTTTGAGACTCAACATACCCCCCAACTGAAGTTGTTGCATGTCCTCATGCAACTATTACAATGATTCATTTGTCCATGAGTTGATCTTTGACTCATATAGATTCGTTCCAAACTTTGCTTCTTGATATTTTCTTTTTTGGCAAAGTATAATACATTTGATTGCAACACATTTTTTTTTTTTTTAATGGTTGGTTCTTGTGTGACAACCAATTTTTTTTTTTTTTTTTTTTTAGCATTGGTTCTTGTGTAACAATGCTTTATTTTCTTTGTTGCATCAAAGTTCATGAAAACATTTAGAATCAACTACTTCATCAATGAATTGATCATTTGCAAGGCATATAATCTTTTGAATCATGTTGCAACAATAGTTGGTTGGGAAGTATATGTGTATGGAAATGAAATGAAAATGTGTGATAGTGTATGACATGTGGATATGAAATGATGTCTCTTCCCCCCCAACTAAAGATATGACAATGTGAAAAAGGGAGTGAGGAATTTTTCCAAAGTTACAATTTTAGCATTCTAATGAATTACATGACTAAAAATTAAAAAACAACATACCTTCACTTACCTTAAATGTGGATGAGTTGTGTATGTGTGGTGGCTGCAAAATTCTGATCATATTCTTCTTCAAGTGGCTGAACAATAGGAGTCATGGATAAAGAGATGAGATGACTTTTTATTGCTCCTACTAAAACTTGCCGAATCTGCTCCAAAATGCTGAAAATAATAGTCTTCATGTCTTCAAAACTCATTGGCACAATTCCTACTATGTGAAAAGATGTTCTGATGTCGAACATAGTAGGAAATTCTTGAATTAGTGGCCATTAATGGATGCCACTAGTCAACATGAGAACTCTCACCATTGATGACAATGAGAGTCAAGATGCCCAAACACATCTTGCTAGGTACGAATGATTTTGCTGATGTCGAGTCACCTAGAAGATCCGACGAACAAGGGAAATTAATGTATTCCCATTGTTTGTCAGCATGAGAACTTGCCATTAAGGCATGCAAGCCTCAAGGTCTTTTTACAAAGAACTTCGACTCAAAGGACTATGGACTCAATAATTTGCATTGAAGCAGGGCTTATTTGCGGAATGAAAATGACAAGAAATGGAAAATGAAAATGGAAGATGGCAATGGAGAGTAGAAATGGCAATGGGCAATAAGCATGTGAATGAGCCTCTTGCTTTTATTTGTGGGTTATGAATGGACAAAAAGAAATGGAAAGTGGATGTGAATGTAAATGGAAAATATGAAGTGAGATGAGGTGAATGGTTTATTATGAGGTATGGATGTGATGGAGACAATAGTATCTGAAAGTTTTTCAAATGTTTGGATCTGATTTTGCATCAGCATATTTCCTCCTCTTTGTTGCTGATCATCCTTTTATGAAACAAATTGGTCTCTTAAAGAGACACCATTCTCTTGTAGTCATTTGTCCTTCCTCCTGGAACCTGCAAAAAAACTAATACTTCTTCTGCAATGGAATGTAAGATTATTAAAGGAGAGAGGTGATCAATCTCTCTAGTTATGATATTTACACACAAAACTAAGAATTTGTATTAATGAAACAAGTTCTCAAAGGAAAAATCAAAAGAATTTATACCTGTTTTGGAATTAGTGCCTCAAGTTGAATGTAGCTTCTTTTCAGCAATTTATTTCATTATTTTTCATTTCAAACTCTAATGATGGATTTCTCATTGTATAGATCTTGTTGAGACCTTTCCAACGATACTTAAATCATCAAAATCTGATTTTGTATGAGAAAGTTAGGTTGATTTGAACAATGAGGTTTTTCAGCTGCGGAATTGCAGAACAGCTACGGAATTGGACTTCAGCTGCGGAATTGGAGAACAGCTGCGGAATTGGACTTCAGCTGCGGAATTGAAGAACAGCTGCGGAATTGGACTTCAGCTGCAGAATGTCGACGGTTTCTGTAGCTAAAAATCTTGAATAAAAAATTAGCCATTCATCATTCATCATCAGTTCAAATTTAATCAATACCTTCAGAAAAACGAGCAAATAACTTGTTCATTTCATTGATTCAAAATTATTCAATTTTTTTTTTTTTTTTTTTTTAACAACAAAAGAGAAATGCAATTTTTTTTAAATTTCAACAAATGATGCTAAATAAAGCAAACTCAGATACATTGACCAATCGCGACCTTGCAATGACCATAGAATGGTAAGTGGAGATCACATAAGATGAAAAATAATATACTGGTGAGCATTGAAGAACATAAAAGGTATGATTGCTATTTCAAAATATAATCTTTCATCTCTTCAAAATTTATTTTTGTATCTGTTTGATCCTTGAGGACTATCACAATCAGTAACTTTTCAGGACCACCCCCCTCAGTTGGAATTCCAATTGCAGTAGTTGCCATTACAGACACGTTCAATCTCAATTGAGCTTACCTTTATGCTACTAAGGTTCATTGTGCCATCTGCACGACCATGTGCTTGATAATATCCTCCTGTAGTTTGTTCAATTCATCCCCATGCCCTCTTAATGTCTTTCCATAGTGATGTGGCATCCCTTTGAAATAAACACCATAATGGTTGGTGTTTAATAATGTCATTGAAGCACCAAAAATTGCTGGGCAGATGATAAAGGAGATGTGAAATCCAACATTCAGAAAACGAAATTGAATTAAATTCAAAAATGAGTGGAATGTGCATTGAATGCCATGATAAGAGTTTGATTTTGATTAGAATTCCTCTTCCTAGAAATCAGGAAATCGAATTATCAATGCAGAGTGCTGTTTTCAAATTCTTCACTCAGAAAAAATCGTTTTTCCTCACGCGGCAAGCAAAAATGTCCTTCAAAGAACCGAGCATTTCTCCCAGACCGCCACGAATTTCTTAAAACGGTTTCTGGGTTATCTAATTGACCACGTTGGCAAAAAAACCCATGTTTTATTTTTTCTAAATTCATCTCCGTTTGGCCAAATCGTGCTTTCAAAGTTTGGCGTTTTTCTCTGTTTTGCGTTTTTCTGTTTTGACCTCTGTTTGTTTTCTTTCAGGTTCAGCTATAGCTGCATCAATTCTCTGCAAATACTTGTTCTTTGGGAAGATTCCCGTCAACCTTCCAAATCAGATTTGTCTTTGCAAATATTGCCCATGCTTATCCTTCACCTAAACATTCTTCAGTTCAATCAAGGCACGTTTTGCCTCTTTAAAATTTTTTCAATTTCAATGTCTTGTTCTCTTACATGTGGCTGTCTTATGAATCTCAAGGAGCGTTTGGTGATGGTAGGCGGCATTGGCAAGGCTGACAGGCCTGGTATGATAGGTTTGAATGGCAAGAGATTTGCACAAAGGCCTCACGAATTCTTTCAAGGATTTGGGGAATTTGATGATGTTTCCAGCTTGAATCCTACAGGTCGATAATGCTGTCATAAGCTCTGAAACACAACAACCTAGCAGCCTTGCAGCATCTCTAACTCCATCATTTTCAACTTCTACATGATTTTCATTATCAAAAGCAAAGAAAATCTGATGTTTCCGAGTCATAATACAGCTGCAAGCATCGTAAATGGTTGAATTTTTATGTTTTCTGTTGAGAGTAATTCATTTTTTTTCAAAATGCCATGGCCATTTCATTTTGTTTATTGATTTGTTATTGTTTTGTTTTGTTTGTTTGTTTGTTTTTTTTTAATTTTATTATTATTTGTTTTGTTAATAAAATTTCACATGTTATATTTTTTTTTTTAAAATTAAAAATACACATGTATATTTTACTAAACAAAATGATTTTTTTTTTATTTGTTTTGTTTTGTTAATAAAATTACATATGTTAAATTTTGAAAAATTAAAAATATACATATGTAATTTACTAAACAAAACAATTTATTGAATTTTTTTTTTTTAAATGATTTGTTATTAAAATTATATATATATTTTCAAAAATAAAAATATACATATATATCTTAGTAACAAAACAATTTAATTTTTTTATTTTTTATTTTTTTATTTTCATTTTTTTTTAATTGATTTGTTTAATAAAATTATGTATGTGATATTTTCAAAAATTTAAAAATACACATATATATTCATTAAACAAAACAATTTATTGAAATCAAAGTTTTTCATGAAAACAATTTTTTTTTTTTAAATTGTTGAATCAATTGAAATGATGAAGTTTTATTTTGTCTCCTCTTTTTTTTTCTTTTTCACATAACAATTCTTTTTCTGATCCTCCAGATCACACAAAGTGCAAGAGGAGAGCATACTCAAGAATTATTAATTTTTTTTTACATAACAATCCTTTTTCTGATCCTCCAAATCACACAAAGTGCAGGAGGAGAGCATACTCAAGAATTATTAATTTGTTTTTAGATGTAAGAAATAAGGCTACCTAGTTACACTTCCCCGGCAACGGCGCCAAAATGTTTGGTCAATTTAGTGTGTCCTAAATTGCTAACATAAATTATCAACCAGGGATTCGTAAGCTGACGAAGTGTGGCGCACTATATGTGCAAGATAACCTATCTCTTACTTTTTGTCGTTTTTGGATTTTTATAAAATTCTAAAAGACAAGTATGGTTATGGATATTCAAGGCAATGATGTCCTTTATAATGATTTACCAACTTGAAACTGAAAAAGGAATTTGAAACATACAATGACAAAACTTGAAAGGAAATGAAAATGTGCTACTGAAATGAAAAAGGTGCCGCTAATCTAATAAATCAAAACAGTGAACTAGTGAGCATGAAACCAAACTATTCTTGCTGCTGTCTAAACACAAAAGAAACTATGCTGAAAGAAATCCAAAAGTTGCAATAAAGTAAATCTAAATCAAATTACATCAACTTGTCTTATGATCCCTCATCATTAGTCCAGCTATGATTTTCGGAAGTAACCATAAACAACTTGAGTAACTGATATCTAACTTGCAGAAAGTAAACTAATATAAAACCACACATTCATAATTCAATCCCTCACCATCAGTCCAGCTGTGGCTTTCGGAGGTAACTGAAGATGTCATGCACAATTTAATATTTCTAACTTGTAGAAAGGAAACTAATATCAAACTACACATCCATAATTCAATCCCTCACCATCAGTCCAGCTGTGGCTTTCGGAGGCAACTGAAGATGTTATGAGCAATTTAATATATCTAACTTGCAAAAAGGAAACTAATATCAAACTACACATTTCATAATACAATCCCTCACCATCAGTCCAGCTGTGGCTTTCGGAGGTAACTGAAAATGACATGAGCAATTTAATATATCTAAATCTAACTACTGAAGCAAATGTGCAAGACTGAAATAAACAAAGCAGTACTTGAATTAAACAAAAACTAAGAAAAAGAAATCAGCAGAAGGACAATATTGATTCCATGTCATTAGTCATAAAAAGATGTGCAAATGCCCGGGCTGCTATGAAAAATTATGCTAAAAGCTATGATTTCAGAAAGCAATCTAAATAAAGAAATATGACAAAACAGAATTGAAAGCAACTTATCTAGAAAACATGTAAAAGCCTCCTTGGATAGCAGGGGCCCTCTACTACCAATTTGGTGAAGTCCTTCAGCTCCTTAAAATTGTAATCAAAACACCATCAAAGAACTGAATTTCTCTATTAAAAAGAACTCACAAATCTACATCCCATTCCATCTTGAACTTTGTTACAAAAGACTTCTCTACTACTTTTTCATTACTTCCTCATTACCTATGATAGGAGAAAGCTTCCCCTATTTATACAAAATATGAGGAGACATATCATTAATGGGAGTCCATGAATCTCTCCCTCCATCTCTAGAGTTACAATCAAAATAGGAAATGATAAGACACATGTCTTTCTAGAGTTTTAACACAACTTGAGGAATGAGACACATATCCTCCTAGAGTTTCAATACAACAAGGAAGTGAGACACATATCCTTTTGATCCCATAATCTTTTCCAACCAAATTCGAATTTGGTCTTAGAGTGCCACATAAGGGTCTTCTAGAAGTCTCCTTTTGACCTACACATGTCACAAAACTCATAACACATATATAGATATATGAAACTATGTTAATTTTCTAGTTTCTAATCATAAATTCACTTAAAATACATAAAATAAAATAACTTTGGAAAACAAGGATGATAACCCATATATTTATGAAAATGGTTACTTGATGTAGGGCTTTAGGTCAGATGGCTATGAAATAAGAGCTAGATGGTTATGACATAATGAAAATATGTATGAATATGGAAGACACTTTTGAGACTCAACACTCCATTCTTCCAATGCCTTTGTTGCCAGGATTGCAATGTAATAAATCGATGTTTTTCCTTTCCTTTCTCTTATAGAATGTTCCCATCCAACGTTCTCTATTGCTTGTTTTTCGTCGCCTTTGTACAACACGTCTCTGCTTTCTCAGAGACCCTGAGCATGGTATCGTACATGTCCTTGACATTCTCTATGGCTCAACTGAACGAACGTTCAATATTTCACGCTTGCAATCCAATCAGCAAGAAGACCTGCTCTGATACCACTTGATCTACGTAAATTTCTCTACCCTTTAAACCAAGACCCTTTACATCGGTTGATGTGTTATAATTGAATTTAATCAAATAATTAATGAACATAAATTAACATCTGCATGCTATAAAGAAGACGAACATAACACACATTAACAACATAAGATATTGATAATGGAGTTCTTCCAGGAGGGACTATGTCTCTGCGGCTCGGTGTCAAGATGGTGTAGGCTACTGCATTAAGTTCTCTAAATAGTGATGATGTACATGGATGGTGTTTTCTATATCATACAATGAAAATTCCCTCACACAGGAGTGTCTGGATCTCTCCACGAGATTTTCTACTACAGAAACTCTCACTCTAAAAAAGGATTCCTATCAGTATGAAAATCTCACTCAATGGTAACTAAGAGTATCCCACTGAACATGGCAACAAAGGGATCTCAAACAACATAACACAATCCATGATAGAAATTACATCTCACATCAAGAAAAAAAAAAATATCCCACATCAAACATCAAAGAGGGATCTATACAACACAATGCATCTCATAGCAAAGGGAAAAAGAAGTACATTATCATACTACATATACCTCACATCCTGGAGCTATCTGAAGAAGAGGATGATAAACTATTGGATCTGGCTGTACCGTAAATCTCATGACGTCGAATATCCTAAAACCAACTGCTCACACATTGAATGCTGACACCTACAACTACACTTTGAAAATTGGTGGAAAAATGAAATGGTCAAATGGAAAATCTGACTGTACCATTGAACTTGTGTCGTCGAGAGGTGTACGATCAACTATCAAATTTCTAAATTCTGACACTTTCGAAATCTGGGACTTAAGGAATCTTTTATATTCCCCCTAGATTCCTCAAAGATGCTGCTCCATAGGGAATCTAGAAATCTACAACTCAAAACAGGAATCTGACACCACCATTCAGATCCTTGTGAAATTTTGAGAAGAATGAGTATGAAGTTGACCTCATTCTGACACCGACGAATTTTGGCCTCCAAGGAATCTGAAATATTCCCTCAAGATTCCTAAAGATTCTCCTCCACGAGGAATCTGCAAAGCCATTTCTCAAAATGAAAATCCAACCTCGCCATTGTGTTCCCTCCAAAATTCTGGTTAAAATACATATAAATTTCAATACATTCTGACACGGGAAAATTTTACCTCCTTAGAATCAAAAAGATTCTCCAAGCATCAAAAATATTCTGTCTCGAAATCTGTGCCCCATCCTGCCTTAAACTACATGTCCGTTTAGGTGTGGTTCCGCTGTACAAAACTCCATTCGCACTCCTCTCTGTTTCTTTCCACCACAGTTTTCTTGTGCAAATGAGCATTCAGGTTTAAATATGAAATGGTTGACGGATTAAACAATGTGGGGGTCAGTGGTGCATTGGTCGCACCCACTGGCAGAAGCTGTAGTAGAGGGCGGATGGTCTAGGTTCAAAACCCGACCCAAACCCCATTTTGGTGAATTGTTGTGTATTTGTTTGAACCTTCATTGTTATTATATACATATATCAAAATTTTTGTTAACACATGTATGGTATATGATTCAAATGGGTAGGTTCCGTTTCATTAACATGGCATATGTTTGTTATAACATAACAACTATGCGTTTAGTTTTTTCAAATTTAATTATTTTCTTTTATTTTGTTTTTTGTTATGTGGTTAATAAAGTAACCATATTTAAATTTGTTTTGTAATAACCATATATATATATATATATATATATATATATATATATATATATATATATATATATATATATATATATATATATATATATATATATATATATATATATATATATATATATATATATATATATATATATATATATTAAAAGGACTTGTTTTATATGGTTAATTGTTAGCAATTTAGTATTATTTTTTTTGGCTTTTTATGCAGGTTGAGGATCAATGAATAAGTGCCATGTGTCATCAGCTAAGGGGCTACCATGTGGGTCCCACACGATAACACCTTGCCTTAACAAAACTTGAAATTGCTCTAACTTCGTCATATGAGCTTGGATTGACGCGTCATTCACATTGTTGCGATCAAGGCAATGAAATCCTCAATCTGATGCTAATTTTGGCACATTTCCTACCACTTTCAATTTTGAGACTTTTTCCAAGCCACTAGTATCTGAAGATCCACCTAGATGATGAGGTGGTTTAGCTTATGGAAACCCTGGTTGGTTTTTTTGGTTTATCCATGTGATCCCACATTCATGCTTGTAATATGGCATGTGGGTGATTGGGTTGAAAGAAATATTTGGTCCAACCCCAATCTATTTTCGGGTGGTATGTGGAAGTCCTTGACTTGGTGGGCATTTTCATATGGTAATATGTGTTATTCCTTGATGAGATCAATGAGCGCAAGCACTGGTTTAATGTGAGATTTTATGACTAGTTTGTCATGGTTTTTTTTCTAGTTAAATGTTGGCTATAAGCATGGTATATTTATCATTATATGATATGTTTTTGTTATGGTTCTATTCCATGGTTTGGAAAGATCTTGGTAATATATTTGAATGCATGAGCTAACATGTGTTGGTAAATATTGTAAGAGATGGAAGTGATCCTTCTTGATGATCCTTAGATGATTCAATGAATCAGTGAACATATAGGTGTTCAGGAGCTACAAGTACTTTGTTTACAAAGTGTTTGCATAAACAGCTATTATGTGTTTTGTAAGTTTGAGCATGATTAAAACCTAGAGACTGTGGAAATTATATACAAGATACATGTATATATCCATATTCTCCTAATCTAACAATATTTTATCTTCTAGCTAAATACTGAATCCTTCCACTGATAATCTTTTGCGGAAATTAAAATCAATTGCAAACACATGAAGAAAATAAAAACAATCGCACATAACACATTTGTTTAACGGGAAAGCTTGAAGTTGAAAAACCCAACTATCATATATTATATGTCATGGAGATCATGTAACAATCTCATACAAATATTATTACATCAAGCTCTCAGTACAATCAATCGTCACACACTAATTAGAAGAAATCTGCAAATCCATGCACTGATTTCTTTCCACCTGATAGCCTACCTCCACTGTGCAATCCCTGTTGAAGAAGACCCCTTAATGAATTCAAATTTACCTTGCTTTCACTGTGTAATCCTCATTGGAAACTTCAATGTGTGTGTGGTACAATCATTGCATCACTATAGTCACAACAAATAGTCCATCTTGCCCTTACACCTATCTCTCTACTGGTCTCCACTGGAAATGACATGCACTGTAGTTAACTGTTGTATTTGTTTAGTTGATTAATGAGTTATTATTTGTGAATTAATTAACTAATTAATTAAATGCACTCTCCCTAGTGTATCATTCAGTTAGACTAGATACAACTAGCTCAACTGAGTTTAGCGCCATTAACTGAGTTAAACTGAATAACAACTCCATGAACTACTCTTCCAACTCTTTCATAACTTTTCCACTTCAGTTCTACCTGAGTCCTCCATGCATGAACCAACAGTAAACCTAGGAATTGTGTAATTCCTTTAGCCCACTGATTTTCCAAATCTCTACACTGAAATTAAGTGCTCCAAGAGAATAAGTTGTTGTTTATTGTTGGATTATTATTAAGAGCTAATAATAATTGACACTTCTATTTTTAGATTGACGATCTATAAATAGACTTTGCCCAATATTCTAAAAACAGAATTTCATCTATTTTTCCAACTTGACCACCCATCCACAAATAGCATCCTGCAACTTCTAAAATATGATCACCATGTCTAAAAATAGACATAGTCTAAAAATAGACATAGTCTAAAAATAGACTTGCACCTAAAAATAGACTGCAGGCCCACTTAGTGAAGGCGACTCATTTTCACTAAGCTCATCATCTTGTTGAATCTCAACACTCCCTCTCAACAAGATGGGGATTATCCTTCACCCCGATCCTGCCTCTATGGTATTCAAATTTTCTCCGGGTGAGTGCCTTCATCAGAATATCTACATATTGATCTTCCATACGAATGTACTGAAGCAACATGATCTTCCGTTGCACATAATCTCTGATATGATGACACCGGATATCAATATGTTTAGATCTATCATGAAACACAAGATTAATCGAGAGTCTAATGCAACTCTAATTATCACAATGTATCACTGTAGGATCTAAATGTGAATCAAACAAACCAACTAGGATCTTCCTCATCTAGATAGCCTCACATGCAGCTTGAATTTCTACCATGTATTATTCTTCCGCTGAACTAAGTTCCACGGATCTTTGTTTCTTGCTGTACCAAGAAACTGTTGTAGATCCAATACTGAAAATCCCTCCTGATGTACTCTTTCTGTCTGTTGGGCTTCCTACCCAATCTGCATTCGTAAAACCATGCAACTTCACCTCATCTGTGTGTCTGTACCATAAGCCATAATTATATTTTCCCCTGAGATACCTCAAGACATGCTTGCCTGCCTTCCAAAAGAGCTTGGTAGGCTTAACCATCGCTTGTGAAAGTTGGTTCACCGCATATCGTATGTCTGGTCTTGTATTAACTAAATACATGAGCGAACCCACCAACTGTCGATAAATAGTGGCATCCACTACCTTTGCCAATGTAGCATCCTCTTTCCTCCAATTTCCTAGAAGAGGAGTATCGATAGGCTTGCAACCTTGCATGTGAAACTCCTCCTATATCTCCTAGGAATATTTTCCTTGAAACAAAAATAGTTCACCTTCCCACTGCCATATTTCCAATCCAAGGAAATAATGAAGGAGGCCCAAATCCTTCATCTCAAACTCCTTTGCAAGATATGCCTTGCATGACTGTATCAACTACTCATCACCCATTAGTATTAAATCATCAACATAAAGAACAATGATTAAAAGCTGACCCTCCGCCACAATTTGGTATAAGTTTGCATCTGCCTCACTCTTGGTGAAGCCAAGTCCAGTGAAATAGTTGTCGATCTCTGTGTACCAAGCATGAGGTCCTTGCTTCAGCCTATACATCTCTCTTTTGAGCCTGCACACATGTGAATCACTACTGAAGATCTCAAATCCTTCAGGCTGCTCAATGTACACCTCTTCCTCAATGATCCCATTAAGGAACACAATTTTCACATCCATCTAATGAATGTGCCAATCCATATGCATTGAGAGAGCAAGGATGGTCCTTATGGAAGAATACCGCGCGACAGGTGTAAAGGTTTATTCATAATCAATCCCCTCGATCTGTGAGAAGCCTTTGGCAACAAATATTTCCTTATACTTCTCAACTCTCCCATCAGCATTTTGCTTTACCTTGTAGATCTATCTTGATCCTACAACTAATTTTCCGATCAGCCTTGGAAAAATCTCCCAAGCATTGTTTCTGACAATGGAGTCATACTCCTCCACCATGGCATCTACCCATGTGGGCTCCTGCACTGCTTCTTCAAAAGAAGATGGCTGTGTCATGACACACTTGCTCATAAGAGCCATGTATCCAGTAAAACGGTCAGGTGACTGTCTCTGTCTACGTTGTGATGTAGGGACTCCTACATTCTATGCTGCATTAAGCTTCAGTCTCTCAGCTTTTGTGGTATGCTTTCTGCCTTGTCTGATGTTTGGTTCTGCATGAGTGGACTCCTCCCCTCCACGAATATCCTCCTGTGGTTGATCCACATCTAGAGGCTCATCTTTGGGAACAAGAAGTTCCTCCTCTGCATGTAAGTGTAGCTCCCTCTCAAGCAACAAATTCATGGCTTTCACCTCAATGAACTTTATATCCCGTCACACCACAGTCATCTGACTATTTGGAAAATACACACAATAATTATGGGGTGTTTTTGTGTACCCAAAAATATCCCATCTTCTACATTCGGCTCCAGCTTCTTCCTAGCGTGCTTTGTCACATGAATGTAAACAGATGAGCCAAAAATCTTCAAATGAGAAATATTAGGCTTCTTACTAGTAAAAGCTTCTTCAGGTGTACTCATGCCAAGTACTCTATGAAGACAACGACTTTGCACATAAACTACAGTTGTGCATGCTTCTTCCCACAAGTTCATCAGTAGGCCCTGGTCATGCAGCATTGCTAGTGCAACACCCACAATTGTTATATTCTTCCTCTCAGCGACCCCATTCTGCTGTGGGTTATGAGGTGCTATGAGTTCTCTTCGAATTCCTTCTTTGCTACATAAGTATTTGAATTCGCCCGAGATGTATTCACCACCATTATCGCTTCGTAGAGATTTCACTTGCTTCCCCGACTCCTTCTCTGCCAATGCTTTAAACTCATAGAACTTTGAGAATTTTTCGCTCTTCTTCTGCATGAAGAATATCCAACATATACGAGAATAGTCATCAACAAATATAACATAATACCTGTGTTTTTATATTGAAGCAACCAAGAAAGGTCCACACACGTCTGTGTGAATTCTCTCCAGGATCACTGAAGCACAGTTCTCCTTCTCGTGAAAGGTGGTCTTCACAAAATCACCCATAGTACATCCCTTGCACTGATCTGAATTCGCAAGATTACCCTTGGGAATTCCAGTAGAAATCTGCTGCAAAATATTCAAAGCGCCATGTTTAAGATGGCCGAATATCCTATGCCATAATTTGCCCTCATCCTGGCTCATCACTTCTTCTTCTTTTCCCACCATTGCAGTGCAGCCATCTACCTCCATCTTGTAGAGATTCTTAACTTGAATCCCTATCCTCTTGGTTTGACCCATTGTTTTATGTCGCAGGAAATATTTTCCATCGCTAAAAACAAGGTCATAACCTTTTCCTTCCAACATTGCAACTGAGATCAAGTTCTTCTTTAGACCTGGAACATGCATCACATCTTTCAACATAAATGGATTACCTAACTCCCTCTCAAAGGTAATGGTCCCAATTCCAGTCGCACTGTATCGACCATCGTCGCCCATCTCCATATGCACTTGAAGGTCCTTCTCCTCCAAGTCACTAAAAAATTCCTTATCTCCTGTCATATGGAAAGACGCACCACTATCAAGATACCACATCGATCCCATATAGCTTGAAACCAAGCATGTGATCAAAGAGAAATCAAGTTCAAATTGTGAAGCTAAGGTCTCTCCAAATGTAGCTCCAGCAGCCTTCTTTTTCTTCTTCTTTTGTGGGAAGTTAGTGGTGAAATGCCCATGTTCGTGACATTGAAAACACTTCACCTTGGACAAATCCTACTTCTTGGCTTTAACTTCAGATTTTGAAGGAAATTTCTTCCCCTTCCCTTTCCTTTCTTTGGAAACCAAAGCACAATTCTCTTCATCTTCATTCTTCGATGAAGAGCCATCCCTAGTACTTCACCTTATCTCCTCCTGCACAAGATCCGACCAAAGTCTCTCCCATCCCTGCAGTTTCTCCTATCCATTGACAGAGTCTTCGTAGCTATGCCAACTCTTCGAAAGCCCAAGGAGAGCCAAGCTCACCAAGGTTTCATCATCAACAATAATCCCCACACTTCCCAGTTCATCCCTATACTGGACAAACTTCGTGAGATATTTTCGAATATTCTCGCCCTTCTCCATTTTTATTTTTCTGAGCTTATCTTTTAGCGCCAACTTCCTCTCGTCACTGCTGCTTTGGAACAAATCTGTCAAAGCCTTCCACATTGAAAATGGAGTGGATTTCCCATGAATTCTAGACACAATATTGTCCTTCAGACCTTCCAACATAATTATTCTTGTCTTTGCTATCTTCTTTTTCCATGCGTCAAGTATTGCAACATCGCTAGATCCCGGCTTAGGAACATCGCTATCGATGAACTCCTTCAGTCCATTATCCTCCAGCATTACCTCCATCCTATCCTTCCAGGCTATGTAATTCTAGCTACCATCAAGGGCATACTCCAATCGCAACCCATTGAAAGACATTTCAGTGTATACTCAATTGGCGCACCAAGAATTTTATGAAGTAAATTCAAATTATCCACCAACACAATTATCCACCAGCACAAACTCAACAATTCTTCACAATTCCAATATTCAAGAATTAACACTGCTCTGATACCATGTATAAATTATATAAAATATGGATGTATATATCCAGATTCTCCTGATCTAACAATATTTTATCTTCTTGCTAAACACAAAATCCTTCCACTACTAATCTTTTGCAGAAAGTAAAATCAATTGCAAACACATGAAGCAAATAAATTTTTTTTCATATAACACAGTTGTTTAACAGGAAAGCCTGAAGCTGAAAACCCCAAATATCATATATTATGTATCATGGAGATCATGTAACAATCTCATACAAATCTTAGTACATCAAGCTCTCAGTACAATCAATCGTCACACACTAATCAGAAGAAATATGAAAATCCATGCACTGATTTCTTGCCACCTAACAGTCTTCCTCCACTACGCAATCCCTACTAAAGAAGACCCCTGAATGAATTCGAATTTACCTTTATTGCACTGTGAAATCATCATTGGAAACTCCAATGTGTGTGTGGTGCAATCAATGCATCACTATAGTCACAACAGATAGTCCATCTTGCCCTTTTACCTATCTCTCCACTGGGTCTCCACTGGAACTGACATGCGCTGTACTTAACTGTTGTATTTTTTCAGTTGATTAATGAGTTATTATTTTTGAATTAATTAACTAATTAATTAACTCCACTCTCACTAGTGTATCATTCAGTTAGACTATATACAACTAGCTCAACTAAGTTTAACTCCATTAACTGAGTTTAACTGAATAACAACTCTATGAACTACTCTTCCAACTCTATCATAACTTTTCCACTTCAGTTCTAACTAATTCCTCCATGAATGAACCACTAGTAAACCCTAGGAATTGCGTAATTCCTTCAGCCCATTGATTTTCCAAATCTGTACACTGAAATTAAGTGCTCCAAGAGAATAAGTTGTTGTTTATTGTCAAATTATCATTAAGAGCTAATAATAATCGACACTTCTATTTTTAGATTGACGATCTATAAATAGACTTCACCAAATATTCTAAAAATAGAAGTTCATCTATTTTTCCAACTTGACCAACCATCCACAAATAGCATCCTGCAACTTCTAAAATATGATCACCATGTCTAAAAATAGACTTGCACCTAAAAATAGCCTGCGGGCCCACTTAGTGAAGGCGACTCATTTTCACTAAGCTCATCATTTTGTTGAATCTCAACAGAAACTAATTCTAGAGGCTCTTGTAGTTGGATGATAGTATTTTGGAAAGTTCTAGGTATTTTTGGGCACTGACCTAAGTACTAGCCTGAAAATATGAAACAGGGGCATTGGCTGCAGTCTCATAACTAAGAAATTCCAGTTGTAGCTGCATAAAGGAAGGATTGTGCATGCGATTAGAGTATTTTGGTCACACAGAAGGCTTGGCATGTGTTCTTATGGGCTATGAAGTGAGTCAAAAGGATAGTTCCAACTTAAAGTAATACCATCAATGGGTTTTGTCTGACATCTGGGGGGTTTGGTGTCCCTGGGAGTTGCAATAAGTTTATGATTAGTAGACCCCACTTCCATAACTAGAACTTGGATGTTGGGTCATGTCATATTAATTATCAGCTCTTTTTTACCCTACATATCTTGTAAATGTGGGTAAATTTGGGGTGGGGTATTGCATACAACAACCTTTTGAGATTAAGACAAACACTTCAAACTATGTGGCAGGCGTAGTTCTCACTTATTGTGGTCATCAAATGGCCTACCATAGTGAGACACTATTAGTTGTTGTCCATAACTACCCTGCCTATGACAAAGAAATTTTTTCCATTATAAAAGCTTGCCTCTGGTGGAATAATTACATCAATCACAATCCATGTAGTTCATGCACACATACACAAATTTGTAGAACGATCGCCATCAAAAGTGGTCCACATAATTGTAACAATTTCATCTCAACGTCAAATGTTAGACAAGAAGCACCAATCACATCATTGAATGCCTCAGTTTACCTCCAAATACAACACTAACAATGGCATTATGCTTCTAAGGACAAGAGGCCTATGGGTGTGCCCAACTCTATGAGACTGATCCTGACTTTTCTACCACTTACCAAATGTTCAAAACATGCACAAAAATCATTGAATTTAATCTTTAGGATGGATTATTGTATCATATATGCCATATTTATGTTCCTTTAATAAAGAATGCAAATTTTAATTGGGAGGCTTCCTAAAATTGGATGGAAAACCACTTTGGCATGGAAAATATAGTGGTCCTGGTACAAAAATAATTATGTTGCCCAAAAATTCAACAATATTTCAGAATGTATATTAGGTGTTGTAATTCTTTCACCTTTTTCAAACCATTTTTTAAGAAGCAATGATTTTAAACCCCTTATCCTACTCATGATAAACCATGAGAATCCATCTTAATATACTACATGTCTGGTATTCCTTTAACCATTTAGTGCATTGTATCTATTTTCGTGGTTATTGATTGATTTTCTAAAATGGGCATACTGACAGCCTCCAGAAAGAACATCATAGTGAAGGCCACTACCATGATCTTATTCAAATGGCAGTGGGTACATTTTGGGACACCATAGAACATCATATCAAATCATGATAGTAGGTTCCTAAGCACATTTTGGTCAATTCTATGGTCACTATTGGACACCAAGCTCACCAAATCCACTTCCTTCCACCCCCAAAATTATGGCTAGACCAAGGTCATCAACAGGATGATCATGCATATCTTGTACATGTACAACTCCAACACATGAACACACATGGGATAGTAGTCTCACCTATGTTCAACACAACTAAAATAGAGCCCTCCATAGCTCTACTCTCCATATTCCTTTTCAAGTGGGCTTGATATTTCAACCCTTGTGTCCAATTGATGTAGCACTACCCCTTGCATCAACACAGGAATAATATTCCCATGCTCAATCTGAGGCCGAAAAGCTGCAAATTCATTTATAATATTAAACACATTCATCGATAGGTCCATGATATTTTACAGAAAGAAAATACCAAGTACAAGCAGTTCCATGGTCAACATCAAGTGCCACACAAGTTTCAAGTGGGAGATAAGGTTTGGTTGCATTTGTAGAAAGAGCACCTTACAGGACCCCATCTGAAGCTTCGTCCAATTCACTATAGGCCTTACACCATCATTAAGGTTGTGAGTGGTAATTCTTTGGAGCTAAGTATTTCCCCCCTCCTTGACTTACACTTTGTGTTCAATGTGAACCTTCTTTGACCATAGTTTCCACCATTATTGGACACATTACAGATGGTAGATAAGTTGACACCAACACCGTTCAACCTCAACTGCATGGAATCATAAAAAATTGAATAGATCATGGATAAAGGTTATGGGAACTCACAAATAGAGGATATTTATTTCTCAGGTCATCAAAGAAGGGTGGCTCTTGCACTAAGGAAAGTGGCTCACCGAGGGCCAGGTTTAGTAGAATTTTCCCCATCTAGTGGGGCCACTCAATGCAATCGGGACCATTTATTCCTAAGGGGAGGAGGATTTATATGAGTGGAAATTGATGGATATGCACCTTTTCTATAAAATCATCTTGGTAAATAATTTTTTTCTATTGTTGATGGTTTATAAGCTCATGGTTTTGGTAAAATTGTTGATGGTTTCTAAGCTCGTGGTTTTGGTAAACAATGGTGTCCACCCATGGTATTCGATACATGAGAGAAAATAAAATAAAAAATTAATTGTATGATTGGATTTTACCATATACAACTATTATTTATTTTTTACCATAGTGATATGATGGTATTGACCCATAGTATTCACACGTGTATTTTGTAACCCATGGCGTTGGACATATGACGAAAGTGCATAAATCTAGGTAAAAGGGCACCATAAATAATATAAATAGGGGCCTTTACTATTATAATAACATGACTTTTTTTCTCGTGATGTAGTTTGAAAAAAAAAATTTCCATTTGAAAATAATTAAACTCTTTTCATATAATTTACTTTACATTATTCCTTTTATGCACTTGTGACATTTTTTATTGCCAATTGTTTTTCTCATTCCTCAAACAATCCAAATCATTACATCTACTTTCAATGGTAAAGTATAGAGAACCTGAAGTCCTGAAATAATGACACCATTAGATTGGATTAGGGCATATGAAATCAAGAAAGAGAAGGAATTTGCAGAATTATTTGATTCATATGGGAAACCTATGCTTGACAATTGTAATTTTTTTGACACATATATGAAGAAAATTCCTATTGGGATGAAGAGGAAATTTTTATTTTATGAGCTTCTATATTGGGAGCATCTTAATGTTTTACACTTACCATATCTCATATAAATATTAATAAATGTTCCATATTTTTTATATCATCACATATAAAAAATATATATACATTAGCTATTATGAGAGATCTTGTTTCTTCAAATACTAAAAGTAGGCATTGTCCAAGAAAAGAAAGTAGAGAGGCTGGTCCCTCCTTTCCTTTCAAATATGGAGATATCCCATGGATTTTGAATAAATATGATGTTTCTATGGTAAAGGATGTTATATTGAGTATAAATACACATTATGTATATGGGTTGACTCTATGAGGTTTCTTCATTATAAAAGGAAATTTGCTAGGGTTGAGACCACATGATCATTTAAATATTCTAAGGGTGTATAAGTTAAACAAATGATTATTTTTCTATAGTGTATGTTAAAAAATGTTACGCGCTCACTTTTTATGGAAATTAAGTATTCCTTTGTGTTTTTTTAGTATCATTATCCTTTTCTCATGCATGGTTGTGTGAACCATTACATCCACCAAGACTTGCAAGATGTGTGATATCCAAACTATCTATATTTATAGGTTGGATCACATCAAAAGAGATTCATATGGATAACATTCCAAGGTGGAATCAAGAGATATATGTTATTGTTTTTATGTTTAAGAATGACTTCCCATGCATTTTATGGACCTGCAGGTCCATAGTATAATTCACCTACATGATGAGGTTGAATTTTTTGGGGTACTCTTATGCCATTGGATGCTCTTCTTAGAGAGGTATAGAAAATTGAAGGGTATGTCTCACCTAAGGCCAGATTAATAGGAGCTCCTAGACTCAAACTTTAGTTCCCAAATGTTTTTTAACATTGATAAGGATCTGTTATCCCAAGGACATATTGGTTTAGTTAATTTTTTACAAGTACTAACAAGATTTAAAAACTACATTCAGGCATATTGTTGTGAAACCAGCTCCAAAAATAGAAGAAAAGAGATATAAACGCCTTAGAAATAAGCCACTTTGAGGGGGAACCTCCAATACATTACATGAATGAACAATTATTGGATGATACAAATTACAAAACCTCCTTTCTATATATAGGAGTCCATGGGACCATAATGTAATCCTAGTGGGGCCCAATGTAATCCTATCCGACCTAACAATAATAATTTAAGGGCACAATAATAACAATATGGGGGTTACAGGGGTACAATAATAACAATAAGGGGGTTACAATAACAACAATAAGGGACTATAATAGTAATATAGGGACCTAACATGCCCCTCTCCTTCAAAAAAGTGTTGTCCTCGATGCTTGAGTAGCTCTGGGTGCTTCTGTATAAAATTCTCATCCTCCCATGTAGAATATTCAGTGGGTAAGTTCCTCCACTTGATGAGATCCTCTGAAATTGATCGAACTGTAGCTATCGAGTTCTTGTTTCCGTGACTGCTTCAAGTTCCAATATGATTTTTCCTTCCTCATCAAGTTCTGGAAATATTGTTTGAACTGGAATATTTTCACCTATAACCTTCTTGCATGAAACATGGAAAACTGGATGAACTCATGAAGAAGCAGGAAGCTCCAATTTGCATGCCATAGTACCAATATTTTGCAACACCTTGTAAGGACCATAGTACTTTGGAGATAATTTATTATCCTTCTTAGCTTTCTTTAGGGACATTTGATTGTATGGTTGTAGTCGTAAAGATACCCAGACTCCTACATCAAAACTTATCTCACTACGATGTTGATATGCCTGTTGTTTCATTCAATTTTGTGCCAAATTCAGGTTATCCTTTAAGAGTTGGAGAACTTCTTGTTTATGCTCAATGTGATATTCCACTGCTTGAACCTTTGAATTTTCTCTTAAAGATGATGTGATGGATGGTGGATGATATCCATAAAGTGCCATAAATGGAGTCATTTTTGCTACAGTATGGAAGGAAGTGTTATACCACCATTCAGCGAGAGGTAACCACTTGACCCATTGTGTTTGTTTATCAGATACAAAACAAAAAATATATCTTTCCAAACATTTATTTACTATCTCAGTTTGACCATCAGATTGAGGATGATAAGTTGAGCTATGAGCTAATTGAGTACCTAAACAAGAAAATAACTTTGTCCAAAAATTTCCAGTAAAAATGGGATCTCTGTCACTCACAATAACCCTTGGGTTCCCATGTATCTTTTGAATTGTGTCCATAAATGTAGTAGCAATTGTACTTGCTTTAAATGGATGATATAATGCACAAAAGTGTGCATACTTGGTAAGTCTATCAACTACCACCATGATGACACTCTTTCCTTCGAACTTAGGTAAACCTGTGATAAAATCCATTGAAATCTCCTCCCAACGTTGACTTGGAATGGATAAAGGTTGTATAAGACTAGAGGTCTTAATTGTCTCAACTTTATTCTGTTGGAAAACCAAACATTCTGCGACAAAATTTTGAATATCAGATTTAAGGCCATCCCAAAAAAAATCTTTCTTCACCCTGTGGTAAGTTTTTAAAACTCCTGAGTGTCCTCCTAAAGGAGAAGTGTGCAATTCCAAAATAATCTTTTGTTTTAGTTGGGAATTATTACAAAGACATAAGCGATCTTTATACCATAAGGAATCATTTTTCGAACTAAATGTATCATATTTACGAGGATCTTGCTACAAATTTTGAATGAGTGTCCACACTTCTCCGTCCTTCTTCCATTCATCTCTTGCTTCGGTTATCCAATATGGTTGGATAATAGAAATGGCACAAAGCAATGCTTCCACCTCTTCATTCTTTCTTGAGAGTGCATCTTCAACAACATTTAGCTTCCCTTTTTTTAATATTATTTCAAAGTCATAACCCAACATCTTTGTGACCCATTTTTTCTTCTCTTTTGAAGATATTCTTTGTTCCAAAAAGTGTTTAAGACTATCATGATCAGTTTTTACCTTGAAGTGTCTTCCCATTACGGAAGTTTTCCATTTCTTTAGTGCATGCAGTATTTCTAACATTTCCTTCTCATAAATAGGTTTCTTTAAATACTTTCCTTTGATTGGACGAATTTCAAAAGAAATGGGTCTTCCTTCTTGCATTAAAACAACACCAATTCCATTTCCTAAGGCATCACATTCCACAATAAAGGTTTTTGTGAAGTTTGGCATAGCTAAGACCGGTGCTAGGCACATTTCCTCTTTAAGATGTTCAAAGGCCTTAGTTGCTTCAGGAGTCCATGAAAATGCATCTTTCTTCAATAATGTTGTTAGAGGTGCTACTATTTTCCCATAATTCTTAACAAACTTGCGATAATACCCTATGAACCTGAGAAATCATCGCAACTAATTTATGGTTTTGGGGACTTTCTATTTATTAATGGCTTTAATTTTGTTAGGGTCTGCCTTAACACCCTCGTGAGATACAATATGACCCAAATGTTCCACCTCTTGTACTCCAAAGAAACATTTGGATGTTTTTGCATATAATTGTTTCTCCTGTAATAGTTTGAGCACCTTGTCAACATGTTGAACATGATCCTTCCAAGACCTATTGTAGATTAGTATATCATCAAAAAATACTAGCACAAATTTTATAAGGAAGGGTTTGAAAATGGAATTCATCAACCCTTGAAATGTATAAGATGCATTGGTAAGGTCAAAAAGCATGACCAAAAATTCATAATGACTCTCATGAGTTCGAAATGTTTTTTTTGGAATATCTTCAGTCTTCATTCTAATTTGATGATATCCTGAACGAAGATCCAACTTGGGAAAATAAATTTCTCCATGTAATTCATCCAATAATTCATCAATCACAGGAATGGGAAATATATCTTTAATGGTGAGCTTATTGAGCTCCGTATAATCCAGACACATGCGCCATGATCCATCCTTCTTGTGTACCAATACTACAAGAGCAGAGAAAGAACTTTGACTAGGTCGAATTATACCCGCCTCTAACATTTCTGCAATCATACATTCAATTTTTCTCTTTTGGACATAAGGATATCTATAAGGCCTGATGTTTGGAGGAACACTTCCTGGAATCAAATGAATAGCATGATCATGATCACGAATAGGTGGGAGCCCTTTGGGAGTTTTAAACACCTTGGAATGGTTGTCCAAGACTTTTTGGAGATCTGCAGAAATAGATGATTTTGATGTTGGAACTTCTAGTGAGAATAATTGTGCAATTACGCCCCATTGTTCTTTCTTTAGAAGCTTTGTCATGACATTAGAGCTTATTATCTTTCCTGAATTCCATGCAATACCCCATAATTCTACTTCCTTTCCTTCTGAAAACAATTTCAAGAAAAGTTCCTGACAATTAAAAGCTACTGTCCCCAAAGATTGTAACCATTGTACTCTTAGTACAACATCAACACCTCCCATAGGAATGGAAAGCATTGGACTATTCAATACATATTCCCCAATGGTTAGCTTTATATTATGGCATTTTCTAGAGAAATTTATATTTCCTCCATTTGCAGCCATCACTTGACATTCTGGTGCTGGGTATAGGAAACAACTCAATTCCTTAGCTACCTTACAATGAATAAAATTATGGGTGTTACCTGAATCAATCAACACTATTACCTTTTTCTTCTTGATATGTCCTTCTCTCTTGAGAGTTTTAGGAGTGGTAATTCCTGCCAATGCATTACACGATATGGTCTGACTCATTTCTTCCTCTTCTAGGGCTGGTTCCTAGTGTATATCCTCTTCTTGTTCATTTTCTTCTTCCTCTTCACAATCTATGTAAAATAATTTCTTCTCAGCACATTCATGACCTTTAGTGTATTTTCTATAACAACTATAGCAAATCCCTTTTGCTATTTTTTCTTCCAATTCTTGTGGTGTCAACCTTGTGGGTTGTGGAAATCTTGGAGTAGCAACACTTCCATCTTTATAGAAGTGAGTGGTAGGCTTCCTTGTCGCCATAATTTTACATTCAATTTTTCTTGCCAACCTGAATGCCTTCTCCAATGAATCAGGTTCCAAAACATGAACTTCATGTTGGATGTTATCCTTTAAAGTACATATGAAGAGATAAATCCTTTGTTCCTCTGAAATATCAATTACCCTTATATTCAATTTTTGGAATTCCTCAATGTGCTCCCCCACTGAACACTTTTGTTTGAGATTTATCAATTGGCTAAAGAAAGTGCTGCTCTTTGTATTCCCATAATGTGCTATCATTTCCTCCGCAAAAATTGGCCAAGTGACAATTTTTTTATGGGAGCAAAGCCATCGATCCCATACAAATGTGTTTTGTTCTAAAATTAAAGTTGCAATGCGTACCTTTTGTGTGTTTTTCACATTATTGAGATCAAAATATTGCTCCATCTGTAGTATCCATGTTACAGGATCCTTTCCATAAAACTTTCTCATATCCATTTTTGGAATATGGTGGTTCTTCCTTCCAATATTAGAGTTTATGAGATCAAAATTAACATTTATTTTGTTCTCATCATGAGTTTCCTCTACTATCTTTTCACCATTAGGAAACATTTCTTGTATCAACTTTTTCAAACCTTCCATGTCTTCTTTTAGATCATTCTTCATGTTTTCCATCTTAGCTTCCATGCCATTATTCAAACCATCCATTTTATATTCCACGCCTTTCTTCAAACCATCCATCTTAGTTTCCACGCCTTTCTTCAAAACTTCCATGTCATTTTTTGTTTCTCTTTGCGAGAGCGAAATTTGTTGCACTTACTCTTGTAATTTTGATATGTCAAGTTGCCATTCTTCATCTTCATGAGTCATAGTAGAGCCTTCTAAATGCTTAATGGGTGTTGAATTATTTTTAGGGGAAATTTTAGAATACTGATATCTATTCTATAATATGCCCTTGGAATCAATTCAACTTGATTCTTCAAACAAGACTTATGCAATTCGAAAAGAAAAAAACAATACACACCTTTTACTTGCTTTTGAGGAGCTCGATATTGAAATTGAATTATATATATACTTGCTAATCCTCAATATGTAAAATTTGGCCCTGTAGTATTCCTCTGAATCTTCTTTCAAATGCCACAGGTTTGACTTGATTTGGATTCTTCAAGACAAATTTATGTCCAATCTCCCACAATGACCTAATTATGGACTGGTTTAGTAGAGCGAACTTGTACAACATGCCACGTGTAACTGTTTGCTCCTTTGGCTCTGAAATTTATAGACAGGAAAATAAATTCCATGTACTTCCAGTCACTTTTCATATAATTCCAATCTAATGCTCAGAGAGAGAGTTATGAAGCTTTTCCCACAATCACCTCTTTGAAATGAAATTTGGGAGCCTAAAAAAGACCTAAATTCCACAGATCATATCTCCAAAACTATTATGAACCAAGATATGAAATCTTGTGAAGATGTTCTTTAGGATTTTAGCTTCGCGCTCTAAAAATTTCAGATTCTTCACCTTTGTAGAAAAAAAGTTATAGCGAACATTCAGCGATGATATTTTTAAGTGAAATTCAGGAGCCTGCAAAAAGACCTAACTTCCACAGATCATATCTCAGAAAATATTGTGAAACAAGCTCTTAAATTTTGCGATGATGTTCCTCAGGATTTTGGCTTCGCACACTAAAAATTTCAGCTTCTGAAACTTTGTATAAAAAAAAATTATAGCGAAAATTCCACGATGACCTGTTTGGAGCAACGAAACCCTAGAATCCAAAGCTCTGATACCAAATGTTGTGAAACCAGCTCCAAAAATAGAAGAAAAGAGATATCAATGCCTTAGAAATAAGCCACTTCGAGGGGGCAACCTCCAATACATTACATGAATGAACAATTCTTGGATGATACAAATTACAAAACCTCCTTTCTATATATAGGAGTCCATGGGGCCACAATGTAATCCTAGTGGGGCCCAATGTAATCCTAGCCGACCTAACAATAATAATTTAAGGGTACAATAATAGCAATATGGGGGTTACAGGGGTACAATAATAACAATAAGGGGGTTACAATAACAACAATAAGGGACTATACAAGTAATATAGGGACCTGACACATATCTTGATGGAAATAGCTTGGATGATGAAATTTATTTCTTGGAAAGATGGTCACTGACTAATTTCTTGTATTGCGTTAGTGAGTACAACAAGAAAATTGATGAGACCCTAGGGGAAATGGTTTTCGATGACCAACTGGATGATGAAAAAATTGAAGGGGAGATACTCCGAATGAATGGAAAATGTGCATGATAAAGAGTAAACCATTTATCTTTTGTTAAATTTGTATTGATAAAATGTTTCCATTGAAATTGATAGCATATATTTGATCTCATACTAATCATCTTGAAATATTTTATACATTAGTGAATTAAAAAAATTGATTCCATCAATAAATTAATTATTTACAATGTGAAGGAAATACAACCATGGGTCGCATTATATGAAGAGAAAATATTAAAATGATATAGTGGAAAGAAATAATTCATACAGATGAATGTAAAAAGTATGGCTTATCCTGATCATTTAAAAGAAAATATGCTAAAAAATTTCCCCAATAGTTGGGTAGTTGACTCAATCATAGAGAAATATAACATTTTTGGTCACTACTCCCCTAGAGAAGAGCATTAATTAAACATAAGGATCCAATATAGTAGCTTTATAATAATATTTATAAGCACCATGTTCAATTTATAATGCATATTCAAATTGTAACATGTATTGTGTTTTTATTAATATTGGGGTTATTAGACGCATGGAACCATCATTTGTTCACATTTTTTACATGTACATTTATCCCCATCTATGTGGTAATATGGACCTCATTTTCAAATTGTTGTAGCTGCTACAACCACCCTCTAATTTTTTTTCCTTTGCTTAGATGTTGGAGCCTAACCTTCTTCTCACAAGAGATTATCCTGCATTGTTATCAGGTACTCATGTTTTGATTTATGTTTATCCTTTATCTATGCTTGTGTTCACTTGATTTTCACTTAGTCAATTTTTTTAAGTCACAAGTTAACCTCATCTCTAAGCCTTGTAGAGAATTTTTGGGCGTGCCTCTAGAAACTATGCAATCCATGAGGGAAAGAAGCCTTGATGGCTGGAGTTGCACAGTCATGACTGGAAAGTAGCCTTAGACTAAAAATTTTTGGAGTCATGACAAGAAGCTCAACACTGAGCCCAAAAAATGCGCAACCCCTCATTGAACATAGAAATTGCGTAGTGCACTAAGCCGGAAAGTTTCCCAGTTCCCAAAATTCTACAATCTTTCCCAATGACATGCATGGAAAATTTTCCTAAAAAATCAGAAGCTAAAAAAGCATAAATCATCCCTAAAATCTAGGGATATATTTTTAGTAAACTGAAGGAGGTACACTTTCTATTTTTGGAAATTCTCACCATGTGCCGCTTTTTCCTTGACTTTTGGAATATGTGTCATAAACACTAATTTTCTAAAATATATTTAATTGATGCTCCTAGAGCTCATTTTCACACTCGATCTTGGAGCTATAAAATTCCTACGAAGATCAAGGAAACTTCGATGCGATCGCCATCGCTTTTTAGGGTGAGTTTTTCATTTATCGCTTTTTATGCTTTTTCTATCGCTTTTTTTCTGTTTGGCTTGTGTGAGTGTTGTTTATATTTTTTCTTTGCATGCACACTCATGCTTTGAATTTCTTTATTTTTTATAAGTTTTTTTTCAATTTATCGTGTTCCTTTCATAAGTGTCACATCATTTTATTCATTTTTGCACCAATGGTCATCGTTGTGGTGACTCTTCTCACCAATTTGGTTTTCTTCCCATTTACTTATTTTATGCACTTGATTTTTCTTGTTTCATCAAAACTTAGTCAAATATTCACTCAAGCCATCACTATCTCTTAGATCTTCTCATTTTCCACACATGAACTAGGCAAATATTTCATTTCCTTGGCCTGATTTCACTTTTCTCAGCTAGGTACTTTGAATTCTATAGGCTCAAGCTAACATATTGGCCTCTGGAACTATGCAATGCATAGTACATATTGTCACAACTATGCATTGCATAGTTCTAGGGCTCAGCCTGCATCCCTAGCCACAGAGACTGTGTAATGCACAGTCTCTCCTAGCTCATTATCTAGGTTGAACTGCACATTCTGCAGTCTTAATCCTCAAGCTTCAACTATGATTATTGGGACTGAGTAATGTGTAGTTCCCTTAGGAATTCAGGCCCTATTCGCAATGAAAATTGCGCAATCCTTCTTTTCATATGCTTGGTTTTTTGCTTTAACTTTCCTTGAAGGTAATTTTGTTTAAAAATGATTTTTTCTTTCTATGAGTGTCTTTTCTCTCCCACAGGTACAACAGTTGTTGAGAACCTATCCAATAGCCACTCTTACAATGGAACCCAAGAGAGATTCCTCAAAATAAACTAATGAAAGCAGTACTAGGGAAGTAGTTGAGCAAGTTTCGATTAACTTTCCAGTATATAACACTTAGATGTTTGTCGAAAATGAATCCAAGCTCACATGGCAGCAGAGTAAAGATGATCTAACAAAATAAATTCAGGCATACTTAGAGGATCAATAGGTTTATCTTAGCATTAAGAAGTCAGATCAATATAGGGTTTCATGCAGGTATCCAACCTTCCCATGTGCAAATGTGATCAACTTGGTTGTCTCACATATTGATGGGAAAACTATGAAATTGAGAAACACCAGCAGACAAAAGCTTGCTACACTTTTGGCAGCAAATTTCAGTGAATGTATCAACTTCCTAAGCTAGTGAAGATCATGGACTCACTATTTTAGGCCACCCACAGCTATGAAAACACAGAGGATATCATCAAGATTTGGGTAAAGGAGCCATCGAAGTTTAGATAGACACCCACCCACATGTAAAAGACAAGGTCACTGAGGAAGGCCTACCAACTTTTGGTAATCCTAGCTCTCATATTTTATGGTCAACCAA
Organism: Pinus albicaulis; assembly: GCA_034641835.2. Classification (NCBI taxonomy): domain Eukaryota; kingdom Viridiplantae; phylum Streptophyta; class Pinopsida; order Pinales; family Pinaceae; genus Pinus; species Pinus albicaulis. Next base: position 549,362,997 of record CM076583.1, on the reverse strand, counting down.
GTACAAAGACCTATCCTAAAGGGTGGGTTATCTTATTGATCTAGGTGGTGAATGAAGGGAATTCGTTCAACTGGTCATGCCTTCTGTCTTATCAGCTAAGAACCCATGTAGCACAAGCCTGGTATCCTCCCAAGGGAAAGCATGCAAGGTTCTATTTGTTTGCATACGTACTAGATGTGATCTATGCACAAAATCATTTTCTTGGCATGAACTAGATGCGGACACCGAGAGAAATGGTCATGCATATATACTACAAGCTGCTTTCGGATTGTAGCCATAAAGGACTAATGGAGAACCTAACTGATCACTTCATTATCTCGCTTTACAGGATCATCTTTCAGGGGGGCCCACCTTGCATGTTATAAAGAGCGATGGAGGCAATATCAGAGATTTTGGATTGGTTTGCCTTACCAGATGGCACATTGATCAGAGTGTTCAACAAGTAGAAGTCACCACATCGTTTGTCAAAATATGCCACGGATAAACTTTTCATGCAAGAAGTATCTTACCATATCACCACAGGGTTTTCAGAATCACTGTATAGGATGAAGAAGGCACCATGGATGACTCTTCCTTTTCATATCGACTTGTACGAGATTAAGAATATTAAAGTGGCAGATACTGAATAGAAACCCATAGTGAAGTTTGAATTCGATAAAAAATACTTCAATCCATATGATCCGAGGGTAATTTTCAAGGACCATTGTGCATGAATCTACTAAAATTGAGTTAGCGAGGCATATCGGTGGCCAAAGCAGGAACCATGGAACAATTTCTATAACTTCTCTAGGCCCCGTGAGCCAATCAACATAGTTTGGAATTCTCAAGTTTTCCCTTAAATGGAAGTATTTTTGGAAGAGACCACAGCAAAAGACGGCACTCAGATATAGGATAAGGGAAAGAGGAAGGTTGTTGATAGTATAGAGGAAGAACAAAGTTGGAATATTCAATCAAATCATATCCTTTAGCAAGAAACTTTGGCCATAGAATAAAAGAGGAGGCAAAGGAAGAAAAGAGGACAACAGATAAAGAGCGAGAGCCAAATCTTGGAGGAAGAAAAGCTAAGAGTGAAGAAATTATAAGAAGAGCTAAGGGAAGAATGAGAGTTAAGAAGAAGAGACCATGAGGAGAAGAAGAAGCAGGAAGAAGAATAAAGGAAATTTTATACAAGTGGAAGAGACGAAACCCATACAAGTTGAAGAGGAGGTACGTAATAGCTAGCAGTGCAGAAAAGTGAGTGAAAAGATGCATGATCATGAGCTTGCTAAAGATATTGAGCGATTGATTGAATTTTCATACATGGAGTTTGGATCGGATCCACAAGATGAAGATATGGACCTGATTCCTAGCACACCATAGGTAATGAGTCGTACTCCACAACCCCCTAGCCACAGCAGCGCCACCGAGCGAGGAAGGGGAGGTAGTTCCCTTGATGATGATCCAGTGATGATGTGTATAATCATCATTTGATAAATTCCGAAAGAGGATTTTGCAAGCATGAATAAAGCACTTCTCGGATGATCATGCATCACCTACATTCATGAGATAAAGGGTAATAGTGCGCAGATAATAGTAAGAATCAAAAAACTATTATCGATGCCAACTTGGCCTTCGGGTGTAGCGAGATCTAACACTCGCATTTTTTAGTTGAGAATAGATAGATGACACATAATCTACAAGAATTATAGCAAGAGAATGAGTAGCTCCATGTAGCAGCCGCATAATGCACCATTTGCACAAGTCTACCTAGAGGAGATGATAGAAATGATACTTGATGAAGTATCCACACTTTCGTGACATTATGTGAGACCTTATGAGGGAGCTTGAAAGCGTCATAAGGTAGTTTTCTTCTTACATGACCTCGCAACGAAAGAGTAGATATTTTGTCAAAATCCTTAAGACTATATAAGATTCCATCATGTTCGTGCATGAGTAGAAAACACAATACAAGGTGACACCGCTTACATTGGTGAAGAAGATGAAACCATAGGAAGAGCTATAGAAAGAAATATTTCAGATATTGCTCCAGAACAACAAGCAACTCTCCTCATTCATTGGAAAAATTAAAGCCTCATATGTCTCAGATATACAACAGTTTGGAATTCATGGTGAGAATGCATTGGATCCCATCAAGCTAGTACACTCCACCGAGATCAAACACAAATAGCAAGTTTGACAGAGAGATAGATCGGTACTTGGAGAACTCGGGAGCAGACAGCCATCCGGGGAGTATTTGAAGTTGAATAGAAAAAACTTGCAGTACCTACATCTATGGCCCAGCTCGAGATCGAACAATGTTTCTCCTAATTCAGAAGAGTTTAAGACCGGTTCCAAGACATTTTACCCGTATGCTTTGGAGGAAAGTGTACACGTCTCGTACTCGAAACTATCTCGCATTTCGGGATACCATCGAGAAGTACCAAGCTTGTTACCAAGATGTGACCGAGAGACACTAAGTTTAAGTTTATCGTGCCTTTGAGTTCACCCCAACTTCAACATCATAGTGTTTTGTCTTGTTAGGCTTTCAAGTTGTCTCTACCCTATTTTTTCTTATGTGGGTACAAGTGGAAAATGTAATATTATTTGAAATTATTGTAAAAGTGATATTCCAAATGTCCTTGATGGAATGTGAAGATTCATATGTAATAAGTTGAAGATTCATGAGAGGATACTAAGAGTCATGAATGGGGGCATGCCAATAGTCACACCCTTTTTGTTATAAATATATCCTCATAACTCTTGTAAGGGGCTTTTGGGAGCCAAGATTTTTGGCAAGGATTAGGCTTAGAGAGAGCTTAGGAGTTTTGTGTGAGCCTTTGACTTTCGAAGCATAGATGGAGTATAATTATTTGGAGGAGTAGGTGTTGTAGACTTCACATTCCACTATTGGGGCTAGTGCCTTGTCAAATGCCATACTTATGATTAGAACTATCACTTTTAATAAAACTTGAGCTGCACGTTTTCATGCATATTTTTTGAATATAGTAGGACTACTCTTATTGTATTTGCGACATATTTTATTTAACTTATGAATATGCTTATGAAATATTTTGTATTGAAATTGTATGTATCTTCATGGATGTGTGTTGATGTGTTAATTTGTAACCTTTAACTTGTGGAATATTCCGCTTGTTAGTTTACGTGATGTCTTTTCACTCGTGTGTTCCTTGCAAGATTCCTACTATTATGGGATTCTAAGGGATGCACTTCCTTTCCCTTCATGTGATGGAACTCGTCGATGCATCGCAATTGACCATTTCTACAGGGTCACACACTTTTTCTCACCCGGTATCATCGTGCATCACTCTATGTGTTATACAAACCAAAGTATATCATTAACACCACATTGTTGGGACTCCACTCCAAATAGTGTGAGGTATAGTTGGGACTTCATATCGGGGAGATCCCTCGAATTTTTGCAAGTCCATCACTATCAACACACACTAATTATTTCATTCATGGAAACCTACTCACAATATTGTGAAATGTACGTCAACCTTGACGAAGGTAGTAGTTCTAACCACTATAATTAAAAATTAATGGGGTGATATTGGGTTATGTTTGGAAGATACAATTGATCATGCAAGTGAACTTCTCATCTTCTCAATGTGTTATTTTTAGAAGAAAGTGGTGGGATACTATAACATCTCTCTAGGGTTAATTCCCTTTGAAAAACCATTCCTTGTAATTATATAATTAAAAATTAAAATGGTTGAGAGAGGGACACATATTCCATTTCTTGAGGTGGGATATTTCTTGAGGTAGTTGTTTTTTTTAAATATCATTCATGGGATGGATGATTGGTTTTAATGGATCTACTTGTGTATTAAAATAAATTGGAAATATAAGGGCAAACCCATGTCCTTTCCGGTCAAGGGCTACAAGCAAGAAAGGAGAAATGTTTAATGAATGGTATTGGTTGTGCTATAAATAAGGGTTGGACTTGTAGACCACTCAAAATGATAAAACCATCATGGTTGAGAATGCGATAGAGGATATAATGAAAATTGATGAAAAAAGAGCAGGTGGCATTTTCTGTGGTTTTTACATTATTTGACGCATGATAGGAAGGGAAATATATCTATTCATGGTATCTTTCATCTAAAGCGGGAGAGGTGGATTCACACCGAGGAAGAGAGGAGGTTGTGAGGCTCATGTTAGAACAACAAGATGGATAATAGGAGGCTTTGGTTGACGAGAGCAAGCATAGGATGAAAGTTCCATGGAAAAAAATCCCATAACTCACTCACATAGGCAAAGGAAAGGAAAAAAAGGAAAAGGTAGGGAGGTCGTGAGACTCCTAAAGGAGCAAGACAAATTGTTGAGAGGGTAGAGGAAATATGAATACTAAGAGAATTTAGGGAGAAAAGCATAAGTTTAATGGTAGTCACCTGAGAAACCCTAAGAGGATTTATTAATGGTAATAATATAGTATTGGTTATGCTTTACATGTATGATAAATCCATTGGAGACATGTTGGTTAATAATATTTAAAAAAATGGAAAGTACACTCTTATTCCTTCATAAGGTAACATAGTTGATAATCATCCATGTTATTAACTATACCTCTCTCTCCATTATTGAATTGCAACTCTTTGTGTCTAAATCCTTAGAGAATTAGGGATACTTATCTATTGGTCCCTATGAATGGAATAATTTTTTTCCTTATCTAATGTAAAGTCTTGGACTAGTCGGTGGGTGAAGGAAGGGTAGTATTAAGACACCCTATTTCAGCAGATGATATTGGTGTAATATCTTGAGTATAATATCGTTGCAATCCAATGAAGTAGTTCATCATGTTTAATGGGTTTGAAATTTTGTGGGTGGAGGTGAGGCAACCTCAATAAACCCCCGTTTCAACCGAACTAATGGTTGAAAACTCATTTGAGAGCACTCTACATCCAACATTGGAATTTGGCTCAGGGGGTGACAGCTACAATTAATAGTATTTGTAGATTTTTTATGCTTGGGTGGAGAGTTGTAGACCCTATTATCACTCCCCCCCCACTTCCCAAGGCTATGAATGGAGCTCAAGGAAGGTAACCACATACCGGGCTTTAGGTCGGGTAGCTAGCCCTACCGAGACCGGAGTGGCCTCTCTCATTGTCACTTTTGTAGTCAAAGGAATGACTGAATATCTAATGATATTAGGGTAGGTACCTAAGCTCTATAAATAGGATTTGTTTGATGTTTTGAGTGTTGGATAGAAAAGTTAGGAGTACAACTGTGTATAAGGTTTTTAGGTCTAAAACTCTAAGGTGAATTTGTAGAGAATATGTGAGGCTAGATAGGTAGTTTTAAATCATTTTAATAGGTCATTTAGTATAGGATTAAGTAGAAGATATTTTTAATGAGCACCGAGGTGAATTCATTCAGTTATAAGTAAATAAATATAGCAATGTAAACCTTGTCTAAAAAGCAAGAGCATGAATAAACATGATTTCTACTCATAAACTTACAAGATAAACATATATGAAAGAATAATACATGGTATTAAGCATGAAATTTTAAATATACATAAGAATAACATATGCTCCAATGCATACCACAAGTATCTCAACGCACTTCTCGCAAATATGTCTCTAATTTCATTCCAAATTGTTGATTACAAAAGCTCCACAACAATATGAGACTATCCAACCCAAAAAAAAGACTAAAGAGAGTCTACTTATAGAAAATATGTACTATGACACCTCATCAGGTCGAAATCCCATCCAAAATGGATCATAAACACACAATATGAGTCATTTCCTAGATTCTAGGGATGTTAGAAACCATTCCCCGAATTTTAGCAATGAACTAGGAGTGTTTGTCCCGTACATTAATTACATATTCCCCTCATGATAGGTGGAAAAAACCAACTCATTAACCTGTAATTCCAACTCACACGACAATAAAACCTTGAATTTGTGACAATTTTTTTAGCTTGAAAAGTTTCATGAGGAATCCAATGCTGATTTGTGACATTTCTGACGTAAGGTAACATAACTTTGCACAAGCATAATAGAAGTTTGTAGGAATTTTTTGAGGCACTTTTAGGAGTCCAAATCCACTTCGAAAGAACAATCAACTAACCTTATGTGTCTAGTTTCCAAAACATCTTGAATTTTTCAAAATGACCCATGGGAAGGCCTTCAAATATCTATTCTCCCAAGGTTACTCCAAAAGCATAACATATGCTCCAAAAAGGTGGCAAAAAACATGAAAAATGAGTGGTTTTTGAGTTTTTTCTCCAAAATTACAACTTTTTCATGCCATTGGGGTTCTCCCCGATAAGTGATTTAATCATCAAAATGCATACATCCATGTAAAGAAATCATCATTTATATGCCCCCAAAATAAGCATAACAAAATTTTGTTACCCTTTTGTGAGGAGGAATTTCCGAATTGTGAAAAAATCACAAAAAATACCAAATTTCTTCAAAACTTCTCAAAATTGGTTCTCGTAGCACTTTGTGATCGATGGGTTAAAGAGCCAAGGACTTCACATGCGGTTCCTTTCTAGCATGATTTTTGAGAAATTGTTTATAATCTTCAATGTCTAAGTCCATGCCCTTGAACCAGCTTCTCTCCATGACAAGGAATACCCGTTGTTGAGGAAATTAGGTCTACTAATAGGTTAATATCTACACGTGCAATGGTGAATTTTCCCATGTTGAAGCTTGTAGAAAATAGGGCTGGTCAATTGAAGATGATACCCTTCTTCCATGAGTCTTTCACAAAATCTCAAACATTGAGCCCTCTCAAAGCATCTTCTCGGCTAATGGCAAGGCATTGAATTCATGCAATGTGAAGGGTTCTAGCCCTCGAGGTGTCGCCCTCCCTTGAAAATATTATTTTCATTTTCTATTTTTTTTGTCACTCGGAATGATGAAAACCCTAAAGTGTTGATGAGATGGGTGAATGTATGTAAATCTAGAAAAAACAGAGTGTAGGAAAGTGTGAGTTTAGAGGATGAGATGAATGATCCTCGGGTGCTAAGAGAAATTCTAGAAAACATTGAGTGGGTTGAGTTGTGTGTTAGCTCCAAGTTGTGGGTGGAATGAGGGGAAATTAATGTGAGGAAGGTGTCAAAAAGATGAAAACAGAGGGAAATTCACAATGTTTGATTGTGAGAATAGCTAGTGTAAAAGCGTTTAAGGTTTAGAAGGTGAAATGAGGGCCATGGAACTAAGCAAAAAATTATAAGAAAAATTCAGTGCATATAGTAGCATCTTAGCTACATAAAAAAAGTGGAATGAGGAACAATCATGTGTGGAGGATGGCTAAATCTAGCAAACACAGACATTTCAAGTTTTTTTCATAGTGAAATAGCTAGAATCTAGGATTTGCTTGAATTTGACATGTAAGAGATGTTGTAGATGATAGGAAAGGTGGGGGATAATGCATATGAGATCTATGAGTTAGGGTTTTAGGTACTCGGGTTAGTGTTTAGGTAGGTGGGGTAGGCTAGGTTTTATCACATGAAAATTGTTTATACCCTTGATAAGTGGTAATATGAAGAAAAAACAAAATGAGCATGAAAATGTGTTAAACACGCAAAATTTGACCATAAGAGAGAATAAGAGCGATGAATTACCTTTTATGAAGGCTTCAAAAGGTAATGGATACAAGTTTAAAGCTTGTTTGGAAGTTTTCCAAGCCAAAAAAATAAAATCTACCTCTCTCCGAAGCGTAACAAGGGAGGAAAAAAGCATAACAAGGGCTCACAAAAACAAAACAAGGGCTCACAGAAACGTAACAAGGGAATTGCCAAAAATCTGCAAACATAAGGCTTAAATATGGATCCATATCTCGCTAACCATAATTTTTTTTGAAAAAAATTAGAGATTTTTTTTGTTCTTTGGCATGTTATGAACCATAACCTCCTCCATTTTTTCCAAAATACTTTCCCATTAGCTCAAAATCCAAGTTTTAAGTTTATCACTCAAAATTTGCAAAAGTGTAGTGCACTCGAGTATAATCATAACACCTATTTTGAGAGGGAATTTGGAGGCCTTAACAGAGGATTTTGGGGCTGAAAGTGGCATTATTGGAAAGCTTAGGATGTCCACTACATAATGGAGTCATCAAGCATTGCAAACCCCCGCTCCAAACCCCCTGAAAAAAATGATTTGAAGACAACCTATCCAAAAAGTGCAGAAAATGACCTCGAGAAACTCGTATTTTGAGAATTTCTCTCAAACCATAACACTTGTGCATTAAATTAAGGAGGTTTTTTTTATTTGGCCTATGATTGAAAAAAAACTACTTTCACATTTTTAAAATGCATCTCCATTACTTCGAAACTGATTTTGAATCCGACTATCCCCGTGTGCAATGTAAACCTTGGCTCGATCACAAAGCTCTAAAAATGATGCCATGGGTCTAAGTTGGCTCAAAACTAGAATGGTGACCTCCCTTTTGGACCTTCTTCTCACACTCCATGATTTTTTTTCAACAAGGAAAGCCCTAGCTTGATGTAGTGGATAGGGAAGGTGGAAAATTAGGAAAACAAGGGATAATGGTAGAGTGGTTTTATGGACTAGAAATGAAGTGGAAGGAAGTTATGGAAAAATCTCTAAAAATTTGGGGAGGTAGGGTGATGAGTTGGATACAAGATATTTTTGGAATGGGTATGTGAAATGTACCCAAAAGGTAAAAACACGGGGTTTCACTAGTTTTTTTGCCAAAATGTAGTGAAAATTAAGGTTTTTAATGATAGATGGAAAAGAGGTTTGTGAGTAATAGGATATGTTTATGGTATGGTGTATGAAGGTTATATGAAGTTTGTAGATGGTTTTATTAAGGTTTTATCAGATGAAACAAACAAAATATGAAAAACACCAAAAGTGCAACACCTACGCAACACGTAGTGGAGGTAACCTAATGAAGGAAACCACTCATTTGCCGAGCGGGGATCGAGTGGGCATTGTGGCCTCTAGTTGCTCGAATTATTCTTCCTTTTGGTGCAATTCTTGGGTAAATTCGCCCATGAGAGGGTCGCTCTACACCTTCAACCACAACCGCATAGTTGTCCCAAGAAATCCGGTGCCTTGATCAATCCCGAGCTATAATGGTGTGTGTGGCTTCTATGACCAGCCACGGCTCTCTCGGGTGCGTACCTCAAGAGGAGTTTCCAGCTGCAACTTAGCCTCCAATGCAACAATCGTTGTTCGGTCCGAGAAGCCTTCGAGGGCTACGACAAGTCCCTCAATATTGGCACTGGGGGGTGGTAGAGGTCGGGATGTCTTCAGTCACATCTGTGTAGAGTCTGCTGATTAGGCACTCCAAATCGGTCTTCCGTGTGGTGGCAAGGGTTCACGCGGCCTATGCCTAGGACACCTCAGTAGTATTTTCTATGATTTTTTTCTCAGCTGTATTTAGTTGTTGTTGCACCCGGCGGTCTCTGTGCTGGATTTACTCAAAGAGAGATATGTGGAGAACCTGCAGCAACTCATGCGGAAGGTAGGCCAAGTCCATATGTACTTCTGCGTAGGCCTTGACTTGAGCACATAAGGCAGGAAGACTGAGAGTGATTGTTGTGCCTGGTGTTGGGGTTCCCATGTTTTGGACAAGTTGGCAAGACCAAAAGATGAGACAACATAGAACCACTTTGGAACCTCAAGATCCAGCCCTCCTGGGTTCAGAGAGGGATCTCTCTATGATATGTCAAAGGTATAACTTTGGAATTCAGTTTGAAGGTATTAGGCTAGGTATGAAGTACAGGGTTTTTTTGTTTGATTAAGAGTTTGTTTGCTGAGAATCAGGAAAGAAGAGTCCAATATAAGGCAAGGGTGAACATAGAGTAAGCTAGGCAAAGGTAGATAACTCAGAGAACATCAAGGCCATTGGGCTATGGAGTCAAGAAAAGATTTATTTGTATTCAATGTGCAAGCTTTCAGTTGGGCTAGTCATCTAGAGCATTTGGGTCTTAAAGGAGATATTTGGAATGGGACATCAAGGATAGCAAATGAAGAGGAGAACCAACCAAATCTGTCTATAGATCAGACCAGAGGTCATTTAACTCCAGGCCTGCTTGGAAAAAATCAGAGGCAAAACAAGGGATCTTGGAAAGGTTTAATTGGGATGGAAAGCTCCTAGTGAGGCAGATACAAGATTCTAGACCTCTCGGGTTCTCAACACATTCAACTAAATCCTAACTAGAACATCTAAATACTAATTCCATTAACTCATACATCAGAGAGCAGGCAATGACATCCACTACACTGGTTAAATCGATTGAAATCAACATTCAGATACACATATGAGAAGAAAACATAGAGGCAGGGAGAGCAGGAAATATAAGGCACCTATCAAGGGTGAATCCTATATTATACTTTTGTTGCCTACCAGCAGAAATGAAATGAAATGTAGCATGCAATGAGAGCAAGTCAATCACAAATACAAAGAAAGAGGAAACATCACCAGCTGCTTTAGATCAGGATCCAAAGAAACATGCTTGTCATATTAAAAACAACACCAATCAGGTACATCATAGCCCATAGCTTGAACATTCAGTCTGAATACATCAAATCTCAGCCTATCTTACAATATACACAGAGAACTTGTCTTAAGAGGAAAATACTTGCATTTCACTGATATCTCATCAACAACCATTACAATGTTTCCCTCTGTGCTTTATAGCAAAGGGTGAGCCTAAGATCAACTGATGGAGTAGGTGAAAATTAAATGTATCTTTAAACACAACAATGAATGCAGGGCCGAAACCCATTCTTCTTGACATGTTGTATATTTAATCTCTGTCACCTTCCTTGTGAGAGAATGATCTGCTCCAGATTTGATCTTGACATCTTTTGGCTGAAGTACTCATGGATAATTTGAACAAAAATGAAATAAACTGCTAGGAAGGTCTGTCTCATAAATGTCTGATTGTTTTTGAGCTGTATTTAGGGCGGAAATTCTTTCAGGGATGTTATGTATAATAAAAGTTGTATGGGCGCCCCGTACTTTGATAAAGAGAAACATTCTGCTGACAAATAACCCTGATGGTACCTTTTACTTGTGCACAGGATCCTTTGATCGATCCTCGGGGTCTTCAAACTGCTGCTTTTGTTGGAAAGTAATTCCAACTGCCCGGATCAATTCACAGGCGGCAGGACGATTGGAACAGCACGGAGCTAAACCGATAGCAGGTTTGAACAGATCGACGGAGTACAGGAGGTCGACCAACGCGGAGGTTAATGGGATGTGTACCCCCCATAGTTGACCAGTCGATCGGGGTTTGACCGCCGATCAACGACCAATATGTACTACGGGGCCTCACCTCATTTGGTCTGTACGGGCAGACTCATACCCCCCGTAACCACCAGGGAAGGTGGCTTCGCCAACGTGCACCACTGTCGCGCCACCAATGCACCATCGCTTAATATTCCTTTGCGTTGTACTAAAACATTGTCGCTCCATTCTGCTTCTGATAGGGTAGCTTGGGCTTTTAATGGTGCTGAGAGGTTTTCAATGCCTGAAATTTGCTTTTCCTTGATGAAAATCTCACCAACCACTTTCTTTGACTATTTCTCTATAGTATCAGCTCTCTGGATTTAAATCTATCCATCATGCGTGCCATGTAGAAACATGACAGCTTTTTTGCCTTCAGAAACCCTACAAAACAATAAACCTGTGAGGAAAACCATGGATATGCATGATGGAGGTGGCAAGGACGAGAGGTGGATGCAGAAAAAGCCATGCAGATGGAGAACCGGGGAGAAATCGTGGAAAACAATGGCAGATTTCTCTGGTAGGTGTTTGGTGGCTTGCGGAGTGACAAATGCATGAAAAACATTAAAAAACACGAAATTTGGACGTATATATGCAACAGAATGAGAGACTGTACGGGGGCGCATGTGGAGTGATGTGGCGGGACGGAAAATGGTGGACGGGTGACATGGAGACCCGGGGCAACGGAGCGGTCAACAATGGAGGGAAGGATTCGGGATCGTCGATTATGGTGGAGATCGACGGCGGAGAGTAACGGACAGTGGGCCAGTGGGTATGATGGACGGGGTTAAGCAGTGTGCAACTTCGGTGAATGTCGACCGTCAGATGGGACGCGCGAGATCCAACGGTGCACAATGATTTCGCTGCATGGTTTGGGCTGAACAATAACGCGCGGGAAGATAGTGGTTTTGCCACCATACAGAGGACACGCGGCAGACGCCCAGTGGAATCGCTGGGCGATGGAAGAATACCGCCGACTCGCAAATTGTGGTGCGGAAAATACCAGTGGGTTTGGAGGTATGACGTATGGCAGGCAGGGTCCGTATGAAGAGTTGTGTGCTGCACCGTTGGATCTGTGGGAGTAATGGACCGTAGATCTGCGACCCCGAATATTTAATCAAAACCTTATAACAACGTTTATAATCAGTGCACAACCTTTGGAAATTATGTAAGGAACCGAAAATATGAATTATCAAAGGTTTTAGGATTTTGGGCGGGAAAGCATTGGGGAAAGCAAGCATCTGACGGATTTAACGGGTGGTTCTGGCGCTAGGTCCTGTGGAAAGCGGAAGGGCGCGGGGCTCTGGCCAAAAGTGTTAGGCCTTTTATAATGAAATACATGGGTTTTATTCGTTTTTAATGCAATTTGAGGCGAGCTAGGGTAACGATAGGGTAATGAGGGGTAGGAGAGGCCAGAACAGGGGCAGGAATGGGATTTCAAGGGGGAGAGGAGAAAAGTGGTATTTTGTAGGGATATGAGAGGTAATATAGGCCCTTTTGAGAAATGGGGTAGAAGATAGAATTTATATAAGGCAAAGCACTCAAAGGCTTCAAGGAGAATAGGTTTTCAAGGGAAAGACATTCCTTGAAGGCTCCAAAACAATTCAGCCCCCAGCTTGCTTGTCAAGAATTTCATAGGGGGGCTAACAGTGGCTCCACATGGGGATGGCTTCTCCTTGGAGGAGTCAAGAAACCAGATAGGATATTTGGAGTAGGCCAGATGCCTGCTATCATAAGCCATCTCTCTTTTCTGATTTTCAGTTGCCACAATATGTTAGACACAAATCAGCAGAAACATTTTCCCAACCAACCTACTTACCCAGCTAAAGTTCTACATTTTCTCTTTGGGTGCATTTGAACTAGCAGACCCTTTACATTTTGTTTTCACAACAACAAAAAAACCTATTATGAATCTACCCTTATTTCTCCATGAGGCCATATTAAACATTTGGCCCCACAATGTTTCGCTACCTACACTACCACCTGTTAGGATTAGACTGTCTAGCAGGTTTCTCCTCTACATTCTAACACAAAAAATGAAACAACTAACTACCTGCTCATAGGCTGAGGTTTATTGAGCTTTTCCTACCTACCCTATTCTATCTTGACATATTTACAAGACTAGCTTACAAACACTGTCTTCCAATGTAACCAGTCCATCAAGTGATCCCATGGCTGGTCCTTCTTGCTCAACTCCTTGAGCATGTTGGATAGGCAGGGCAGCTCCCACTCTTTTGGTTCAATAACATCAGCTTTGAAAAATTTTCCTTCTGTTTGCAACATGCTGCTCAAGAAGAACTTTGATCCTTCTTCAAATGTATGCAGGAAATGTGCATAAGGATCATGAAAAGATACCTGGCTATGAGTATCTGGCAGGCAGACTTCAACCAGGATCTCTTCTTCTTCCACTGGATCAAGAATCAGACTCCCTTGAGAAAGAGAATCTCCTTCATCTTCTTCATTTTCTGAACTGGAGGACTCATCATAGACTGTAGCTGTGTCCTCCTGGAGCTCTAACATATTCTGATCTGGTGTGTTGAGCTCTATGAAAAGATTCATGTATTCTTGAGCAGGGGTGTACCCCTTTGCTTCCTCTTTTTTGAGAGAAGGCTCTTTCCTTTCAACTCGCTCAAAAACCTCTTCTTTTCTTTCCTCCTCATCTTCTGAAAGGAAATACTGCTGGTTTCCGACCTTACTGATGATCTGTGGTAGAGCAGAATGAAGATTCAAAGAATCTTCATCTGCTGATATATTGTCGCAACTCTCCTCATCAGTGTCATAGATAGGCTGACTGGTTTCATTACCTCTCTAAAATTGCTGGCTCTGATTTTCTTCCCATGAATCTAAGGATGGTGGTCCTGCAAGCTCGGATTCTCTTTGAAAGCACTCACCCTCAAATAGATCATGAAAAGGAAAATTATAACTGTAAGTAATATCACCCTTCAAACCTATCGGACTTTCAGCAGGTCTTTCTTCATTCCAATCCACAGAGGATTTTTCTGAAACTGAATGGTCAAACTCATAAGATGAGTGAGCAAGAGAGTGTGTCCTATAGAAGACTTTTGGGGTGGACTGCTGGTTTAATATTTGATCAATCTCCTCTTCTGTCAAAAAAGGAGCTTCCCTCTCATTACAGACAGAAAAATAGTAGTCCTCTTTCTCTTGTGTAAGCTGATTTGGAGGCTGGATGTTTCTTTGAGCCTCTTCTTCCACATCAGGCTCTGCCTCTTTTATGTAGTCTCGTGTTTCTTCAAGGCAGCTTTCCCTATCAGCCTTTGCTAAAAGGTCCTGATATTCTTTGATCAGTGTAACACAAGGCATAGGTAAGCAATCAGGCAATTCCTGATTACCTTCCTCTTCATCTCCTACAGATTCTTGAGTATCATACATGTCCTCCTCATTGTCTAGGTCTTGAGTTTTCTCTTATTGTGGAGAAGGCACAGGCTGTTATGAATAATCATCATTTGCATTCATATTAGCCATATGCGTTTCCAACACTTTACCAAAAATTTCGGTTATTTCACAAAATTTATCATACAAAGCATCATACTTTGTATCTTTGTCCATGTTTGGATCTACATTTATGCAAAGAAGGCTATTGCTTCTTCTCAACCAGTTCAGAGTCTTCTACCAGTGGAGTCATTTGGTCTTTGGATCATAGGGAGTGTGGAGTTGCCAGGTGGATGATTATGAATGTTTGAAGTAGGATGCTGTCCACCATCAGAAATTAGGTAATGTCACCTTTCAGGAATAACCTCAAAACACAACAAACTCCAACCAGAGATTGACTGGGAGGGCGTTTACCAGATATGTCACCTCCGAAGAGGGTGAGATCCGGAGGCTACCTGGCCCTTCCCAGGCTCTGTCTAAGAGTATGAGATACACAACGAACGGAGGATGATTCAAGAAAGGGATGACTTGCTGTCAACCTGACCAGAGTTCTAATTTTCTGAAGTTCTAGATGTAGTGAGATGAAACTCATTCATTCCCCAGCGGAGTCGCCATTATGTTGGGGTTCCCATGTTTTGGCCAGGTTGGCAAGACCAAAAGATGAGACAACATAGAACCACTTTGGAACCTCGAGATCTATCCCTCCTGGGTTCAGAGAGGGATCTCTCTATGATATGTCAAAGGCGTAACTTTGGAGTTCAGTTTGAAGGTATTAGGCTAGGTATGAAGCACAGGGTTTGTTTGTTTGATTAAGAGTTTGGTTGCTGGGAATCAGGAAAGAAGAGTCCAATATAAGGCAAGGGTGAGCATAGAGTAAAATAGGCAAAAGTAGATAACTCATAGAACATCAAGGCCATTGGGAAATGGAGTCAAGAAAGGGTTTACTTGTGTTCAATGTGAAAGCTTTCAGTTGGGAAAGTCATCTAAATCATCTGGATCTTAAAGGATAGAAGATGGAATGGAACATTAAGGACTCAAAATGAAAGGAGGAGAACCATCTAATTTTGTCTATAGATCAGGTCAAAGGTCATTTAACTCCAAACCTGCTTGGACAAAATCAGAGGTAATTACAAGGGATCTTAGAAAGGCTAGCTGGTCGTGCAAAGATCCTAATGGACAGGGCTAACACTAATCCCCAGTGTTCCCAAACCTTCAAGCTAAATCATACCAAGAACATCTAAACATGGACTTCATCAATTCATACATCAGAGAGCAGGAAATATCATCCACTACACTGGTTAAGTCAATTGAAATCAACATTCAGATACACATATAAGCAGAAAACATTGAGGTAGGGAGAGCAGGAAACATAGGGCACCTAACAAGGGTGAATCCTATGTTATACTTCTGTTTCCTACCAGCAGAAATGAAATGAAGTGTAGCATGCGATGAGAGCAAGTCAATCACAAATACAGAGAAAGAGGAAACATCACTAGCTGCTTTAGATCATGATCCAAAGAAACATGCTTGTCATATTAAAAACAACACCAATCAGGTACATCATAGCCCATAGCTTGAGCATTCAGTCTGAATACATCAAATCTCAGCCTATCTTACAATATACACAGAGAACTTGTCTTAAGAGGAAAATACTTGCATTTCACTGATATCTCATCAACAACCATTACAATGTTTCCTTCTGTGCTTTATAGCAAAGGGTGAGCCTAAGATCGACTGAAGGAGTAGGTGAAAATTAAATGTATCTTTAAACACAACAATGAATGCAGGGCAGAAACCCATTCTGCTTGACATGTTGTATATTTAACCTCTGTCACCTTCCTTGTGAGAGAATGATCTGCTCGAGATTTGATCTTGACATCTTTTGGCTGAAGTACTCCTGGATGATTTGAACAAAAATGAAATAAACTGCTAGGAAGGTATGTCTCATAAATGTCTGACTATTTTTGAGTTGTAGTTAGGGCAGAAATTCTTTTAGGGATGTTATGTATAATAAATTTGTATGGGCGCCCTGTACTTTGATAAAGAGAAACATTCTGCTGACAAATAACCCTGATGGTACCTTTTACTTGTGCACAAGATCCTTTGATCGATCCTCGAGGTCTTCAAACTACTGCTTTTGTTGGAATGTAATTCTAACTGCCCGGATCAATTCATAGGCGGCAGGACGATTGGAACAACACGGAGCTAAACCGGCAGCAGGTTTGAACAAATCGACGGAGTACGGGAGGTCAACCAGTGCAGAGGTTAACGGGATGTGTACCCCCCATAGTTGACCAGTCGATCGGGGTTTAACCGCCGATCAACGACCAATATGTACTACGGGGCCTCACCTCATTTGGTCTGTACGGGCAGACTCATACCCCCCGTAACCACCAGGGAAGGTGGCTCCACCAACATGCACCACCGTCGCGCCACCAATGCACCATCGCTTAATCTTCCTCTGCTCTGTACTGTAACACTGCCACTCCATTCTGCTTCTGACAGGGTAGCTTGGGCTTTTAATGGTGCTGAGAGGTTTTCAATGCCCTAAATCGTCTTTTCCTTGATGAAAATCTTGCCAGCCGCTTTCTTTGACTATTTCTCGACACTATCAGCTCTCTGGATTTAAATCTATCCGTCCTGCGTGCCATGTAGAAACATGACGGATTTTTTGCCTTCAGAAACCCTGTAAAACAACAAACCTGTGAGGAAAACCATGGATATGCATGATGGAGGTGGCGAGGACGAGAGGTGGATGCAGAAAAAAGCCATGCAGATGGAGAACTGGGGAGAAACCATGGAAAACAATGGCGGATTGCTCTGGTAGGTGTTTGGTGGCCTACGGAGTGACAAATGCATGAAAAACATTAAAAAACATGAACTTTGGATGTATATATGCAATAGAATGAGAGACTGTACGGGGGCGCACGTGGAGTGACGTGGCAGGACGGAAAATGGTGGACGGGTGACATGGAGACTCGGGGCAACGGAGCGGTCAACAATGGAGGGACAGATTCAGGATCGTTGATTATGGTGGAGATCGACGACAGAGTGTAACGGACAGTGGGCCAGTGGGTACGATGGATGGGGTTAAGCAGTGTGCAACTTCGGTGAATGTCGACCGTCAGATGGGACGCGCGAGATCCAACGGCGCACGATGATTTCGCTGCATGGTTTGGGCTGAACAATAACGCACGGGAAGATAGTGGTTTTGCCACCGTACAGAGCACACGCAGCGGGCGCCCAGTGGAATCGCTGGGCGATGGAAGAATACCGTCGGCTCGCAAATGGTGGTGCAGAAAATACCGGTGGGTTTGGAGGTATGACGTATGGCAGGCGGGGTCCGTATGAAGAGTTGCATGCTGCACCGTTGGATCTGTGGGAGTAATGGACGGTAGATCTGCGACCCCGAATATTTAATCAAAACCTTATAACAACGTTTATAATCGGTGCGCAACCTTTGGAAATTATGTAAGGACCCGAAAATATGAATTATCAAAGGTTTTAGGATTTTGGGCGGGAAAGCATTGGGGAAAGCAAGCGCTTGACGGATTTAACGGGTGGTTCTAGCGCTAGGTCCTGTGGAAGGCGGAAGGGCGCGGGACTCTGGCCAAAGGTGCTAGGCCTTTTATAATGAAATACATGGGTTTTATTCGTTTTTAATTCAATTTTAGTTCAGCCAGGGTAACGATAGGGCAATGAGGGGTAGGAGAGGCCAGAACAGGGGCAGGAATGGGATTTCAAGGGGGAGAGGGGAAAAGTGGTATTTTGCAGGGATATGAGAGGTAATATAGGCCCTTTTGAGAAATGGGGTAGCAGATATAATTTATATAAGGCAAAGCACTCAGAGGCTTCAAGGAGAATGGGTTTTCAAGGGAAAGACATTCCTTGAAGGCTCCAAAAAAATTCAGCCCCCAGCTTGCTTGTCAAGAATTTAATAAGGGGGGTAACACCTAGAAGGTGGCAGAGGTGGCTCCCGGTTGTGGAGATCAACTCAGTAGTGGTTGTTGGAGGCAGCTTCACTTGAACCACGCTTGTCTGCAGGGTATTGACCTTGAGCTGAAGAGCTTGGAAATTAGACTGTAATGTGGATATTGTAGCCTTCTGCTGCTCTTCCAAGGCAAGCCATTTGTCTTATAAAGCGAGGGTGACCACATCTGGGATTTGCTCCAATCATTCCTCGGTTAAGGTAACCTTAGTCTCTCTACTGGGCCTCGCAGCCCGCCGTTTCATTCGCTAACCCTTGAGAGGTTCGATTATCCGTTTCATGCCATGCAGGGAATCAACACCCTGTGCATCTAGACCCTCAGTCTCCATGACCTACTGTGATTCCCACTCCACGCCCTGCGCTGTGTCTAGGGGAACCTTCAGCCTGGTGGAGCCTTCTGAGCCACGACCTTCCAAATTCTTGGCAATATCAGGTGGGCTGGAGGTCTTCGAGACTGTGCTTGTACCAGAAGTGGTAGTGGCGACTGATTTGAATCCCAATCTCCAGTGCAGTGGCCAAGTGGGGATGAGCCGATCGATTTCCTCATCGGCGACCATGAAAGGTAGCAAAATCTAATTTGGATCCTTATGACCCCGGATCTGCATGTTATGCATCGTGACCTAGAATGATTCGATGCTCTCATATTTTTCATAGACCATGAGCAACAAGCGTGGCCGGAGTGAATTTCTGCTATGAGCATGCTCTAAAATAGTACCCAAAATACTTTGTTTTCCTTAATCCACTGCACATCCTTTAAATCCCATAAATTTACATATCGTGCCCCTTCACACATGTCTGGTTCAAGCTCAGGAAGGACCGATCCTTTAGGGGCTTCCAATACAACCAATGCAACTAGGAGCAACAACCAAGAGTACTAGAACTCGCTCCCGTGATCTTGGGCCTCGCGCACATTTTCCAGAAACTCATTGCAGAGGAACTATGACCAGTTAAAGCATATGCCTTTTTTGCACCATCCAACAAGATGAATCACATAGGCGGGGAAATTCGTGGCCTGACACTAGTGCATAATTTTTCAAGCTAGTAGCAAGGTACCCATGCGCAGGCCAGGGTCATTAATGGTGTTTATTATGAAACCTCTGGTGTTGCAATCGACATGGTAGTATTCTCGCACCTTGTCAGTGATCGCTCGCTCATACTTATTTCCGATGAACTCCATGGGATTTTTCCCCTCCATTGGGAGACCAGTGATGCGGTGAATATGGGCAGCATTAAGGGGAATGCGGTCCTGGATCCACAAGCTACCGTCATGGATCAGGGGTTGCAGTTGTCGCGCAACTTGGTCATTTACATTGTATCGGCCAAAGTGAGGTATCCGCAGCAAGTTTAGTAATCCATATTTTTCTAACCCATGCGACCATGACATTGGTATGACCCTTAGAACATTGTCCTCCAGTACTCTTTCGAGGTACAACTTAGGTGCCAATTCGGGGAAGGCCTCTAGGTTGGCAAGGTCATGATCATAGAACTTAATTCAGGAGAGCTTGTCATATGCTTCTCCAATTATGGGGACTTCACCCGGAATTAGAGGAATTTGCATATAGGAGAGCAAAACCTTGATACTCTTAGGCGTGCACACCAAGGGCCTTCTGGGCAGAACATAGGGCTTAAGCCAAGTGATTGGGGCAGCGAGTCGAGCTTCATCCTGAGCAGATAGAGGTCACTTTTCCTAGTTAGGCGAGCATGCATTAGGCACCATTTGGGGAGATTGCACGTTATAGGGGGAGGTGCACAGCTTCCCTACAGCCCGTTTTTTTTCCCTCCCCTACCCTTGTTCCTGACCTTTCCCTTTACTTTTCTTTTTCTCCACCTACCTCCCCTTGGTTGGTGTGGACACGACTTCTTCTACATCAGGGGTGACCTCCAATAATTCATTGGATGCTCTCTCAGTAGAGGCCACGGTCTATGATTATTTAGCAAGATTGATTGCAGTAATTCTCGCTCGGAACAAAAACTCGGGGTTATTACTATCAGAGGGGGTAGCACACCCAAACATGAACAGAGAAAAATAATTACGAAAGTTTGCAAGGCACAAGACATTGAGGATATGCATAACCCAATTCTGAGTTTTCTTCCTCCATTTATAGCTTTGATTAGTGAGCAATGATTGGATGACACTTAGCTGAAACTTACCATCAAGGAAACGGTAAAAAATCTTCGGAAATTGCCGCATTAATTACCTACTACCCACTCCTTCCAACGATAAATTTGGCTTTTCACCCAGTGGTATTGTTCTAAAGGCTATTTTTTGTAGATGTGTATTACCCCTGCACTCCCAACACACCTCCGTGGGCTTCATGACCTGGGCTTCATGACCTGTATATAACGAGCCTGCCTGCATTTCTCCTCTTGCCTGCATGTATATCTCCCAAGACAACTACTTCAGCCATATAGTCATCTAGTCTGATATGGTTTGAGATGACCGTTATTAACATATCTTGGTAGAAGATCACCGCGCAATGTAGCTAACCAGACAGCTCCTCCATCAGTGATTTCCTTTACCATATAGGAGCCTATCCAGTGCTGACAGAACTTCCCCGGGTGTTTCCCAAACTGGCTATCGTATAGTAGGACCAATTCTCCATCCAAAAATACCTTCTGCCAAATATGTCTATCATGCCATGCTTTTTCCCGGGCCTTCTGAACTTGTTGATGAAAGTGAGCAATGAATCGATCTTCCTCCAAAGTGACTAGTTGCGCTAAGTGTTCCTCCATGATATCGGGCTCCGCCATATTCGTAAAGGCTACGATGCGCAAGCTAGGAACAATATACTCCATGGGAATAATGGCCTCCTTTCCATAAACCATCCAAAACAATGTTTTCCCAGTAAATTTCATGCACGTGGTCCGATAGGCCCATAGGACCGACATGATGCGCACGTCCCAATCGCTTCGATGGAAATTACAGATCTTGGTTAGTGCCTATTCCAGAATTTTATTAAAATATTCTACCGTTTGATTTACATGTAGGTGATATGGGGTACTTTTTTCATGTTGGATTTGAAATTATTTAGTCAAAGCTTGTATTTTTCATTAACGAAATGCATACCTCTATCGCTCATCAAGATCTTTGGACAGCCAAACCTAGTTACAATATGTTCAAAAATAAAGTGCGCAGTGGTATCTATAGTACAATCCTTCACAGCTTGTGCTTCAGCCCATTTGGTTACATAATCATTCGCAGTGATGATGTAGCGGGCACCTGTCTTCTTCCCTGGTGGGTTGATGGGCCCAACGAAGTGTATGGCCTATTTTTCAAACACTTGCAGGGCCATCTGTGGCTGCAAGGGAATATTGTACATGTGCGATGGTCTTCATATCCTTTGGCATGTGTCGCAAGCTTTGTAATAGTCATAAGAGTCACTATGTAGTGTGGCCACGATATCCCAACTCTTAAGATCTATTGCATCGTTTCTTTCCCTACGTAATGACCTCCTGCTATGCCTCCATGGGCTTATGCTAAAATGGCTTGTATTTCATGCTCCAGAATGTATCTTCGCAATACCTCATCAACTCCTAGCTTATACAAGTGGCCCGCGATGATGGTAAAGTCCGTTGCGTGGGTTACCAGATATTTTTTCTGTTGTACCGAATATTCTGTAGGTTTCATCCCAATAGTTAAGAATTGAATAATATTGGCAAAGTGCACATCAACCACCTTAATAGAAAATAGATGCACATCGGGAAATCCTTCCTCTAGGTTGGTTGGTTCTTCACCACTCTTGATTCAGGACAAGTGGGTTGGTCCACCATTTAGTTTCCTCGGCTTCACAATTATCTCAAATTCATATTCTTGAAATAACAGTAACCATCGGCAAATCTCCCCCCATTGCGGACTCTAGGTCTACCCTTTGACCCATTACAATACATTGTGTGCTTTGACCTGCCCCAAAGCCCTTGCACAAGACCAATTACTACAAAAATATATCAAAAACGTAGTGTTGGAACATATCAAAACGTAGCTAGGGGACCCTATTCCAACACATATCATCCAGATCAGAGACAAGATTTGTATGTTCTTGCAGATCTTCAATTGACGTAGCCAAATCAGCATCAACACAAATATCTACAAGTGTCTTTTCATGTATATCAGAAAGAGAATTGTCTTGGCTCTGAAAAATTCTACATCTTGATCCTTTGAAGGTTGTTGAACATGTTCATCAAACTCAAGACAAAAAACTTGTTGTACATTTTTTTTTACCTCAATGGATAAATCATGACTCTTTAGAGTCTCTTTACAAGAAAACTCAAAATTCTAATCTGCACATATTTCTTCCTAAATTAAAAACTCAGAAGTGGATAGGGACCAAGAGCAACTGGACATAAAATATTCATATATATCTTGATTGCTTGAAGATTGGAAACACTGCTGCAAATTTTCATCAACTTTGAAATATGGAAGATCAATGTCATCCTTTGAAGAATTCTTCTCAAGTTTGATATCATCCATAGAAGAATCCATGATCTTCTCATGGCGGTGAAAAGGGTTTCTATTCAAAGCATCCAAAATTTCACCATTCATAGACTCTTTAGCCCCATACACACTTTCTAGCTCTTGAATAAAATTCTCAAAGTGATCACAATAATCCTCAATCAAAAGCAAAGAATGATAGGTTTCTCTATACTTCTCAAAAAATAATGAGTGAAAATCCTTGAGAGAATAAATACAAGCAAGAGGAAAGATTTCATACCAAAACCATGATTTTTTCTTCTAATGTGATCATGAACATCTTAATTAAACAATTTTCATGAAAATTAATCTTCATCTTACCTACATGCATATGAAATCTTATTAAATGAAGTGTAGCATCATCACCTTTTCCATCTCTAAATTTTGGCAAGTATGTTTGCCAATCTTCTTAAGGCATAGGATTTGGAAATCCTGGAACATGATCTTGATGCATAGGAGCATACCTAGAATTCCTTCCTACAGTTAAATCCATATTTAAAACAATGAAGTGGCCAATAGTTCTTGAAAATACCAATTTTTAAACAGTCGAGTCGCCATGAAAACTCTAAACTTTTGGTTTCTTTGCCACTGGAGTCGCCAGGTGAAATATGTACAACATTTCTTGTGCATGACCACTGTTCAACATCAGAAATTAGAGCTAATATTTGTTGTTATTTCCCAAGAAATATCTAACCTTCGCTCCCCAGAAATGGTGCCAAGAATATTATCACGCTCCCCCCCCTTCTTAAGGCTATGAATGGAGCTTAAGGAAGGTAACCATAGACCAGTCTTTCGGTTAGGTAGATATCCCTACCAGGACCAAAAAATGCTCTCTTGTTGTCACTTTTGTAGTCAAAGGAATGAATTAATATCTAATGATATTAGGATAGGTATTTAAGCTCAGTAAATAGGATTTGTTTGATGTTTTGAGTGCTGGAGAGAAAAGTCAATGAGTAGACTGTGTATAAGGTTAGGTCTGAAACTCCAAGGTGAATTTGCAGAGAATATGTGAGGCTAGATAGGTAGTTTGAAATAATTTGAATAGGTTAGTGAGTATAGGATGAATTAGAAGAGATTTTGAATGAGCACTTAGGTGAATTCATTCAGTTTAGAAGAAAATAAATATAGCAATGTAAACCTTGTCTAAAACAGAGCATGAATAAACATGATTTTTGCTCATAAAATTCCAAGATAAACATATATGAAATAAAAATACGTGGTATTAAGCATGAAATGATAAACATACATAAGAATAAAAAATTCTCCAATGCATACCACAAGTATCTTAACACAGTTCCTACAAATTTGTCTATGATTTCATTCCAAATCGTTGATTACAAAAGGTCCACTGCAATATGAGACTATCCAACCCAACAAAAGACTAAAGAGAGTCTACTTATAGAAAATATGGATTATCACACCTCATCAGGTCGACATACCATCCAAAATGGATCAGAAATACACAAGATGAGTCATTTCCTAGATTCTAGGGAGGTTAGAAACCATTCCCTGAATTTTAGCTATGAACTAGGAGTGTTTGTCCCTTACATTAATTACATATTCCCTCATGATAGGAGGAAAAAAACAACTTAATAATTCTAATCCCAACTCATAGGATAGAAAAAACTCAAATTTGTGACAAATTCTGAGATTGACCAAGTGTCCTCAAGAATCCAATGTTGATTTGTGACATTTATGACAGAAGGGTAACAAACATTTTCATAAGTGTAACAGATGTTTGTAGGCACTTTTAGGAGTCCAAAATCACTTCTGAAAGAATGGTAAACTAGCCATGTGTGTCTAGTTTCGAGAACATATTTAATTTTGCAAAATGACCCACAGGAAGGCCTTCAAATATCCATTATCCCAAGGTTACTCCAAAAGCATAACAGAGGCTCCAAAAAGGTGGAAAAAACATGAAAAATTAGTGGTTTTTGAGTTTTTTCTCCAAATTTACAGCTTTTCATGCCATGGGGGTTCCTGATCTATGATTTACTCATCAAAATTCATCCATCCATGTAAATAAATCATCATTTGGATGTCCCCAAAATAAGCGTAACAAAATTTTGTTACCCTTCTATGAGGAGGAATTTCCAAAATTGTGCAAAAATCACAAAAAATACCAAAATTCTTCAAAACTTATCAAAATTGGTTTTGTAGCACCTGTGAGTGATGGGCTAAACAATTAAGGACTTCACATGTGGTTCCTTTCTAGAATGAGGTTTGAGAAATTGTTTATACTCTTCAATGTCTAAGCCCATGCTCTTGAACCACTTCTCTCCATGACGAGGAATACCTATTACTGAAGAAATTAGGTCCGTTGATAGGTTAATATCTACACTTGCAATAGTGACCTTTCCCATGCTTAATCTTGTAGCAAATAGGCTATTCAATTTAATATGATACCCCTCTTCCATGAGCCTTTCACAAAATCTCAAACACTGAGCCCTCTCAAAGCATCTTCTGTCCAATGGTGTGGCATTGATTTCATTCATTATGAAGGGTTCTAGCCTAAGGTGGCACCCTCCCTTGAAGCTTTTCTTGTCACTTTCCATTTATTTTTTCACTGGAATGATGAAAACCCTAGAGTGTTGATGAGATGGGTGAATGTATTGAAATCTAGAAAAACATAGTGTAGGAAAGTGTGAGTTTAGAGGATGAGATGAATGATCTTGGAGCTGAGAGAAATTCTAGAAAAAAATGAGTGGGTTGAGTTGTGGGAGGAATGAGGGAAAATGAGTGTGAGGAATGTGTCAAAATGATGACAACACATAAAATTCCCAATGTTTGACTGTGAGAATAGCTAGTGTAAAAGTGTCTTAGGTTTAGAAGGTGAAATGAGGGCCATGGAACTGAGCAAAAATTCTAAGAAAAATTCAGTGCATATAGTAGCATATTAGCTCCACACTGAAAGTGGAATGAGGAACAATGGATTTGTGGAGGATGGGTAAATATAGAAAACACATGAAATTTCAAGTTTTTTCACTATGAAATAGCTAGAATCTAGGGTTTTCTTGAATTTTGACATGTTAGGGATGGTGTAGATGATAGGAAAGGTGGGGATAATGCATATGAGATGTATGAGTTAAGGTTTTAGGTAATATGGTTAGGGTTTAGGTAGGTGGGGTAGGTTATGGTTTTTCACACGGAAATTTTGAATACCATGGATAAGTGATAATATGAAGAAAAACAAAATGAGCATGAAAATGTGTTAAACACTCAAAATTTGACCATAAGAGAGAATAAGAATGATGACTTACCTTTTATGAAGGCTTCACAAGGTAATGGAGATAAGTTTCAAGATATTTTGGAATTTTTCCAAGCCAAAACCCAGAATATTCATCTCCTCCAAAAGCGTAACAAGCATGTACAGAAGCATAACAAGGGAGGAAAAAATGTAAAAAGGGCTCACAAAAACGTAACAAGGGCTCACAGAAATGTAACAAGAGAATTACCAAAAATTTGAAAAACTATGGCTTAAAGATGGAACCATAGCCGTCTAACCATATGTTTTTTTTAACAACTGAGAGAGGTTTTTGTTCTTTGGCACGTTATGAACAATAACCACCTCCATTTTTCCAAAATACTTTCCCATTAGCTCAGAATCCAAGGTTTTTTTTATCACTAAAAATTTGCAGAAGCGTAGCTCACTCTGAGCAGAATCGTAGCACATACTTTTAGAGAGATTTTGGAGGCCTTCCCAGAGTATTTTTGGGCTGAAAGTGGTAATATTGGAAATATTAGGATGGCTGATACAGAATGGAGTCATCAAGCATTTCAAACCCCTGCTCCAAACCCCTGAAATTTGATTTGAAGACAACCTGTCCAAAAGCGCAGAAAATGACCTGTAGCAACTGTATTTTGATAATTTCTCTCAAACCATAACACTTACACATAAAATTAAGGATTTTTTTTTTATTTTGCCTATTATTGACACAAACCTCTTTCACTTTTGTAAAATTCATCTCCATTAGTTCAAAAACAGATTTTTTAGCCAAAATGTTTGTGTGTACAATGTAAACCCTGGCTTGATCACAAAGCTCTAAAAATGATGCCATGGGTCTGATTTGGCTCAAACCTAGAATGGTTACCTCCCTTATGTACCTTTTTCTTACACTCCATGATTTATTTCAACAAGGAAAGCCCTAGCTTGATGTAGTGGATAGGGAAGGTGGAAAATTAGGAAAACAAGGGATAGTGGTAGAGTGGTTTTATGGACAGAAATGAAGTGGAAGGAAGTTAAAGAAAAATCCCTAAAACATTTGGGAGGTAGGGTGATAAGTTGGCTAAAGGATTCAAGTGGAAGTTTTTGTAATGGGCATGTGAAAGGTACCCAAAAGGTCGAAACACAGGGTTTCACTAGTTTTTCTGCCAAAATGTAGTGAAAATTAGGGTTTGAATGAAATTGATGAAAAAGAGGGCTTTGAGTGATAGGATATGTTTATGGTATGGTTTATGAAGGTTATTTTAAGGTTGTATATGGTTTTATTATGGTTTTATCAGCTTAAACAAATAAAAGATGAAAAATGCCAAAAGTGCAGCACTTGTGCAACACGTAGTCGAGGTAACCTAATGAAGGAAACCACTAATTTGCTAATGAATTTTGACTTCAAAGAGGTATGGAGGGTGGTAAATTACTTTTTAGGAAGTGTATGAAAATTTTTTCAATGGTTTTGAACCTTGGATAATTTATTTGGAGTTCAAACACCAAAAGCGCAGCACCTCCGCAACACACCCAGAAGCATAGCACATGTAGTGTTGGCACAAATTTGCTTATTTTTCTTCAACCCATGGAAGTTGTGGAGTATGATGGTGAGAAGAGAGGATCTCTTTACTTATTCCCCTATCTATGATAACTCCCTATGCAAATTACGTGTATGGTGAAAATAAGATTTTGTTCGCTTTCTTTTATGACATAATTGACTCTTATGGTGGCGAAAAAAATGAGACCTAGACTCTGACCTAAATGAAGGTTTGGTGAAAGACCTTAGACCCTAGAATATTGATGGATGAAATGACCTCTAAAATGATGATGACCATGAATGGAGTGAAGGGAGTATAGTTTCATACCTAGACATATTCAGTGAACAAAATTTTATTTGAAAAATAACTTTAAACATGAAATTTTGACTTAGGACCACTATTAAATAAACCTGAATGAGTACATTTGATCACTGAACATTTGGACACTAACAGTCAAAATATTATTCCCAAACTACATTATCAATAAAAAATAAGTCTTTTTATATGTATCATGTGATATTGAGCAAAGATGTGCATATGTGTATGTTCAATTGTTAAGTTAAGCTTGGATTGATTTCTTGAATGATACATGTTTCTTGTGAATGAAAATAACAAGGCTATATTGACTAGTCCTTGATATTGTGATTTCGAGCTAACCCATGGTGTATATATATATACATATTAAAGTTGAAGGAATGAATTTAAACTCATATGAAATTTTGGTGATTTGGTTAAAATTCTAGCCTAAATGACTCGTATGTGAAGAATGGGTGAACCTGGTAAGTTCATGAATATTATGGAGATCATTGGCTCTCTATAATGTTAACACTATGTCAAGAGAGTGATGGTGAGGGATGGTTGATGTAATACCCTCCTTCCATATCTACCTAAGTAACTGGTCAACCGGGGTAAACATGTGAAGAGAGGCTACCATGATTAGATTAAACCTCCTAGGTGACCTTAAGGAAGTGGAACCAACATAAACACATCATATATACCTTCCACATCAACAACAAGACTCCCAAGAACCATACCAACCACTCAGGTAACTAGCCCCTAGATCCCATTTCATTTTTAACCCACTTAATCCCCAAACTCCCCCATAGTATAGGCATGGGTGCATCTTGGAGAATCTATATGTTCCCATGACAGAGGCATGCATGCGTCCAGAGACTCAATTTCCCAAAATTGGGCCTGTGTATGTGGGATTTAAGGCACTTCTTCAGGCCCAAAGCCCAGGTCACTGCCCAGAACTCAATGAAAAGTTTGTAAATGAAATAATGATGTATTTACAAAAACCATTACAAGATCTAGACTGGACCCCAAGTATCCATGAAAATAATTTTGTCAAACATATCACAAATATGTAATCTATTGGTGTAAGAAATATATCTGAGCATAGGGGTCTCATACTTAGAATCACTAAGAAGCATTTTTCCCTTACATCATTAGCTGCAGTATCATCTCTTAGGTCATAGATACATTTTTTATTCATTTACAAATACAAACATGAGGAGAGGCATACATCATCACTGTTAGAATACATTCTCATAACAAACATAATAACAACATAACTAGTATGGATACCTCATCCATATGATCCACATATAAACCAATAAATTTACACATCATACCAAGGAAATGAGATTTTCCTTAATGAATGTAAAAAATAACCAGATATGGGACTACCAAATTCCACCCAACCACAGATTGGTTGAGCCAAATCTCACTTTAGCCAATCACCCCCATGCCATATTCCAAGCATGAATATGGGCCTCAAACCAAAAGAACCAACCAGGGAATCCCAAGGCTAAACCACCTCACCCTCATCAATAGAGATTAGGCTTTATCGTAATCCACATCGGATCACTAAGCCAAAACAATAAACATGTCATAAAAGGCTTTACCATTATCTCCACCTGATCATTAGGAAAAAATAAGCATGGATGCCACCAGATTTCTCCACCTACACCGTGAGAAATTTTCATGTCTCCTAGTCTCTCAAGCTTTACTACAATCCATAGTATGATCCAAGGACTACCGGGCCCTAAACCAAGACACACTATCCAGTATTTATTGTATATCCCAACCTAATATTCCTAGGCCTCATGGATAGAAAACCACCTCTATGATTTACCATATATCTCACCATTCACCGATCGAGTATTCCTAGGCCCACCAAGGCAACACACGATCTGGCTTTACCGCAAACCATATTTTGGTTCAAGGGTTATTAAGCCATGTGTTATATTATTTCATAGATCCACCTCACTCAGCTTCGAATCCATTCGGAAATTGAGCTCAACCAAAAAATGAGAACTCCATCACACCATGGATATCCAGAAATGGAAATGCTAGGATGAGAACACTCTCACACCTGGAAAAACCCATGACATGACAAAAAAACAACCACATGCAATACCATGCATGCCAAATCTAGCAAGGAAAACACACATTTAAATTGATACCTACAAAGAATATTCTTGTAGCTCCTTGATCCTTCTCTTCCTTGCTTACTCCTTCCTTCCTCTTGCCTTATTTTTCTTTATTGATCCAAAACCAAAGTGCTCCAATAAAAATCCATGTCCAAGAGAGAGAGAGAGAGAGAGAGAGAGAGAGAGAGAGTAATGAGAGAGCTCCAAAACTAAACTGACAAAAGGTTTGAGAAAATCCTTTCCAACTGATCCTCATATCCTTTTTATTAATGAGGCCTCTATTTTCTTCATTTTCCATTATTTTCCTTCATTTTCCTCCTCTTATGCAACCTATGACCTTTCACCTTCCTTTTCTCCTATTTTGCATTATTTTCATAAACAAAATGCCAATAATGCCTCTTTTCCTTTCCAAAGCCTTAGCCATTTCCTCTACTAATTTCCTTTAGCCACCGAAATGAACATCCACTAGGATTTTTTTCCCAAGATTTAGCTTCAAATAATTGTCCCATTAATCGTAGTTATTATTTTTCCTTTATTAAATTTTATTACATGGAATTTTCACCAGGGATGTTATAGAACCCTCCACCTTGGGGGACACCATACTCAGCATTCAATGACACCTACAAACAAACAAACCACTGAAAATAAAACATACTTCTTATGGATATTTATAACATATCTCATTGCAGTATTTACAATGATATACACATATACTCATACACATTTTCTTCAACTAGAAAATAGCCATACAGTTTATGGAGCTATATAAATCCAGCTGGATAAAGTATTTATAATAATATGAAAATATGCACATTTTCTCAACCAACAAATAAAAGGATATGATGCTTTCATCCACAATAAGGGAATCCATAGGCTTACACCTCCAGCCTTAAAGTAGTACTAGGATTCACTTGCTTCCCTACAAGTCCAGAATCCATTGTGGGAGCCAAAGCTGCATCCACTATCCAATGCTACAATCTTGCGCTACTTGTCCTCTTAGTGAAAAGTTACCGACTCATTGTTCCAGGGTACACTACCAATGTGCATCTGCTTCCATCTAAAAATGCTAATTACCAAAACAAATCCATCCCCAACCTTTCCTTCTCTGCTACACATTCCCTCAAGAAATCCAATCACCCCCTTCCATAGAGTCACTCACCTTCCAAGTTCTTCGATATCCCCTATCCTGGGTGATCCATCCCTTGGAAATTCTTCCTCGCTTCGGAAGATAAAAAAACCAAGGTATATCCCTGCCTCAAAACCAAGGCATATCCTTGCCTAAAAACCATAATACCAGTCATAGCATGATCATGGAAATCCATGGATGTTGTTAGGTACCAATGTTGTTGCTGTTAATTCTTGCAGTCAGTTCAACCACCCAAATGGGCATTATCGTGCTTCCTGTACCAAGCACATAATTTACATTAGATCCAAAATAAATTGAAATAAATTCACATCATACCTCATTGGTAGCTCATCAATAAGGTACAATTGCAATTATGTTCACTTCCTGTCACAACATGTCAAACCAGTTGTTTGATCAAATCATCATGTATAAAAATATCACATTTTGTTAGCTCAAAATGAAACCATCATAGATTAAAATCATGAATCACATGAAATCACCATAAACCATAATCATAAATCACACGTAACCATCATAAGTTAGAATCATATATCACATGCATAATAAAACTAAAATCAAATGTTGATACTTTTCCTTTAACTGGTCCTTTCTATACCCACACTGGATCAATTGCCACACCAGACAAACACCCAATTCTTCTGCTTCCCTTTAATCATGTACACATACACAAAATGTACATCACAACACGTACACACAAATATAACATACACCATAATACAATACACGCACCCACATTGGCATACTACACATACACCTACACCCAGTGTACAACACAACATGATATGAATGCCTATACTGGCATAAAACACATAAACATACATCCAGTGTACAACAAAACAAAATACATACACCTACACTGGCGTAAAATACAACACAATACATATACATATACCTATACAACACAACAAATGCAGATGTCATGATACCACGACTACACCATGCACATACATAGTATCGCATGCCCGCAACACAACATGTATGACATGCACACAATACCACATGTATACCAATACCATATGCACAACATGTACATAAGACCACCTGTACACGAGACTACATGTACAACCTGTGCACAACATTGCATGTACACAACACCACCTGCATAATGTGTACACAACTCCAAATGTAGAATGTGTACACAATACCACACGTACACAACACCACATGAATGACATGTACATGACACCATATGTACACATTGTTGTAAATATTTTCATTGATGGCAAAGGAGCACAAAGGAGCAGCACCTGAACTATCACTAAGGCAAAGGAGTAGAGAAGAACCAACAATAAGGCAAAGTAGCAGATCAGGAAATAATGCAGTAAGAAAGCATAAAAGAGAGGCAGAGGAATAGAAAAAGAAGAGAAACAATGAATGTGGAGAGGCAGAAGAAAGAAGAAAATGCAGCAGAGAAGCAGCTAAGGAAGAAAAGGAGCAAAGGCAACAAAACAAGCTCAGGAGATATCAACACACTTAGAATAAAGAACAAGCTCATGAGGAGTAGCGTGGAGGGACTGGTGTCACAGAGCGGGACAACGTAAACAAATGAAAAATAGACAAAGGTAGACAAATTCCAAGTGAGGTGAATGGATGATCACGATTAGATAGCAACAGCAAAGGCAAGAAATGAATGGATAAGATTCATCACAAGATAAGCGGTGAACCTGAATGAAATTTTCGAAAGAAGAACCTATAATTCATGGCACAGTGGACTAGAGGAAGTGGAATGTCACAATAGATGAATTGTATTTGTGTGGAGTTATAATGGAACCAGAAGTTTGGAAAGGATAAGCGAGAGAAACCTTGGTCAATGGAGTATGGAACCATGAATCTGTTAGGTCTCTGTAACAAGCAAGATTGGCAAAGTCCGATCACAGAGTTAACATCATTTCAACCAACTTTGGGATTCTAGGATCTAGCCCTCCTGAATCCGGAGAGGGATCTCTCCAATATGTACAAAGATGGATATTGTCTTTGAAGTTTAGGGTGATGATATTAGGCTAGTTATGAAGGCCAAGGGTTTTGTTTGGTTTTCTCGGATGGTTGAACATAGTTGCTGTCTGAGGCGGAAAGATCTATATGAAAATAGGTTCAAAGGTGAGAAGTTGCAAGCAAACAGAGTAAGCTTTGATTATAAAGAAAGATGATGGCAAGTTTTCAATCCATTGGGCTATGGAGTCATAAGAGAATTTAATTGAAACATTCAGGTTCAAGAGTAATCTATGGGGCAAGTCATCTATGCCTAAGGTTCTCTTCAAAGTTCGATTTATGGAATGGGGTGATACAATAAGAGAGGGAAATAACAGATGCAGAACAAAGAGCAACCCAGGATCTGGTAAGTACTTTGAAACTAGCCAGCCTTTGACCAGGCACTTAAGAAAAACATAGAAGCAAACTAGGATCTGGTAAGTACTTTGAAACTATCCAGCCTTTGATACACTTCTAATAGAACACAAATTAAAAACGAAGGGAAACTTGAAGGCAACCTTTGGAGCAGAAACTAGTGGGCTGGGACTCACCCTGATCCTTTCCTAGTTCTTCTTTACTTAGTTACTTCCAAGACAATCACAAAGATAACACGGAATGGCCTAAGATCTGATAAGTGCTTTGAAACTAGTCAGCTTTTGACACATCCTAAGGGAAACAATCAAATAGTCGAGCAAACAAGAAAGGGACTCAGGGCTAACCTTTGATTTCCTCAATTCATTCTTTACACAACATATATGAAAGTAACATTTAAAAATAACATTCAGCAGTGACGAAAAGATGAGGGAATGCCAACATCTCTGTACTTAGACTGAATTAAATCATTCTTAAATAACACAGCAGAAAGAAAACATTTAAATAAATATTTCTCAGCCAGAGAAGGTTACTGATATACAGTAGTCCCTAACACTGTTTAAACTGTTCTTTACAGTGGAAAATGAAACAAATTGAAAACAGAAACAAAATACAAGTTACAGTGAGAATAACATCACCATCAGCATAGACCAGGATCCCATAAATCAACTTGTATTGATTGCTTCAAACCGGTTACAATCTTCAAATCCAATGTTTTAATCCATCTCTCTTCACAACATAACCTATCTGTTACAAGCAGAGCTCCAAGAGCCCATGAAACCACTATTTACAGTCAAGATTTTTCCACTCAGAAACAACTACAACACTTCAGCAATTACATTGACAACCAACTAATCCAACCCCTCACTCATCTTCTTCTGGAGTATTTATAGAAGGATGAGGAGGTGAGATCTGATAAAAAGATCTCAAAATACAATTAATGCAAAATTAATGTCTTCCTGGCCTGGGAGGCTCGATGAAGAATTTATACAGGTGTTCCACTGCATTAATGCGCTTATACTTATGAAGTAAGCTCGGAAGGAGCTTTTGTTGACATTTGAGGCTCTGCGTACTATTAGGGTTACTCTGCAAACATTCTGTCATTAAATATGGTGCAGAAATAACTTCTTTGGTTGCTCCGAGGCATAATATCTGATCTTGTTCAATAAATTTATCCTCTGATTGAGCATTCTGAGGCAATAGGTGGCACTACGGTGGTTGAGGAATCAATTTGCCTCAAAGTATGGCGGTGGAGGCAACGTATTTGATGAACACTTTTAGGTTTTCCTTTAATCTGTGTTCCGAGTCGGGGATTAGGCTTTTGATAACCGTCTTAGCCGTAATCCCCGCCAATATATCCACTAATCTGCTGCTCTGGTTCACTATTGTCTTCAAAAACCAGATACTCCTTCTCTGCATTTATTTTGACAGTATTCTTCAAGCTTTACAGGAATGTGCGGCAACCAAGGCTCATGAAACCTCGTCGATAGCATTGTTCTTCACCCTGCGGTCGATCTTCTTGGATAAATCGAAAGAACGAGAGTCGTCACCCTCATCTTTCAAAATTTCTTTAAAACACGACGAAAGAACCTTAAAACCTGCAAAATACAATCAAAATGAGAAAATCTTGCGTTATATGGGCGATCTACATTGGAGGGCGTGCGGGAAAAATGGAGCAATCGGAGCCGTTGATCGAATTGCGATCAACGGTCGGGAGCGTTCTAAAAAGTCAGCGGAGAAAAAAGGGGGGTTGTACAATGAAATCGGGAGAACGAATGTAAGCCATTGATCTATAGAGATCGAAGACGGAGATCGAATCTTGGCCGCGCGGTAAATGAGTTAACGGGCGCGCATGTCCGTTAACGGTCGAGCAGGTTGGATGGAGGACAGCCGTTGGATGCGAGGATCTTGATCGGACGGAGGCTACCAATTCCGCTGAACGGCTTTGGTACGAAGCTTAGCGCGCGGGTGGTGTAATTACACGACGGTTTTAGAGAAAGGCGGAGGACACGTGTTGGCCAGCGTGTGGAATCCCCGGCCGACAGGGGAAAACCAGTTTTGCCCGGGGAGCGGTGTGGGATAAAACCATGGTTTTAGGGAAACGGGCGCGGGGAAGGGGGGTCCACCAGGTGGGGCTGGCTCCGCTCCGTCGGATCTGGGGAGCAGATCGACGGCTGGGAGGACTCGGAGCAATAAAACACGTGGTTTAACATTTCACGCCAAAACCTTATAAAAGATGGGTTTTTTGAATGTTTCAAAGGAAAAGGGTGGAGTGGGACCACGTTTTGATTTAGCGCCTCAGGGCTTGAGCGGTCGGTCGTGGCACTCGGGCATGTGGAGGGAGAAACGGAAAGGGGCTTAGCCTGAGGGGCTTAAGCTTAACGCATAAAAACATACGTTTTCTATGGTTTTTCAAAGAATTTCAAAAGGAAAAATAACTCCGATAAGGTTTAAACATGGTTTTTTAACCTTGGGGAAAGAAATTAATGGAGGGATAAGGGGTAACACATGGTTTGGTGGGGTTTTCGCGAAATAAAAGGAAATGGAAGAATGGAGGTAAAACGGAAGCAAGGGAGGGAAAAGAAAAAGGGATGCAACAGTACTTGACTAGGATTTTCATGGAGTATCACAGGCTGAGAGAAGGAAAAGTATGAAGAACCAACCAGCAGTTCATGATCTTACCAACAGACTTTAAGCACCAACAACTTCAGGACTGAATTTGTTTCTTGAAGGCTGCAAATAATATTTAGCCACCAGCTGATATAATTGCAAAATATAGGTGGCTAACAGAATCAATAGCAGAGATGGAACAGTGAAGAAGGTTTCAAAAACCAGCAAATGGGTTTTCGCACAGCTTTAGAGTGGTAAGTGGTAAAAGTTGAAATGAACGCAATAGCGTTAAGGAGTTGACACGTAGCAACACAAAATCAGCTATTTTGCGTAAGATTGAAAGTTAAAGGTCATGTATCGTTGTTATGCGATAGTCATCGGATATATGAGCGATTAGATCAACAATATAAAAGGTATGTTGAAATAAAGTTGTGGGCCCGTAAATATTTATATGGTTTATTTGGGGTTTAAACCATAGAGTTGAGAATCATAAGTGGAGATGATATTATTCTAGTGCTTTAGTATTAATCGGAAGTGCCAGCAGCAATGAGGACTGTAGATCTAGACAAATCAATAGTGATGATCACATCGGCGGAAATCAGATCATAAATCAGAAGCAAGAGCAATGCGATGCGATATTGCGATGTGATGTGGTGATGTGAAGGGACATGTGGCGGCACAACGCAATATCACACATCGGCGATGCGAAGATCATCACAAACCACGAAGTGGCGATGTGATGTGATGCGAAGTAGCAATGCAATATTTCCATCACATATCACAATCGGCAATGCTTATGTGATAAGAATTCGCAAGTTATAGAAGTTGCGATTCGAAGTAGCGATAAATTCAAGTGGGACTCGTCGCATATCGCATATCGGGAGATCAGATGGATGAAGGCACATGGGATAACTGGAATCGTCGAAGTGCGATAAAGGGAGTGGACACGATGCAGATCGAAGTTGAAGTGTAAAAGTTTTCAAGTATGAGAGTATGGATTTTCCCTTTTTAAATTGCATCAGAGAGTAAAAGATCCATATATCAAAGAACGACTGAAATACCAGAATGCGATAGAAAGCGAACGCGATATAGTTCAAAGCTAAAATCTAAAGGAATTTAAGTCTGGTGTGGGACCCTGTAAGCCCTTGTTTTGTATATGTTGAATGTGCCATAGTATAATGTTTACACTATAGATCGTTTTAAACATATGTATGATGAAGAAAGCCCAGATTTGTAATCCATCATGGGCATAAAGGAAATAGTATGTGGGCCATACTCTACAGGTCACAAAGGAATGGAATGAACGCTAACAGGAACTCGTGCAGGACAGTGGTGTGGCAGCACGGGTAGATGAAAAGGGTGAACACAACACAAAAGACACAGGTAATGGAAGAAACAGGTCATTTATGCAGTAGAGATGGAATATAATAGCATAACAGAAAAGACAAAAGGATAGCAAGCAAAAGAGGACAAATGCTCAGCAAAGCTAAGAAACTGAAAGTGTTGAGTAAATGTTTGATTGTAACTGTAAATGCATTATTGAATTTATATTGTTTGTGATGCAAAGGAAAGTCTCTGTAGGCAAATAAAAACTCCACTGTAATACACAAATGTATATATTCTGATATATTATTCTGAATGTGCTAGACAAGAAAATGAGAAGGGGGAAGGAAAAGAGTCATACATGTTCATTTCAAATTCCCTATGGAATGAAAACAATTATGAGGTGATCTCTATAAATAATGTTACCAACATATGCATAAGGGGTGAGAGAGTGGAGAAAGAGGTGAGAAAATGTAAGAAGAAGAAGGAGCAAAGGAGGAGTTGTGAAGATCCAAAGATGATATAAAGCAAATTTGAAGGTTGGAAGGACAACAGTGAAGAAGGAGAAAAATTGAGCTGATATCCAGGTAAATCAGCATATGATTTTATTGTATAGTGAGGAAGTTGGCGCTTCCATTTCAAGTTGTAACTAGTTGAGGTAGGAGCCTCATGTAGGTTGTAGCCTATAGAAAATAGATGGGAGTTGGAGCTTCCTTGCAAGTTGTAGCTTGCAGAATTGAGGTAGTAGCCTCTTGTAGGTTGGAGCCTACAGAAAATTAGTGGTGAGAGGGAGTTGGATCTTGCCTTTGCATCACAACAATAATAAGATGCGGTTTTCTACCTTATTGGTTTCCACTTATATCTGTTGTCTATGTGCATGATGATTGTATGTTGATATTCTGTATTTAATATGCTTAATACCTGCTGCTCACTTATTAAGATTGTTGTTCCATTGTATATTAAGTTGATCATGAAATGAAGATGTAAATAAGTGTAAAAGAAAGTTTTACAAGACCATGACTGCATTAAAATGAATCACCCCCCCTCTCAGTTTAACCAAGGGCTCAACAATTGGTATTAGAGCCAAGTTCCTTCTGTATTAGTTTAACAACTGGAAGGAAGATCCTAGGTCCCCAAGATGGCTAGTCTGGAAGGATGCTCAACAAATAAATCCCCTTTGTTTACTGGCACAAATTATGCCTTCTGGAAAATAAGAATGGGGACGTACATAATGTATCTAGGAATAGAATTTTGGGCTTCTGTGGATTTGGGATATGCCCCAAAGGATTCTGACATAAAGAAAGAAGCCAAACAAGATTTTATAGCTAATGCCAAAGCTATGAATGCTCTCTTAAGTGGTTTGTGTGAGGTAGAATTTATCAAAGTAATGCACAACAAGATTTCCAAAGAAATATGGGGTACATTAGAAATTATCCATGAGGGAGATAAAAAGTTGAAGATGGCCAAACTACAAGTCTATCGAGCTCAATTTGAAAATATAAAAATGAATGAAGAAGAAGATGTTGCCAACTTCTTCTTAAAGGTTGCAAAAATTATGAATAATATGAAAGCTTTAGGATAAACCATTAGAGAATGTGTAATTTTTCAAAAGATATTGAGATATTTACCATCCAGTTTTAATCCCAAGGTTTCGGCCATAGAAGAAACAGCTGATTGGGAAAATTTGACCATGAACCAATTACTTGGAAACTTAATAGCCTATGAGATGAGACTTCCACAGAGGAAGTCAAATGTGAGGGAGGAATCCTTTAAGGCTGAGAAGAGCAAAGAAGAAAAGGAAGATACATGCTCCTGCTCTAATGAAGAAGAGGCCAAATTCGTCAGAATATTGGATAGAGGCTCAGGTAAGTATAAAGGCAAGCTTCCATTTAAATGCTTTAACTGTGGAAGAGTTGGGCACTATGCATCAAAGTGTCCTTACAAGAAAACAAAGAATCATACTCAAGAGACAGAGAAAACCAAAACAAATAACTGGCAGAAAGGGAAGAGATTCAATAAAAAATCACTTTATGCTTAGCAAGATAGCAGTGCATCTAAAAACTCAGATGAATCCTCAAATGAAGAAGGAACCTCTAAATTTTTGTTGATGGCCAAGGAAGAGTCTGAAGGATTCCTTATAGAAGATGAGGAATAAGGTGAGGTAGATCTTGAGGGGGAGCTAAAAAGTACCCTGGAAGAAATAGACAGACTTCAACTCAAGTGCAGAAAATAGAAAGATATTATCCTCAAATATGTAAAAGAGGTACCAAATTCAAAATACTTCATTCAATTGAAAGTAGAACTTGAAGAAGCTAAGAAGGTGGAAGACATTCTGCTAAAGCAAATTAAAGATAAACATCAGGAGCAAGAGAAATTGGAAGAAGAATTGGTATGCCTGAGAAAGAAACTAGAAAACACCCAAAGGGAATTGTCAATGAACACTCCTCGAATGACAAGCACTAAACAGTTGGACAAGATTCTAAATGCTCAAAGGTCTCCTCTCATAAAGGCTGGGATAGGATATGAAGGAGAAACCAGCAAGTCCAAGGTAGAAGATAACAAGAATATCATTTTTGTAAAGGCTGTAAAGGATAATGAAACAACTCAAAAATGAACCACAGAAGCAGAATCTAGCAAGAACTTGATGTGTGATGAAACAAACAGAAACAAGTAGCAACATCAAGAGACAAAGAATGAGAGGAAGAAGCAAGCAATTGCAAAAATCTCAATTGTTCCTGAAGATCAATTGAACAAGTTCAGAAGATCTCAAAGGAAATTCTTTCCTCCTATGAGAAATTTCACTTGTTTTGACTACCACAAACTGGGACATATTGTTGCATACTGTCAGACAAAGATAATCGATTTCAACCAACAAAAGATGCAGAAATTGAAAAGACTACCTCAAGAAAACAAATGGAGAGGACAACCCTACATCAGGTACACTAATCGTTTCCATGGGTATTGTTTTTATTGTAAGGGGTCCGGCCATAAAGCCATGGAGTGCAGAACATATGGACAAATACTGATGCTTAAAACCCCAAGGAGATTTATGAACAAATGAGAGTTCACTCGTACACAGAATCCATTTAAAAATATAATCAAATGCTTTGTATGCCATCAAAATAGACACATGTCTTCCAAATGTCCTCTCAAAGAATGTGGTCCATCTTCTCAGAAAAGGTGCCAAAAAAATAGCTAGATGTAGTGGAAAAAGAAGTTGAATAAGTGTGACCTAGCTCTAATAGCCCAAGATCAGAAAAGCCAATGGTATTTGGACAGT
Source organism: Pinus albicaulis (assembly GCA_034641835.2). Taxonomy (NCBI): domain Eukaryota; kingdom Viridiplantae; phylum Streptophyta; class Pinopsida; order Pinales; family Pinaceae; genus Pinus; species Pinus albicaulis. Next base: position 549,322,056 of record CM076583.1, on the reverse strand, counting down.
GGATGTTCAAAGCATATGACTTGAGATCGAAGCAAGTTTGTAACCTTTGATGAAAAGAAATTTGGGAATGTAACATTCGGCAATAATAAAGCAGGGAAAATCAAAGGAAAAGGCTCAGTCAGTATGAATAATGGAAGAGGAAAAGCTCAAGATGTACTATTTGTGGATGGGCTAAAAGCCAATCTGCTAAGCGTCAATCAAATGTGTGATAAGGTTGTGAGGTCCTTTTTAGAGCCCAAGACTGTGAAGTAAGATCGAGCACCATAGGAAAGGCCTTGATCAAAGGTGTTCGAATAGAAATTAATGTCTATATAGTGAAAGAAGAGAATGAAAAGCATGCCACATAAGAAAACTTGATGAATCATGGTTATGGCATAGAATATTGGGACACCTAAACTTTGACCACATCATCAGTTTGAGCAAGAAGAATGCAGTCAGAGATATGCTAACAATAAAGAATCCTTCAAATACCATATGTAAATCATGCCAACTGGGCAAGCAAACCCACATATCTTTCAAGACCGAAAAGATACTATCTTCAAGTCAGCCTCTTCATCTTGTACACATGGACCTGTGTGGACCTTCAAGAACTAAAGCACCAAGCGAAGAATCCTATTTCATGCTGATAATAGATGATTTTTCCAGATTAACGTGGGTATCATTTCTCAAATATAAATCTGAAGAACTTGAGAAATTCAAGATATTCAAGGCATTGGCAGAAAATAAAACATGATGCAAGCTAAAGTGCATCAGATTAGACAAAGGAGGTGAATTCATAGACTATGATTTTGCAGACCTATGCAATGAGCATGGGATAAAACAACAGTTTAGAATTTCAAGTACACCTCAATAGAATGGAGTGGTATAGAGGAAAAACAGGTCAGTACAACATATTTCCAGAGCTATGATGCAAGAAAGTAACATTCCCCAAACATGCTAGGCAAAAGCAGTACACACAGTTGTTCACATTCTCAACAATGCTCATCTAAGACCCAATTGTGACAAGACTCATCATGAATTATGGCATGGTAAACCAGTATCAATCAAGCTCTTTAGAGTCTTTGGAAGCAATTGTTTCATAAAAAATAATGATGAAAAACTGGGGAAGTTTGATGCAAGAGCTGATGAAGGAATATGTTTAGGATATGCATCCAAGAGTAAGGGTTAGAGGTGCTGTAACAAAAGACTGCACAAAATTGTGGAAAGCATTGATGTAAGATTTGATGAAGATCTACCAAACAGAACAAGAAGCATAAGCTGCGCCAATATTCCGAATGATCATGAAGCCGAGAACCAAGATAATGATGAACATAGCAAGACAACAGAAGATACTGAATTAAACTCAAAAGGTCCCTCAAGACACACTCAAAAGAACCATATAGAAGATCAAATCATTAGGGACAAGAGTGTGGGAGTCCAGACAAGAAGACAACTTGCTGAACAGACAGAAGAAGTATACCTAGCCATGCTATCTCAAATAGAGCCTAAGAAGTTCGAAGAAGCCAGCAAAGTAAAAAACTGGGTAAATGCTATGAATGAAGAACTAGACTAAATTGAGAAGAACAATACCTGGGAATTAATTCCAAGACCCACTGGGAAAAATGTCATTGGCACAAAATGGATATTCAAGAATAAGATGAATGAACAAGGTCAGGTAATCAGAAATAAAGCCAGACTTGTATGCAAGGGATACTCTCAAATCGAAGGTCTTGATTTTGATGAAACCTTTTTCCTTGTAGCCAAAATGGAAGCAATCAGAATGTTTTTGGCCTTTGCATGCTATCATGATTTCAACGTATATCAAATGGATGTGAAGTCTGCCTTCCTGAATGGATATCTAGAGGAAGAAGTCTACATGGAACAACCTGAAGGAATCTCATTAATAGATAAACATGACTATGTGTGCAGATTAAAGAAAGCCTTATATGGTCTGAAACAAGCTCCTCATGCATGGTATTCAAGGCTCGACAAATATTTTCAAAAACAAGGGTTCAAGAAAGGAGGAGTAGACAACAATTTGTACATAAAGGCTAATAAAAATGAACTATTAATTGTAGTAGTGTATGTAGATGACATAATTTTTGGAAGCAACAAAGATGAGTTAGCAAAATGATTTACTGAAGAAATGAAATCAGAATTTGAGATGTCAATGATTGGAGAGCTAACCTTCTATTTAGGACTTCAAATTCAACAAAAGAACACAGGAATATTCATTTCGAAAGAAAAATACTTAAGAGAAATGTTGAAAAGGTTTCAAATGGAAGACTGCAAACCTGTGTCAACTCCCATGATCACTGGATGCAAACTATGTGCTAATGATGGATCAACAAATGTAGATCAAAAACTTTATAGATCCATGATAGGAAGTATGTTATACCTAACTGCTTCTAGAACAAACATTATGTTGGCAGTAGGACTTGTGGCAAGATATCAAGCAGCACCAAAACAAAATCATTTACTTGCAATCAAGAGAATATTTAGATATCTACAAGGAACTTCACATTATGGCCTATGGTATCCAAAAGGAAAAAGCTTCACATTGACAACATACACAGATGCAGATTGGGCCAGCTATGTGGATGACAAGAAAAGCACAAGTGGAGGTGCATTTTATTTGGGAAAAAGTCTGGTGGCATGGCTAAGCAAGAAGTAAACTTCTATCTGTCTCTCTATAGCAGAAGCAGAATACATAGCAGCAGCAGCATGTTTCACACAAGTAATGTGGATGAAACAAACTCTCCAAGACATGAAGGTAAGCATTGATGAACCCATTTATATCAAATGTGAAAATACAAGTGCAATAAGTATATCAAAAAATCTTGTACTTCATTCAAAAACAAAGCACATCCCAATAAAGTACCACTTCCTCAGAGAACAAGTAGCACAAAAATTAGTGAATTTGGAATATGTACCAACTAAGGAACAAACATCAGACATATTCACAAAACCTCTTGCTAAAGAACCATTCAAATATCTAAGAGACAAACTAGGGGTAGTGTCTGTAGATGTTATTCTCTGATATGATTAGAAATTCATATATATATATATATATATATATATAAAGACTACATACAAAGAATGGGATAAGAACATAATTCAAGTGATAGTCTGTATCAGTCAAGAAAGCATCATTCCAGGGGGAGAGCAGTCAATAAAATTTTCACAAAAGAACTAGAGAAATGGAGCAGCGCATGGAACAGGTCCTCAGGATCAGAGTATTATGAAAAGATAGAAACCACACTGGGAAAAGTTCAACCCTTTGCCATTGATGTCAAAGGGGGAGGAAAATAAAGAAAAATAAGAAAAGCTCTTCTGTACAGGCAGAGTAAGAAAGACAAGATACTTCTCAGAATGAAAGGGGGAGGAAGTCCTGAAGGAAGTATGGAAGTATTGGTGGATGTGTTGCCATCAATTCCAAAGGGGGATACTATTGGAAATATTGTCATTGATGTCAAAGGAGCACAAAGGAACATCACTTGAACTATCACTAAGGCAAAGGAGCAGAGAAGAACCAGCAATAAGGAAAAGGAGCAGATCAGGCAATAATGCAGTAAGAAAGCATAAAATAGAGGCAGAGGTACAACAAAAGAAGAGAAATAGCGAATGTAGAGAGGTAGCAAAAAGAAGCAAAGGTAGCAGAGAAGCAACTAAGGAAGAAAAGGAGAAAAGGTAACAAAACAAGCTCAGGAGAGATCAGCGCACTTAGAATAAAGAATAAGCTCAGGAGGAGTAGCGTGGAGGGACCGGTGTCACAGAGCAGGAAAATAGACTAAGGAAAACAAATTCCAAGTGAGGTGAACGGATGGTCACGATTAGATCGCAACAGCAAAGGTAAGAAATGAATGGATAAGATTCATCACAAGATAAGTGGTGAACCTGAATGAACTTGTCGAAAGAAGAACCTATAATTCATGGCACAGTGGACTAGAGGAAGCGGAATGGCACAATAGATGAATTGTATTTATGTGGAGTTACAATGAAACTAGAATTTTGGAAAGGTTAAGCGAGAAAAACCTTGGTCAACGGAGTATGGAACCATGAATAAATAGCAGAGATGGAACAGTGAAGATGGCTTCAAAAACCAGCAAATGGGTTTTCACGCAACTTTAGAGTGGTAAGTGGTAAAAGTTGAAATGAACGCGATAGCGTTAATGAGTTGACACGTAGCAACACAAAACAGGCTATTTCGCGTGAGATTGAAAAGTTAAAGGTCATGTATCATTGTTATGTGATAGTCATCAGATATATGAGCAATTAGATCGATGGTGTAAAAGGTACGTTGAAATAAAGTTGTGGGCCCGTAAATATTTATATGGTTTATTTGGGGTTTAAACCATAGAGTTGAGAATCATAATCGGAGATGATATTATGCTAGTGCTTGAGTATTAATAGGAAGTGCCAGCAGCAACGAGGACCGTAGATCTGGACAGATCAATGGTGATGATCATATCGGTGGAAATCAGATCATAAATCAGAAGCAAGAGCAATGCAATGCGATATTGCGATGCGATGTGGCGATGTGAAGGGACACGTGGCGGCACAGCGCAATATCTCACATCGGTGATGTGAAGTCCTTCACATACCACGAAGTAGCGATGCGATATTACCATCACATATCGCAATCGGTGATGCATATGTGATAAGAATTCGCAAGTTATAGAAGTTGCGAAGCGAAGTAGCGATAAACTCAAGTGGGACCGATCGCATATCACATATCGGGAGATCAGATGGACGAAGGCACATGGGATAACTAGAATTTCCAAAGTGTGATAAAGAGAGCAAACACGATGTAGATCGAAGCTAAAGCCTAAAAGTTTTCAAGTCCGAGAGTATGGATTTTCCCTTTGTAAATTGCATCGGAGGGCAAAAGAGCCATATATCAAAGAACGATTGAAATACCGAAATGCGATAGAAAGCAGACACGATATAGTTCAAAGCTAAAATATAAAGGAATTGAAGTCTAGTGTGGGACCTTGTAAGCCCTTGTTTCGTATATGTTAAATGCACCATAGTATAATGTTTACACTATTGATCGTTTTAAACGTATGTATGATGACTAAATATCAGATTTGTAATTTGTCACAGGCATAAAGGAAATAGTAGCCATACTCTACAGGTCACAAAGGAATGGAATGAACGCATAATAGGAACTCGTGCAAGACAGTGGTGCAGAAGCACGGGCAGATGAAAAGAGTGAACACAACAAAAAATACACAGGTAACGGAAGAAACAAGGCAGTTATGCAGTAGAGCTGGAATATAATGACATAACAGAAAAGACAAAAGGATAGCAAGCAAAAGAGGACGAACGCTCAGCAAAGCTAAGAAACTGAAAGTGTTGAGTAAATGTTTGATTGTAACTGTAAATGTATTATTGAATTTATATTGTTTGTGATGCAAAGGCAAGTCTCTGTAGGAAAAGAAAAACTCCACTGTAATACACAAATGTATACATTCTGTTATATTATTTTGAATGTGCTGGACAAGAAAATGAGAAGGGAGAAGGCAAAGAGTCATACCTATTCATTTCAAATTCCCTATGGAATGCAAACAATTATGAGGTGATCTCTATAAATAATGTTACCAACATATGCATAAGGGGTGAGAGAATGGACAAAGAGGTGAGAAAATGTAAGAAGAAGAAGGAGTAGAGAGAGGAGTTGTGAAGATCCAGAGATGATATAAAGAAAATTTGAAGGCTGGAAGGACAACAGTAAAGAAGGAGAAAAAATGAGCTGATATCCAGGTAAATCAGCATATGATTTTATTGTACAGTGAGGAAGTTGGTGCTTCCATTTCAAATTGTAGCTTGATATATGTCCAGTTTTAGCTGACTGAGGTAGGAGCCTCCTGTAGGTTGTAGCCTGTAGAAAATAGATGGGAGTTGGAGCTTCCTTGCAAGTTGTAGCTTGCAGAATTGAGGTAGTAGCCTCCTGTAGGTTGAAGCCTATAGAAAATCAGTGGTGAGAGGGAGTTGGAGCTTGCCTTTGCATCACAACAATAATAAGATGTGGTTTTCTCCCTTATCATTTTCCACTTATATCTGTTGTCTATGTGCATCATGATTATATGTTGATATTATATATTTAATCTTCTTAATACCTACTGCCCACTTATTAATATTGTTGTTCCATTGTATATTAATTTGATCACGAAATGAAGATGTAAATAAGTGTAAAAGAAATTTTTACAGGACCATGACTGCATTAAACTGATTCACCCCCCCTCTCAGTTTAACCAAGGGTTCAACACACACTGCTACATGCACGGCATGTACACGACACCACCTGCACACAGAACCACATGTAAAACATGTACACAACACCATATGCACATAGCACCACAAGTACACTAATGCACACAACACCATATGTACATAGCACCATATGTACAACATACACACAACATCATATGTACATAGAAATGCATATACAACATGTACATAGCACCATATGTACACAACATCACATATCCAACATGCACATAACACTATATGAACACAATGCCACATATCCAACATGTGCACAATATGATATGTACACAACACTGCACATCCAACATGTATATAACACCATCTATACTTATCACTACATATGAAACATATGCACAACAACATATATCCAACAGGGATACAACATCATGTGTACACAATACTAAATATGTTACAGGTACACATCAACATAGGTATAATCACTGAATATACATGTGCAACATATACACAACAGTAGTACTGCGCATCCATAGACCACACACTAATGCCACAAGCAACCTTGCTTCTAGCATCTTATCCATGCTTATCATAGAATGCCACAGATCACGTTATTTTCATTCGAATGATGCATCCCTCATTCCATAACATAAACATAGGCATAGTACAAGTATATAATATCAATTCATATCCACATGATATTGACCTCATAGATCTGTCAGAGCTAATCTTCCCACTTGATTTCCCATAAGACCAGGAACCTCTTTCATGCCATTCACCTGCATAAGAAATCATTCATCCACAAGAATGATCCCTGACAACCCTATCATATAACGACATACATACAAACATACATATATATAAATATAAATATTAGCATAAAACAGTCAAGATCTTTGATGAACCTATTAGAAACGACATACATACATGCATATATAAACATCAACATAATCATGATCATATCACAATTTCTAGATATCATAAGGTCTAAGTTAAGAGAAATTAATTTATTTGTGCAAAACATGAAAAACTTTGAGAACAACAGTTCCCAATATATCCAAGGCATATAACACCTCAAATCCATTCACTTTACCTTTTTGTTTCCTTTCTCATGTCTGTATTGCCACCGTCCAGTTACCACAATGGACCCAACCATTACAACTAAATGTCAAATTCTTACTTTTTAATGTTAATTATCCACGGGGGCTTCACTTAATGAACCTATGACATAGCGCATGCGTTCATGGCATACTAAAAAATACCCTTAATTTGAATACATATTTGAAAATACACCTAAAAATCACTTTATTTAACCCCCTATCAACACGAACCGAATATACATTCCCAATTTTAAAAACCCCTACTTTCAGTAAATATTGTAAGTATCCATTTTTTCATTAAATTTGAGCTCCAATTTTTATATACGACATATAAAAACCGTTTACCCCTTATTATATGCTCAATATATTAAGTCATTTTTTCCTCAATATATATCCCCTACTATAAATGAACGTGGTATGGTATTTATCCTCCAATGAAGCCCTAATGTATTGATCACAATCACTTAAACCTTTAATCTAATGTCAACATTGAGAGCTATTGATAAATTCATCCTCATTACACACAACATTCATGCAACTAGTCCAGGTTGAAATGAGGGTGTTCATATCCAGAAGTTGTAGAGATAATGCATTCACTCTTTTATCGTGTCATGGAGGTAGTGAATGAATTGGTGCCTTTAGTGGTATTTTTTATTGAATCACAGGGTATATTATTCAACCTAGTATGAGGGAGATATGCAATTTTGTATGTGCTAAAATTGGAGTTGAAAATTATCCCTTTCCACCACTTATGATGGAGAAATTGTGCCTTTATGAAGGTCGAACACACCTGGAATCTTGCATGCATGAGCATGGAGCCCTCTAGTTGGAGGAGGTGTTATGTAATGGAGGGAATGGGTGGCGAAGTCATTTTTGAAAGATGGTATGAGGGAGTAGTGAATCCCTCATCACCTTGGTGTAGTCAAACCATAGGGTTCGCTAGTGGTGAGTCTTTGGTAAAATGGTAGGAGCTAGTGTTCTTCATAAGTGAAGAATTTCTTACAGACATTCCAGTTTGGATGTTGGCTAACAATGTTTTTTTTTTCCTATTCTGGCAAGGGGATGAAAGCTTTCAATTTGATTTTTTGGTTGGCACTCAGAGTTTGTAATCCCTATGTGATCTTGTTGGCCTTTTCTTGGTTATATTTGAATGCCTCTCTTGTTAATTCTGAGAGCCTATTTTTCATGGGTTTAGTGTATCAGTTGTTAGATGTGGCTTATGTCTAAGTAATTTTGGTTTTAATTGATTCTGTAAATCTGGCATGTCTTTTGGCATGGAGTCAGTCACTTTGTGTGGAGTGGGTAGTTGGGTTTTAACTCAAGGAAGTGGTTTTGGTGGCTTTAATAGTGAGGTTGGCCTCTTGTTCTGGGTTGAGTTAGGTTAACAGACTGTGGACTTTTGGATGCGGATTTTTTTCAACCCTATGGTGTAGTCTGGTGTACCCAATGGTAAAGGGGGTTGAGACTCCAAACAAAGAAGCTTTGTCAGTGATTTTTCAATCAAATCTAGGTCATTTTTCTGGTGTTTTCATAACTAAATTATGTGTTGATAGTTGAGTTTTTCTTAGGTAGGGTTGAGTCAACCTTTTTTCCCCACAAAAATATTGAATAACCCTCCTATGACTCTACAATGCCGCCAAGGAAAAGGGGGATGAGTGGTAGGGGAGGAGATGATACATCTCAGCCAGTTTTGTGTGCTGCAAATCCTTTTTCCCATGAATCTATAGCGATTTATTTTAATGTTATTCATCCCGAGACTCATGAGGAGATTCACGAGATGGAGATAGAAGCAGGAGAATAAATAAAATAAATCTCATAATAAGAATTACTTTAAGACATGTTAGTGTGGATTCCTAACCCCAAGAACACCAGGGGAAGGTGTAAGCAATACTTGAACTCAGTAGATGCATTGGAAAATTAAAATGCTTTTGGGGTTGGTGTTGAGAGAGAAGCAAGTGGAAAAATATAATATCTTTGCGTCTACTAAGGATGTGAAGAGAATGTTAAGGAACATGAGGTTTTGTGTGGAAAAAAATGAGGCTCGCCTTATGCACATCGAGAGCCACATATCTTATGACTCTGATGGGGGAGAGAAGATGGACCCCTTGGCTCTAGTGCTCAAGTCCTGACCAATATTTCTTGTTTTGAGAATGAATAGAGAGTGGTGGAGGTGGTGGGTAGGTTCTTGACCTATCCTAATGTTTTTAATGGTATATATAAGGCCATGTGATGGTATTTCATTCCTGCAAATGATGAAGACATATGTGGTTCACAACTCTGTGCTTCTAATTTTTTCTTATGGTATCAAGTCTCAGCCCTTAAAGCTAGTTTTGTTTTCGAGGCATGTGGTGTTTAGCATCATTTTTTTTGGTTGGAGGATGAATGTTTGGGATGGAATGAGTGGTTGCTCCTCTTTTTGGTTAAGGATGTATTCTCCTTTTCATTTGATGATTCTCTTGTTGTGCGGTTTGGGCCATATCTCTATGTATCTCTTTGTGATGGTGATGTTGGGCCTATGGTTCAGGCACTTGTTTCTATTCTCATCTCTTGTTCCATAGTTCTGAATTATTATGATGATTCTCTAGCCATTAACAACATTGGGGTCTATGTTTTTAGTTTTGTTAGTATATACTATCTCCATACGACGTCATAGATTGAGATGTGTTTCCTCTCTCTAGACGTTCGTCTCTCTATAATGTAGCTTTGCCTCTTGAAGTAATATGAAATATTTTCATTTACAAAAATAAAATAAAATAAAATAAGTGTTGTCAATTGTTATAAAAAACAAAAATAAATATACATGTTTTGTTATTTTAATTGAAAACATTATATATTTTCAATAATATCGCTCTCATTGTGATGTTTCATGCTCAACTTGGAATTAACATATATCATTTTTAAAATTAAAAAAAATATATTCATTAGATAAAAAAACAATATCAACTATTATCAAAAACAAAAATAAGTATACATATTTTGTTAGTTTAATTAAAAGCATTATAAGTCAATTGATATTACAAAAATGTACAAAGGAGATGTGTAATTTCTTCAATGCTTAATATACATATTAACTCTCACTCCATATTAGATAACAAATTTTATATTAAAACTTATCTTTTCGCTTGCTAGTATGAGAAAGATGTGTAATTCTTTTATATATATATATATATATAGAGAGAGAGAGAGAGAGAGAGAGAGAACTTCAATGTAGACCATAACAAAAATAAGTAGAAATAAAATATTTCAATATGGGATATAAATAGATATAGACGGAAAGAGAAAGGGTTCTTCCCAATACAAGGAAAAGTGTATTTAAACAATTTTAACATGGTCCGTAAATAAAATATTTGGTTACCCATATTAAATAAATCACTTCGATGTCAATTATGTATGTATCATTATAAAGAAACTAAAAATAAAATATTTAAATGTGCATGTTGAGTAAAATATTCCAATGTCAACTATATATTATATAAAATAATTGAAAAAAAAAAAAAAAAAAACCTTAACCTTAAAATATTGAGGTAGTTGCTATTCTAGGTTTTGGCCCTTTTCCACTTACATTTTTCAATCAATTTTGTCTAAAATCCAATAAAATTTGATGGAATTGCAAGATTATGGTGTGCAATCTACACAATCCTAGTGCCCAAGGAGATTTTCAAGGAACAAATCCATTTATGCTTTCAAAAATACAATTAGAACAATGAAAAATTACAATCTTACAAGTTAATTATATCTCTAGAATATCTTATATTGTGTTTCTCAAAATGAAGATAAATAATTCTCTCTCTATATATATCCCAAATTTGAATTAGAATATGAATTAGAATTCGTTTATATTAATATATTATTATTTTTTTCAAAATTAGAAAAAAAATAAAATGAAATGAATCTTTCCTCACTTTGACACTCATGTTTACTTATTTCCAACATTAACTTTTTCTATCTATTTAAAATGGTCCAGAAATAGTGAAATGAAAAATGCATCATTACTATTGGGAAAACAGAATTGGGAAAACATGTAAGTAAAATCTAATAATACTAATAACAAAAACTTAAAACTAAAATTCAATATATGAAATTGATATATTAGATATTAAAAGTAAGCTTTAAAGTGATCTACACATGCTAAGAAATTTGTATCACAGAAATGCATCAAATTTATTCAACAATAAATGTATGTAAATTAATCTTTGTAGTGAATCACATAAAATTAACCCCTCTAATTTAATTCTAGACAACATATTGCAATGAACAACTATCATCCAACCTGCTAATGGCTATTATCCAATAAAATTATAAAAATGAAATATCTATATATATATATATAATTTTTTAAAAATTTCTCGAGAAACTTACTGTATTTTTTGTAATACAATTTTTCAAATATAAAAATTCTATAACATTTTTTCATACTTTTTAATATAGGATTTTTGATCAATTAAGTAGAAAATTATATATATATATAAAGAATTACTGTATATTTATATTAACTTAATATTATAAAGTTTTGAAAAAAAACAAATTTTTAAACTTAAATTTTCTAAATCTTATACACTACCACTCACATACCAACGAACCTTCCTCAGTGCTAATGTTATTGGACACGAAACCAGCAAGTGCAATACGCAGGTGGACTAAGCCAACGAAGCCTTCAATTTGAGGGTGACAAATGGATTTTCTCTCGTCAAGACTCCCATCCAACTCTTGTAAACGTAGAGAGCAATCCAACTCTAGCATTGCTCAACCAATGAGAAGCAATTGTGAGATAAACATCTTATTGTGAAAGTAGTTATAGAATAATTGTTTTTGTGATAGCAAGCTGGTAAAGAAATATCTTACTAATTAAAAGTTTTGTTACATTCAGGTTATGCTCCAATTCCAAAAGCTAGGAATAGAGACACAGAAGAATTGGTACAATGTGAAGAAGTAGAAGAGATTTTATAATTATTTATAAATTTATTTTAAGTATAGATTTAATTTGAGTTGAGAAAGATAAAAAAAAAAATATTTATAAATTTTTTTAGTATGTAAAATATAATTTGTTATTTTTCATTGTTTAAATTCTATTTTTGAATGCTAAATAAAGTTAATATAAAATCAAATAAAAAATTTAATCATAAGAATTTAATTTTTTTCTATATATAGATATATATGAAGTTGAAATGGTTATAAATTAGTTAATATAGATCTTCAAATACTTTTTATTTAAATTTCTTGTTGACATATTTTTTACTTTTAAAACTTTACAATATATTCATTTTTTTTAATTATAGGTGGCATTATTTTATTTTATTTTAATTTCAATTTTAAAGGGGTACCAATGGACAAACAAACTTACACATCATCTCATAGTGGGTTGTAGAATGTGCCTCTGGGCTTATAGATTTGAGAGTTGTGATCACAACAATTATAATAGGATTTTGTTTTGAGAGTTATTGGTTGATTTTAGAAATATTTTCGAATAGAATATATAAGTGTAAGGGTAAAAAGTTGATATCATTCTTTATCATCTAATTATTGAAATCTACAATTGAAAATTTACAGTATCCAATTTTCCCAAACAACTGAACGAAATCTCTGTTTTTATGCGATTTATATAATTGTGAATGAGTACAATGCTAAAGCTATGTTTTACTCACAGGGGCTTGACTCAATAAACCTCTAATATATCAAGTGCCATTATAACATATTAAACAATACCCTTAATTTGAATACATATTGGAAAATAACCTTAAAAATCACGATGTTTAACCTGCTACCAATATAAACCCAAATATACCTACCCAACTTAAAAATCCCCTACTTTCATTATATATTGTAGGTATCCATTTTTTGATTAACAATTTCTATGCCTCTTTATATTTTTCATTAACTTTGAACTCCATTTTTTATACATGCCAATATAAAAACCCTTTATCCCCTATATATTTCCCAATATATTATGTCATTTTTTTCTCATTATATATCCCCAATATAAATCCACATACTATAGTATTGATTCCACAATAAAACCTCTATAATTTTACTAAGACCAACTTAAAAAAACCTTTGGCTCACTAAACATTTATATCATAACCTCAACATACCATTGAATGCCTTCCCAACGACCTTGACAACGCCAGCACTCCATGAACACAACTAAGTTGTTATTTAAAAAATTGCTATTTAATTAAAATTCCTTAAATTTATATTTTAAAAGTATTAACACAATATTAAATTGAAAAGCTATCTAACCATATTTCATAACACTTCAAAAAAATAATTATAAAATAAAAATACAAACAAATAAATAGCAATCTCTATAATTAAAAAAATCTCCAAATTATAAAATACACTTATTATTATATTTATTAAAAGTACTCAATTTATCAAAATTATAAAATAATTTTATTATTATATTTATTAAAAGTACTCAATTATTTTATTTTTTTTAGTGTTTTTATTTCTATTTTGGGTGGATGAATACATGTTGACTTTTAATTAGTTGAAAGCTTTTATATATGTTGGAAGTAGGTTCATTGATTTTTTTTTTTAAAGAAAAATTAACGAACCAGATTAAATCTGGGCCAATATTACCACATTTCGGGTTAAAATTCGATGGAAGAATCCGAAAATAAAATAAAATCAGAACCGTCGTCAAACGTTTAATGTATTTTTTTCTTTTTAAAATCCTGATGATCATCAACTATGCGACGTTAACTACATAGAGTCGCATATTCAACGATAGTTGTCTTGTCACCGGAAAACGGTCAAATTTTGGCATTAATGGCATTTTACCATGGTGCAATGTTTATCCGACAGAATAGCATCAAATATCTGAAGGCAAATTGATTTATATATATGTCGGGCCGAATATCTATTTACAATTTCCACATTCTTGTTCTACATCCCATGCTTTTGAAATGTTATAGGCCTCTTTTGAGGTTAATTTTGATTGATAATTATCACTAAAAGCTATTTGGTGAGGAAAAATGTCAGATAACATTCCTCAAGGACTAGGCCAAGGAGATGTGGGATCGACATCGGGGGCTTCGAAGGATAGAAAATTTTATTTCCCATGTAAAAAATGCAAGGGCTTGAAATTAAGGAGACTTTTAATAACAACAGCTAAAAAGAAAATTAGAACTTATGGACATGGTGAAGGCGGAGATGAATATCATCCATTAGTAAGTACTTATGCATTATCATCCATTAGACCATAAGAGACGTGTTCTTTATATTTCTTATACATGACATAAGAGACTTGGTCTTTACTTAGTTCAAATATATAGTCAATTGCACAAGTGAAAATATTCCAAAATACTCATTTTGTGTTTTATGCATTGAGAAAAAATATCACGATGAGTTCTAGGTAGTTAATTTGCAATTAAAATTTACATTTGTTCATGAATATTTATGCTAGGTAGTTTGCAATTAATATTTATGCTTAGTAGTTTGCAATTAATATTTATGCTAGGTAGTTTTGGCATTCATCAACGATCTCTCTCTCTCTCTCTCTCCAAAACTAACATACTCTCCTCATTGGTGCGCTATGTTTCTCATTTTTTCAAGTTTCTATTGCCAGGATTTCATTTTTCCGTCCTTCGTAGCACTAGGTTTTCCAATTTCCTTCATTCCTAGCACTAGCTTTTTAAATTGTCCTTTTCATAACACTAGCTTTTTCACTTTTTTTAACTTTCTAGTGCTATATTTTTTTTCATCTACCTTGTTTTATAGTGCTAAGATTCGTCCTTTTTTCCTTTTCCAGTGTTGGGAATTCCAAATGTGCCCTTTTGTAGTGCTATGCTTCCCAATTTCTCTTTATTCTAGCGTTGAGTTTGTCAATTAGACTTATTTCTATCAGTAGGATTTTCAAATAGGCTATTTTCTAGTAACATTGATTTTGCAATCGTACCCTTTTCCAATGCTAGGAGTCTCCAAAATTCATCATTCCAACATTGATCAATTTCACATTTGTTCCTTTTTCCAGTGCTAGGTTTTGAAATTGTCCTCCTTTTGACCTTTTTCCATATTTTCCTTCATCCTTTTTCTCCTGAATTGGTTACAAAGGGGCAGTTTCCTTAGGACATTAAAAATGAATATTCAAAAGCAAACATAGAATAAAAAAAACAAGAGAATAGAGGAGTAAGAAATAAATAGTCCATCATATAAATAACATTTAACCATGAATGAATTCTTTTTTTCTTTTTTTCTATTTTAACAAAGTTGGTTACTATTTATATTCCAAAAAAGTGGGGATTGAAATCCTTATTACATTTGAGTGGTGAAGTAGAATAACAAGGTAGGGTGATGTGGCAAAATACTGAACCTCCTACATGATGACTATTTCTATTATGCTGCATATCTGATTCTTTATAAATCCCAACAAACTAAAATAACATAAATGAAAACTTAAAAGACATGATGTTGGATGTGATAGACAGAGGAATGGAGCCTAGTTCATTCCGCCTTGTCGAGAATTTGAAATGTCTGTGGTTGTTATCTAAGTTGGCATTGGGATTAGTTGACATATTACATAGCATATACCAAGGATGAATTCTGCATATGTATTTTTCAATCAAACATGAAGATAACACAGAGATGAAATAAACAAAGAAGAATCACAGAAACATAAGAGTTTGATACATTCTTCAACACGCCATACTCTTGGAAACTCTGTTATAGAATGAGTTTGTACTTCCCCACTAATTTTTCATTAATAGCTCAAATTTACAGAATCAACATTTTTTCTCCAAAATTACTCAAAACACGAACCCCTATTACATCATAAAAAACTATATATGTACAAGCTTAGAATCCTTGAGTCATTTTTAGAAATTATAGAATAAGATAAATAAAAACAACTTTTGCTATAATCTTGGATCTTTGTTCTGGAAATCACATATTTAACGAATTTCTTCAGGAATTACTGGGATTAGATATCCCTGAAGAACTTCTGGTGTTGAATAAAACTAAAATCCATTGAATGTATTGCTTCATGGCCTCGCTCCTTGAAATCTCCCAAGTAAAATACTTTTCCCAATCACTTTCTTCTTTATCCTCATTTTCTGGTAAAATATTATCTGAATTTACAATCAAATCCCTTATGATTTGATTATCTAATTTTGTGCTTCTATACCTTTTCTCTTTCTTCTTGATGCTCCACTTGATTTTAGGCATATCAAAATCTTCATCACTATTGTCTAGTGCTTCAAAAACTAATTCTATCTCTTCCATATATTTCTCAGGTTGAAATAACTCTTTATATTTCACTGGTTGTAACTCGTTTACTTCAATATTTTTCCTCTTAACCTTAAGCTCTTCTTTATTTTGTGTTTTCAAATCCATGCCAACTCTTTCCCTTTTTGAAAAATTACTTTTGAATTTAATCTTTACTCCATAAAAAGAATGAATCAAAAGAAATATCTTCGCCAAAAATATAGACTCTCAACTGCCATTTTTATCTGCAATCATAAATGAAAAGAACTGTAATGATAACCTCCCTCTCCCACATCATGTGCGACATGTGTGTCTGCTTTTATTCACCTGTAACACATTCAAGTTCACCTCCAAATCTTCGACCAATCCATTTCCCATGATTAAGCCTGAAATCCCTGATAGGTAGTTATTCTATGCTCACATGCCCAAAAATTCACCCTCGAGAACTTGTTGCAAGAGTCGAATATGAAACATTTCACTTGTCTGCAAATATGGAAACTGTTTTCCAGATAGATGATGAAGGAAAATATACTGCTGACATTTCTCTGTTAATTGCATCTAATTCTAAATAGAAAGTATATGTAACTGGTGGTAAACCAGCAATCACCTTTCTAACTTCATAAAGAAGGAAAATATCTTATTTCAGGATTTTAATTATTTCCTCTCCCTTCATATTTGTACTGATTTGATTTATGGCTGATATATCATTTATTTTCGCTAGAAAAATCATATGATATTCACTTTTTGGAATAAAAAATTGCTCTAGATTCCAAAACCTTGGCAAACCCAACAGAAACATCTCTCAGAAGATTATTTTAAAACTTGATATTCTTGCTTTCATGAAATTTGTTTTCAAAGAAATATCCTTCTGTTAGTCATCAGTATTTTTCACTTGTTAGTGATGACTACATCCATAGCTGAGTTTTCTAGAAGCTGATTTCCATATGTCAATTTGTCATCTAGAAAACCCTCATAAAACTTTTTTCACCCTCCTACTTTTCAGTCCGCCCATGTCAAAGTTAAAACTCATTACCACTATCCTGTCTAGCTTTAGCCCTACTAATTTTCCCATCAGCTCTGAAAGGACAACCAAATGACTGTTCCAAAAGCCTCCCCTAGGTTAGGAAGTGGCGCTTTAAGGCATTTTACCCTTGGCAACCATCAAAAGGCCAAAAGACCTCCATCTGATACAGACCAATCATGACAGGCCTCCCATTCTGCAAATCAAATTGATCACAGCCCTAAGTCGCGCCACTTACACACCCCTAAGTCTCAGCACTGCATAGACCACAATCTCAAACTGATTATTAGGTGCTTCACAGTGTTTTATGGATTCTACAAAGACAGGAAACATAAATTCATCTTAGGAGAAGATTCTTGAATACACATTTAGAAGAACAGTAGCTTCTCAGTGTCAAAACATGAGCCTGAGATACATATGCAGAGTAAGGAGTTACTTATCAAGACCTTACAGCTTCCATTCAACATGAAATCACAGTAGAAGAAAGACACCACTTTCAAACAAACTGGTAATTTGTCATGGCCAAGAACCTCCTTCATCTACAAGCAGAGGGTTAAAGTGCCTCCTTCATCTACAAGCAGAGGGCGATGGCCAATATTGATTTCAAGGATTGCAGAACCTACTATAAGCCCATGTTTTCTTTTTAATAAACAGTAAAACAGTGACTCTAGGTTTCTGAGTGTAAGTAATAATCATAATAGGACTAAGATCTGAAATATGCAAGACAAAAGAAAACAGAGTGTGTGGTCTTGTAAAGAGAATCATTTGAGGTTTCAGTCATCATCAGGGAGCATAAAAAGGGACTCCTCAATCAAATCTATCATAACAAATATCTCTGCAGGGGTGTTAATATGAATAGCTTCAATCAGTCTTGGGTAGGAAAATACTTTAGTGAAAAGACCCCTGTGTGTCCTTTTGTTCCTGTTGAAATGTGAAATACAGTCCCTGGTTTCTGAATGAACATGAAGAAGAGGCAGGAAAGTAGTACACAGTCCCAGATATAAGACATCTTAATATCAGTCAAAGCGCCGGTGTAAGTCCAGCTGTTGCAAGCTACACTCCACCACAAAGACAGGTTTTTTCTTCAGATACAGCAGGTTGGTGTTTTCAGATTTTCATTAGGAAGAAGATGTCTAATGAAAGCCTTGGTATCTATGAAATAGGCCAACAGTTGTTCCACATCTTGTATACTTGCCTCCTCAATACAAAGACAGAAACTGGTGATGATCTGAGTTTAAAAAACCCTAGGACAGGCATGCAAAGCTAATCAAGGAATGTCATTATTGAAAGAACCTCCAATAATAGAGAAATGTCTTTTCAAAACTGTTTATCACAAATGACACAGAAATTTTGGGTTTATCTCCTCAAGATACATCACCATTGGAACTATTGTTCATCATAGGCAAAAGAGGTGTTTTGATAGACTGTCAGTTTTTTAGAAAGTTTGAAGAAAAAATGGGTTTTCATTATTCAATGGACAGAGATATTATATGATATGTTTTGAGCAGAGAAGTGTATTAAAAAAGGGCCACGACCAAATCCAAATAACTGCAGAAAATTTGGGCACCTACAGTGGGAAAGAGGTTGAAGAAGCAATTGGAGACAGAAACTGTCAAAGCAAGTTGAAAAGACAAACCCTATCCTTTCAAATCACAAAGCCGTCTTCAGTATTTTTTTAACAGTTTTGGAGTGGGGTTTACGTAATGAATATCACCATCAGTGATTAACAAAGTGGCAGAGAATGGTCTATAGGTCATCAGGGTATTATTCAAAGTTTGAATTTCGGTGTTAAACTGTCACCAAAGAGACAAAACGGACAGGAATCACCTTTCAAACCTATATGCATAAATGAACAGAGTTCTGACCTTTCAAACTGTATTTTCTTTCTATAAAATGGTTGAAAACTCTATTAGAATTTTTTTTAAAAGGCATAAAAACTCTGTTGCCGAAATCATTTTAAAAAGGGTGAGCACCTCTCAAATGAAGTCAACATGTTGTCGAGTTTCAAAGGGTACACCAAGGCAGCATTGCAAGAAGAAAACCTTTAAAAAGGCATTACAAAGGCTAAACACGGAGTTGGATTTCAATTTTGCATTTCTAAATGACAAAAGCCCGTTGGCCTTTACACCTTTTCAAAAGGGTTTAAGACTGTTGGCCATTTTGTGCATTCCAAAGTTATAGAGACCATTGAAATTTCATTATGTAAACACCCAAGCTCGGGCAAAGACCCTTTGCTGCCCTCAAGATCAAACAAAGAAGTTTCGGAGCGGTTTGAAGAAGTTTGTCACAGTTTCACTACACGGCGCACCTGGAATAGCGCGCGACGCACTCAGAAGAAATTTAACACGGGCGCTCAACTATCGTGCGGCGCGCCTGTACATGTGCGCGACGCGCCTGTACGCAACACCCGGCCGACCCGACAGGTGACCCGACAACCTGTTTACGTCGCGCATAATTGTGGCCTCCAAAACGCCCTCAAATCACCTCTGAAGTGTGCTCAACCTCGCCTCCAATGCCATCATCAAGTTGTCAAGGTATTTTCACGTATCTTCCTTGGTTTTTCAAACTGCACAGTGATGAGAAAGGGTTAGAAAATCACAGTCTAAACCACTGTTTTGAGTTTGCTAAGAGAGGTGTGTTTTGTGGTTAAACACTCGGGATTACCATGTCACTATGAGCCTGAGGTCTGCGTATTAAAATTACTGTGTTTGTTGGTATAAGACCCAAGTGCATACCCCCAAAAGAAAAACACAGTGGGAAGGTGGAACAGTTTGGGAAATATAAGGTTAAAGGTTGTCAGATGAAAGCAATGAACTTGTTGTTAAATAAACAGTAAAGCATTCCATAAGTGTTTTTACCTTGTCTAGCTTTCCTCTGTGTCAACAAAGCATAACAGTGTTTAAACTTGCATCCCATAGAGAAGGACCAGTGAGGAATCTGCCATTATAATCTCAAGGTGTTTTTGTCAAATTTGTGCCAATGACAGTGAAATATTTTTATTGAAAAGAGCCTTGTTTGATTAACACTCTTGCTGTTTAAAAGAGCGAGAAGCATGTATAAGCTACCACTACAATCTATTCACGTCAATTGTATTTGTGTGTTTTATATAATCTGGTTGTTATGTTTTGGTGAAAACTTGACAGTTGCATACTAGACAAGGGCATGATTTGGGAATTGAAATACCTGTAAAAGACAAACCACATGGATTGTTATCTAAAATCACAAAACAGATGGTTGTAAACACTTTACACAGAAAATTTACCTAACAGTTTGTCTCCTTTTCACTGTATGGTATCTTATTGAAAAGTCTGTTGGCTGAGATACTTTAAAGGTGGAAAGGCCACTTTTTGAAAGAACAGGGGTTTTATATTGTGAGGAAACTTGTTGAAATCATTCAAAGACAATTTTTCACTATCAAAACAGTGAATTGACAGAGTTCACCTTAAAGAAGGCAGTTTATAGACAGTGAGGTTGTTTGGTTCTTCATTTGACTAAAAGCCTGTACAAGGCAGGCTCAAAGCAAGGAAATGGCTGACAACTGAAGAAGAAAGAAGAACATGCGACATGATATTTTGGCTTCAGCTTCGGAGCATGTTTCTATGGACCCTTGAAGACCATGTACACTAATTTTGAACCCATTTAAAATAACTTTGGTTTTTTGGCATTTTTTGGGTTTTGGGTCAAAACTCCTCAATTACCGACATTTAGAGATTCAACAAGGAGAGGATGATACCGATGGATGCCATAATTCACGAGCGGGCCCTCGCGATTTTGAGCATTTTGGAGTCATTTACCCTAAAAATAGCAAAAAAGAGGCATTTTTGCACATTATGCCCGGTCTATCAGCAGACTGTAATTTCCTGGCTTTCTACACACATGTACATATTTGGAGGACTTCCAGGCATCAGATTGGGGTGATTTCAGTTGCGCCGGAAATTAGACAATTAGAGCTTTCCAACGAGCTATCATGAGACCTGTTTCGACATCAGGAAGGCTGCCAAATGTTTCCGGAAAGTTAGGGTACCTTTTTCTGATATAAATCTGAAGTATTTTTGTAATTTTTGAACCTCAAAAATCTGCTTTTTCCAAATGTGCGTTTAGATATTTTTACACTTGGAAAATGATCCAAAGTCAATTAAATTCCCTTTTTTAGCAACTTTTAGATATTTTATGAGATATTTTTGTGCCTTGGGCTTTGCAAAGCCTCAAGGACAAGTTTAGATATTTTGATTAGGCCAATGAGGATGGAAGTTGAACCATGAGGTTTTCCTCACTTGAGCCTATTTATTCCACAATCTCTCATTATAAACAAGGCTGGAATTTGAGAAGAGAAGCAATATATTGGTCATATGAGCTTTGGAGAAAATACTTGTGCTATGCTTTTGGATTGCCTCTTGAATGTTCTTGGATGGATGATGAAGGATTGTTGATGGATTCCATGACATGGTAGAATGGTATAGTGTTTCTTGCTTTGTTGTTGTCTTCTAGTTTTCATTCATGATACATGTTTCTTGCTTGTTATAGATCAGTAGAGATTAAGTTTGAGATATTCCCATGGAGGCACCTCAAAATTCCTGAATCTTCATAGCCTTCATGTTTTCTTCTTCCCTAGTTGTATTAAAGAATTCTTAACTGCTCTTTAATAACTTGAGGATATTGTTGCTAGTTTCATTAATAGTTCTATGCATGTTGAGTAGGATGTATGGTGTGCCCTGCTTACCTATGACTGTACATAGTTCCATACATGAAGCTATCTCTTTGACTGATTAAGATTATCATTTTGTTTGAACCAAGGAGGCCTAGTCCCGATCTAGTCCTTTGCCTAAAAACTATGAAAGCTTGTTTGTCAAAGTGCCCAATAACTTAAAGACTGGGTTTAGGCGTTCCGGCATAGTATTTTGAGTTGTTAGTCCATCTTATGTGTTTTCCCCAAAGTCTGATAGCCATTTCCCAAAGTTAGAGGGTCTTATACTTCTATGCATGGCTTGAATGTTTGTTTCTATGTGTTGATTAGTTTATAGTTACATTTTGCATGATTAAGGGTTTTCTTTACCATTTTTATGTTATCTATTGAACCAATGATGCTTGAAACTCTTCGTTGTTCACAAACTTGATGTCCATTTACTCCATTTTTCCCAAAGATCCTTTCTACCTTGAAATCAAATCGGCCCTTCAAACAGCCTTGTATCGTCATCTAATAGCTTTCTTGGCCTTTTGACCCCATAGCCCAGTTAATATAAACATCTTGTTACCTATTTCATATCTTTGATCAGTTTCATCCCTCACAACTTAAAAAACCAAAACCAAAAAACATACTCCATAACTAGCCTAAAATCAGAACAAGATAAGCAAATACATAGATATCCTTTACACATATAGAGAGAGCCCTCTCTGAGTCCAGGAAGGCTAGGTCCTTGGGCTCCAAAGCTTGGTTTGATGTTACACTGTCATTTGGCTTTCCAATCAGCCAAATCACGGGAACCTAACATAATGGCGATCACGGTGGGACTCTGAGTGTTAAACAACTTAGTTTCCCTAAACTTTCCAGCAGCCTTAAGAATACTATCTGATTGACTTATCCCACCGCTCACTAACATAATGGCGATCACGGTGGGACTCTGAGTGATAAACAAGCTTAGTTTCCCTTATCTTTAGAGACTTTTGAGAATACTATCTGATTGACTTATCCCACCGTAACCTAACATAATGGCGATCACGGTGGGACTTATTGAGTACATGATAGTCTAGAAAACTTTTATAGACTCCTTAGTCCTTCAACTTTTAACTTAAACCATCAGCCTTCATAATCATTTAGTGTAAACTCTCTGCTTCACCATCTTAGCAAAGTGATGAATCAGGTTTATAACACTCTTACATCCTAGGCTGCACATAAAACTCAGAAAATCCAAAACATTTCCAGATTAGTTACCGGTGGTGGACCATAGCTATCTTCACAAAAACAACCCAGTTCCACCTGGAGACTCCACTAATCCATCCCTTTTATTTTGAACATCCTTCACCTTAGTAGAACTTTAGAGAGACCACTCATCCAGAACATTCACCAATACCATTCTCTCTAAACTCTAGATCCAAAATCTGGCTTCACGAAGAATCAACACCAGATCCAATCCAGACCCAAACCCCTCTATCATAGTAGATAACCCAGAGAAGATTCTGTGGAAAGCTTCCGAAACTGACCATCTAGCTACTGGTAGATCCATCCGTAAAACAAGATCAGTACCTAAACATCTCACTATCCTACCAGATTCACCTTTTGAATTAGAGTCATCAAAAACTCTTCTCAGAAGCAAATCATATAGTAAGATAAACTTTGACGATCTTGAAACCCTAGACCAATCACACAGTCATAGTAGAGAAGCCTCACCTTCCACCCCCCGACTTTCAAATTCTTCATTACTTTGGCTCCCACCATCCCAGACCTTCTCAAAACCAGATCACTAATCCAATTTCATCCGCCACACCTGTCCAAACCACCACTATTCAAACCACCTCATCTCATCCCACTAGTCCTCATCTTGTACATCATCCATTAGCCCCCGTCATGGCAGCCTGGTATGCACCTTTGGTGTTGCCACCACCCTTGGCTCCTCTCCCAAATAAATATCAAGACAAAATCCCACACTTTACCGGAGAAGACACCACCACACCTCAACAGCATATAAGTAGGATGACTGATGCTTATGAATACCTGGAGGTACAAGACGAGACCGTCAGAATGAGAATATTCACCCAAAGTCTTGGTGGTGAACCCAAAACATGGTTCAAAATCTTAACTCCAAACAACATCCACAATATCCCAGAACTACATCAAGTCTTCAGAAATAGGTGGGAAATCCGAAGAAACCCTATTCAAATCCTGTCAGAATATAAAAACCTAAAACGGGAAAATGGGGAAAGTGTCTAGGCTTACTGCACTAGGTTCAACAGTGTATATAACTCCCTCCCACCTCATTTCAAACCCCCACTTGGTTTAGCCTTAGCAAAATTCCCCGAGGGTTTCGATCCGGACATGACATATCATCTGAGAGACAAAGATCCCCCTACCTTAGAAGAAATGCAACAAATAGCAATAAAAGCAGATGCCAACTTAGTAGAAAAAAGGGCTAGGACTAGATCATAAAGAAAGGTCACATATAAAGATGAGGTCTCCACTTCATCACCTTCCCTAGATCCTAGAATAGATGACTTAGTCAAAACAATGGCCAAAATGTGGGAAAGGATAAATGAAAAGGCCCCTGTTAGGGACAACCAGCCAAACCCTCCAAATAGAAACCGAAACCAAAACTTTAGGAGGGAACAGCCCCAAAACAGACCAAGGGAAAATGACCAACAAATTAGGCCACCATTCAATTAAAACTATGTGGAAGAGGATGACAGGGATACAGAAACTCTTGATGAACATCATTTAAACCTCATAGGATCTGATAATGAGAGTGAGGTGTACCTCACAGAAGAAGAACAAGCGTTCTTTTCTCCTAATCAATATGAGACCAACTATGAAGATCTCGACGACCCTGCCATAGATTTTCAAAATGCCATAATAGAAGCTCACAGGCAATATGACCTTAGAAGCAAAAGAAACCAAGATAATTCCAAGAAAGGTAACTTAGATACTGCTAAAACCCCTGATACCATCCTCAAGAAAGAAGTAAGCAGTGACAAAATCAAGGTCGAGAAGAGTGACCAAAACAAAACTAAAGTTACCCAAACTAGTCCTAACTCAGCTGCTCCGAGTACTTCCACAAAAGTTACCGAAGCAACTATGGCAAACAAAATCCCGAAACAAAGCCAACAAAATCAGAACATAGAGAAGGTCGTGACTGAAAAAGCTGAAACAAACATATCTAAACTTCAGCTGCCTTTTAGCTTTGAAGGCGAAATCGCCAAGATCAAGATCACCATGCCTCTTACTGAACTCATTGCCCAAAACTCTTATAAATACCAAGTGCTAAAGGTCCTAAATCTAGGGAATGATGTGAACACTGTTAATCTGGCTGATGACACTCCTGAAGTGTTGTTTGGTCCAAAGATAGAGGTAAAATTCCAAGAAGGAACTACTCTTCCATTTTACATTAGCCTAAACATTCACGACCAAATCCTCCACAATGCCATGCTAGACTCCGGTGCCTCGCATAATCTTATGCCGAAGGTAGTAATGGAAATACTAGGCCTGGAAATCACAAGACCATACAAAGACTTGTATTCATTTGATTCGAGTAGAGTCAAATGCCTGGGTTTGATCAAAGACCTTTGTTTTAGTTTGGCCCAAATACCTGCGAAACATCTAATCATGGATATAGTAGTGGCAGACATCCCTCCCAAGTATGGGATGCTTCTATCCAGATCATGGGGAGCCAAGGTCCAAGGGAATATTCAACTGGACATGTCATACGCCACCATTCCTATGTTCGGCCAGACCAGAATACTCTACCGAGAATCACACATGAAATACATGATTAGCAATCAAGATAGGCCATACAACATTCCAATATATTCCTTGCGTTCCGACCTAAACTCTTTCATTATGCATATTGATGAAAACATGGAGGAAGAGTCAGAAGAAACTGAAATAAACTTAGATCCACCACATCAGCTGTCCCTGGTGCCTTATGATGAACTAGACACTCAAAAATACCATGATCATGAATAGATTTGTCATGAATAAAGTAAGTATGTCCCTTCTAAGGTTCGATTAGTGCAAGAAGCGCAAACCCTTATGTACTATCAAGCAAATTACTCTAACCTTAGTCAAACACCAGCAATAACCTGCGGAAATTTTTTCCGGGTAAAGGCTTTAGAAGACTTACACATCATAAACCTGTTTGGAACCTGGGAGCAAGGGACTTTAATGTTTCTACCATACCTCAAAAATTTACCATCATATGAATCATCCATTGAAAATGAAACTTTGACTATAGCCCCAGCAGCTCAAAATCTAGAAAAAATGCCTGATAAACTTCTTATGAGCAGGAATGATAGTTGCAGTCCCAGCATACCTGAACTACTGAAATTGGCTCATATTCTGTCTTTTCATGAAGAACTTAGAAATACTAAAATCAGAAATCTCATACAGAATACCAATTTCTACAGAAAAAACAAAGAAAAATGCTGTGATACTTCTTCTCCCTCAAAGAATAACTTTGACAAAATAAAACATAACAATCTGAACCAAACTGAAATAATCAGGGATAAAACAACTGGTCAAAGAGTCTGTTTCAATTTTAGAAATACTACTGCATTTCCCTATAACAGAAATTCTGTTTTTTCTACACAAGACCATGATATACCAATTAAAAGTGCTTTTAATCATGTGTTTTCGCAAGATGATGTTTCAGGTCATGTTCAAAATATTCCCTTGCAAAATAGACAGCTTAAAGATTTTTTCCAGTTTGCGGGAGGTAGATCTAATTTCAAAATCAAAATTGCAAAACCACCCAATATTAGAAATCTGTTCATGAAGGCCATGTTCCCAGTTTTAAATTTCTGCATTTTTGCATACCTTGATGATGTCATTATCTATTTCAAGAATGACCAAGAGTACATGCATTACTTGAGGAAAATGTACAGTAAGGAAAGGAGTGGAAATCAGATATTCAAAGAGGTACAGCGGGAAGATACCGGTCTATTCAGAGATTCTTGCATGAATCCCTATGTGATGTTAGAGAGAGAAAACTTTCCAAATTTCTCTTTTCAGGAGTTGAGTGGGCCAAGGGTGAGAGGAGATCCTTATGAGGATAAGATGCTTAAATTCCGTCATTTCCAAGATTTCTGAGTTTGAAACACTTTCATTCATTGTACATACCATTGTTTGAAATATTGAAAAATAGAAAAGTCAAAAACAGTAAAAGATAGAAAAGGGGACGAGTGAAGATAGAACAAAGGCCCCATGTTCCAAAAAATAGTCCTTCGAAAAGCGAGCAAGTCTAAATGCCGCTACTAGTACTTCAATGTCTTGTTCAGCTATCTAGCCTAATCATAGCTGAGCATGTTTAAATTTATTTGTTGATAAGTTAGTGAGTGCAAAAGATAGTCAACATTGTGTAAGATTGACTTATCACAGACTTTAGATTAGGGAGAGATTCTGGTTCCACATGCCTAAAACAGAACCAAAGAGAGAAGCGAGGGATGAAAAATACATTGTACATCTTAGCCCCTCTTGTCTAGTTTCCCTTTTGTTGCAAAATAATATTTGTGTGCAGCTTGTCTTTTATGCCGCAAATGCATGACAAATCAGACTGTCTAATCTTGATTTGATCATTTTAAATTTCATGCTTTAGATTAGAGAACAAAATCATGTCAAACTGCTTAATCTTGACAGTTGATCTAGAATCGGTAGAGTAATAAAGGAGTTCATCAGTTTAATCTGAACTCCCGGCAGATATAAGAGTAGAAATAGATAGGTTCATTTTTCAAAAAGAAAAATATACATTGTCAAAAGGCTGCTAGTTCAAATGCGCCAAAGAGAAGAAAAAATGTTAGGAAAGATAGTGGGGTAGGTAGAAGTATCATTGATGTTAACTATGCTGTCACTTTTCAGAAATAGCATCAAAGAAGGGTGAAATTTTGCGCCAATGGGTAAGGCACTGGTCTTCATAAGCCAAAGATCTGAATTCTGGACACCTCCTGACGAGGAGCTGCCCTCCCCAAATGGAGCCACTGTTAGTCATCAGTATTTTTCACTTGTTAGTGATGACTAGATCCATAGTTGAGTTTTCTAGAAGCTGATTTCCATATGTCAATTTGTCATCTAGAAAACCCTCATAAAAAAAATTTCGCCCTCCTAATTTTCAGTCCACCCATGTCAAAGTTAAAACTAATTATCACTATCCTGTCTAGCTTTAGCCCTACTAGTCTGCCCATCAGCTCTGAAAGGACAAGCCAATGACTATTCCAAAAGCTTCCCCTAGGTTAGGAAGTGACGCTTTAAGGCATTTTACCCTTGGCAACCATCAAAAGGCCAAAAGACCTCCATCTGATACAGACCAATCATGACAGGCCTCCCATTCTGCAAATCAAATTGATCACAGCCCTAAGTCGCGCCACTTACACACCCCTAGGTCTCAGCACTTCATAGACCACAGTCTCAAGCTGATTATTAGGTGTTTCACAGTGTTTTATGGATTCTACAAAGATAGGAAACATAACTTCATCTCAGGAGAGGATTCTTGAATACACATTTAGAAGAACAACTGCTTCTCAGTGTCAAAACATGAGCCTGAGATACATATGCAGAGTAAGGAGTTACTTATCAAGACCTTGCAACTTCCATTCAACATGAAATCACAGTAGAAGAAAGACACCACTCTCAAACAAACTGGTAATTTTTCATGGCCAAGAACCTCCTTCATCTACAAGTAGAGGGTTAAAGCGCCTCCTTCATCTACAAGCAGAGGGCGATGGCCAATATTGATTTCAAGGATTGCAGAACCTACTATAAGCCTAGGTTTGCTTTTGACTAAACAGTAAAACAGTGACTCTAGGTTTCTGAGTGTAAGTAATAATCATAACAGGACTAAGATCTGAAATATGCAAGACAAAAGAAAACAGAGTGTGTGGTCTTGTAAAAGGAATCATTTGAGGTTTCAGTCATCATCAGGGAGCATAAAAAGGGACTCCTCAATCAAAGCTATCATAACAAATATCTCTGCAGGGTGTTAATATTAATAGCTTCAATCAGTCTTGGGCAGGAAAATACTTCAGTGAAAAGACCCTTGTGTGTCCTTTTGTTCCTGTTGAAATGTGAAATACAGTCCCTGGTTTTTGAATGAACATGAAGAAGAGGCAGGAAAGTAGTACACAGTCCCAGATATAAGACATCTTAATATCAGTCAAAGCGCCGGTGTAATTCCAGTTGTTGCAAGCTACACTCCACCACAAAGACAGGTTTTTTCTTCAGATACAGCAGGTTGGTGTTTTCATATTTTCATTAGGAAGAAGATGTCTAATGAAAGCCTTGGTATCTATGAAATAGGCCAACAATTGTTCCACATCTTGTATACTTGCCTCCTCAATACAAAGATAGAAACTGGTTATGATCTGAGTTTAAAAAACCCTAGGACAGGCATGCAAAGCTAATCAAGGAATGTCATTATTGAAAGCAACTCCAATCATAGACAGGTGTCTTTTCAAAACTGTTTATCACAGCTGACACAAAAATTTTGGGTTTATCTCCTAAAGAGACATCACCACTGGAACTATTGTTCATCATAGGCAAAAGAGGTGTTTTGATAGACTGTCAGTTTTTTAGAAAGTTTGAAGCAAAAATGGGTTTTCATTATTCAATGGACAGAGATATTATATGATATGTTTTGAGCAGAGAAGTGTATTAAAAAAGGGCCACGACCAAATCCAAATAAGTGCAGCAAAATTGGGCACCTATAGTGGGAAAGAGGTTGAAGAAGCAATTGGAGATAGAAATTGTCAAAGCAAGTTGAAAAGACAAACCCTATCCTTTCAAATCACAAAGCAGTCTTTAGTATTTTTTTAACAGTTTTGGAGTGGGGTTTACGTAATGAATATCACCATCAGTGATCAACAAAGTGGCAGAGAATGGTCTATAGGTCATCAGGGTATTATTCAAAGTTTGAATTTCGGTGTTAAACTGTCACCAAAGAGACAAAACTGACAGGAATCACCTTTCAAACCTATATGCATAAATGAACAGAGTTCTGACCTTTCAAACTGTATTTTCTTTCTATAAAAGGGTTGAAAACTCTATTAGCATTTTTTTTAAAAGGCATAAAAACTCTGTTGCCGAAATCATTTCAAAAAGGGTGAGCACCTCTCAAATGAAGTCAACATGTTGTCGAGT
The DNA here is from genome assembly GCA_034641835.2 of Pinus albicaulis. NCBI lineage: Eukaryota > Viridiplantae > Streptophyta > Pinopsida > Pinales > Pinaceae > Pinus > Pinus albicaulis. The sequence goes on along the minus strand of CM076583.1, from coordinate 549,291,695 downwards.
TTCAAAGGGTACACCAAGGCAGCATTGCAAGAAGAAAACCTTTAAAAAGGCCTTACATGGCTAAACACAGAGTTGGATTTCAATTTTGCATTTCTAAATGACAAAAGCCCGTTGGCATTTACACCTTTCTAAAAGGGTTTAAGACCGTTGGCCATTTTGTGCATTCCAAAGTGATAGACACCCAAGCTCGGGCAAAGACCCTTTGCTGCCCTCAAGATCAAACAAAGAAGTTTCGGAGCGGTTTGAAGAAGTTTGTCACAGTTTCACTGCGCGGCGCACATGGAATAGCGCGCGACACGCTCAGAAGAAATTTAACACAGGCGCTCAACTATCACGCGGCGCGCCTGTACATGTGTGCGACGCGCCTGTACGCAACACCCGGCCGACCCGACAGGTGACCCGACAACCTGTTTGTGCGCGGCGCTCCTCCTTCTAAACACGTCGCGCGTAATTGTGGCCTCCAAAATGCCCTCAAATCACCTCTGAAGTGTGCTCAACCTCGCCTCCAAAGCCATCATCAAGTTGTCAAGGTATTTTCACGTATCTTCCTTGGTTTTTCAAACTGCACAGTGATGAGAAAGGGTTAGAAAATCACAGTCTAAACCACTGTTTTGAGTTTTCTAAGAGAGGTGTGTTTTGCGGTTAAACACTCGAGATTACCATGTCACTATGAGCCTGAGGTCTGCGTATTAAAATTACTATGTTTGTTGGTATAGGACCCAAGTGCATACCCCCAAAAGAAAAACACAGTGGGAAGGTGGAACAGTTTGGGAAATATAAGGTTAAAGGTTGTCAGATGAAAACAATGCACTTGTTGTTAAATAAATATTAAAGCATTCCATAAGTTTTTTTACCTTCTCCATCTTTCCTCTGTGTCAACAAAGCATAACAGTGTTTAAACTTGCATCCCATAGAGAAGGACCAGTGAGGAATCTGCCATTATAATCTAAAGGTGTTTTTTTCAAATTTGTGCCAATGACAGTGAAATATTTTTATTGAAAAGAGCCTTGTTTGATTAACACTCTTACCTTTGTTTAAACCCCCAGAAGCATGTCAAAGCTATACCACCTCATCCTATAGGCAGTAAATTGTGACTGTGTGTTTATATAATCTGGTTGACTTTGTTTTGGTGAAAGCTTTGACTGAGTTGCATACTAGGACAAGGGCATGATTTGGGAATTGAGAAATACACCCCTGTCAAAGATAAAAATGTGTCGTTGACCTCCAAACTTCACAAGAAAAAGGGGATTTCTTGACACTTTACACAGAAAATTCACCTAACAGTTTTTCTCCTTTTCACTGTATGATCTCTTATTGAAAAGTTTGTTGGCTGAGATACTTTAAAGGTGGAAAGGCCACTTTTTGAAAGAGCAGGGGTTTTGTATTGTGAGGACACTTGTTGAAATCATTCAAAGACAATTTTTCACTATCAAAACAGTGAATTGACAGAGTTCACCTTAAAGAAGGTAGTTTAAGGACAGTGAGGCATTTTGGTTCTTCAAGAGCTTAGTTAGCCCAAAAGGCCACCCAAGCAAAACTGAAGGAAGCAAAGGGGAAGTGCCCGGCACGGAAGGGGAAGAAAGGAACATCAGCACTTGATATTTTGGCTTCAGCTTCAGAGCATGTTGCTAAGGACCCTTGAGGGCCATGCATACCAATTTTGGGCCCATTTCGACAACTTTTGGTTTTTTGGCATTTTTGGGTTTTTGGTCAAAAACTCATAAATTCGCCATTTCATTTCAAGGATTCTTCAAGGGAGGAGAATGGTACCGTCGGATGCCATAATTTCATGAGCAGACCCTCAGTTATTTTCAAAGCATTTGGAGATCATTTTCCCCCTCAAAATGGCGAAAAAGGATCGCATTTTGCACATTTTGCCCGATCTATCAGCAGACTGTAATTTCCTGGCTTTTTACACACAGGTACAGATTTGGAGGACTTCCAGACATCAAATTGGGGTGATTTTAGTTGCACCGGAAAGTAGACACTTAGAGCTTTCCAACGAGCTATCATGAGCCCCGTTTCGACATCAGGAAGGCTGCCAAATGTTTCCGGCAAGTTAGGAGACCTTTTTCTGATATAAATCTGAAGTATTTTTGTAATTTTTGAACCTCAAAAATCTGCTTTTTCCAAATGTGCGTTTAGCTATTTTTACACTTGGAAAATGATCCAAAGTCAATTAAATTCCCTTTTTTAGAAATTTTTAGATATTTTATGAGATATTTTTGTGCCTTGGCCTTTGCAAAGCCTCAAGGACAAGTTTAGATATTTTGTTTAGGCCAATGAGGATGGAAGTTGAACCATGAGGTTTTCCTCACTTGAGCCTATTTATTCCACAAGCTCTCATTTGTAAACAAGGCTGAACTTGAGAAGAGAAGCAATATATTGGTCATATGAGCTTTGGAGAAAATACTTGTGTTATGCTTTTGGATTTCCTCTTGAATGTTCTTGGATGGATGATGAAGGATTGTTGATGGATTCCATGACATGGTAGAATGGCATAGTGTTTCTTGCTTTGTTGTTGTCTTCTAGTTTTCATTCATGATACATGTTTCTTGTTTGCTATAGATCAGTAGAGATTAAATTTGAGATATTCCCATGGAGGCACCTCAAAATTCCTGAATCTTCATAGCTTTTATGTTTTCTTCTTCCTTAGTTGCATTAAAGAATTCTTAACTGCTCTTTAAGAACTTGAGGATATTGTTGCTAGTTTCATTAATAGTTCTATGCATGTTGAGTAGGATGTATGGTGTGCCCTGATTACCTATTACTGTCCATAGTTCCATACATGAAGCTATCTCTTTGACTGATTAAGATTATCATTTTGTTTGAACGAAGGAGGCCTAGTCCCGATCTAGCCATTTGCCTCAAACTATGAAAATCTTGTTGTTCAAAAGTGCCCAATGACTTGAAGTACTGTGTTTAGGCATTTCGGCATAGTGTTTTGAGTTGTTAGTCCATATTATGTGTTTTCCCCAAAGTCTGATAGCCATTTCCCAAAGTTAGAGGGTCTTATACTTCTATGCATGGCTTGAATGTTTGTTTCTATGTGTTGATTAGTTTATAGTTACATTTTGCATGATTAAGGGTTTTCTTTACCATGTTTATGTTATCTATTGAACCAATGATGCTTGAAACTCTTCGTTGTTCACAAACTTGATGTCCATTTACTCCATTTTGCCCAAAGATCCTTTGTACCTTGAAATCAAATCGGCCCTTCAAACAGCCTTGCATCGTCATCTAATAGCTTTCTTGGCCTTTTGACCCCATAGCCCAGTTAATCTAAACATCTTGTTACCTATTTCATATCTTTGATCAGTTTCATCCCTCACAACTTAAAAAACCAAAACCAAAAAAAATACTCCATAACTAGCCTAAAATCAGAACAAGATAAGCAAATACATAGATATCCTTTACACATATAGAGAGAGCCCTCTCTGAGTCCAGGAAGGCTAGGTCCTCGGGCTTCAAAGCTTGGTTTGATGTTACAGTGTCATTTGGCTTGCCAATCAGCCAAATCACAGGAACCTAACACCTTCATCATATGAATTTTGATGATATACTTTCTTTCTTGAGATATCATTTATTCTCTATCATCTATCCCTACAAAAGTTAAGATTTTGTTCTTGAATTTAAATAATTGATAACATTTTGAGCCTTCGATGTTTTATCTCCTAACATCTGTTAACTATTAAAAATATTGGCTGAAACAGTAGAAGCCAATTCTCTTTCATCCACCACTTGTACAAAATAATATTTAAGATTTTTAATTTCTGAAATGATATGATCCCAAATCAAATATTTTTCTTCTATCAAACTCTTCTTTGTTAATTTCAACTATTGTTGTAGAAAAACTTTGCTCCAAAGATTTACCTTTCTCTTGAATCTCATGATTAACTTTATCTAGATCAGACCATAAAATTTTAATCTTCTCATCCTGCACTAAAAGCCTCTTTAAATCTGAAATCAAAGAAGAGTTGGCTTCAGACTGATCTTCTTGCTCTTTTGTTCTTTTCAATTGCAAAACTTCAACCTTCAAGTTTAATGTTTACTACTTTAAATCATCCCTTTCTTTCTACAAATCCAACAACTCCTAAGTTTGAGGATGAGTAGTCTCAAAAATCTTCAATTTCTTCTTCAAAACCTGAATAATCTTTTCTTTATCCTCCAACAATTTCTTTTATGCTTTCTTTTGACTAGACTTCCCTTTTGTTGCTATCAAATATGCTTCTAATTTCTTGATTCAATTATTCCATCCTTTTTACATGGCTTTCTCTTTCTTAATTTTCTCTTCTAATATGAAAGCCTTATTCTCCAATTTATTATTATTCAAAAATGAACTTAGTAGATCAGAATATAGAACATCTATGACTTGCTTATGGAAATGAATCTTATCTGGAACATTAATTTCATCCATTTTGATATTTACCTCAGATATTTTATTCTCATATACCATAGCAATCTTCAGGGCATTACTAGCATCTTCCTTGATAGAAAATAATGAAACATCCTTAATATCAACCTGCCTAACCTGAGATGACATTCTCATACTTTCTTGAATGGACATATTTTTCTTTTCAACATAATCTATAAGAATATCTTTACAAGATTGAAACTGAGAATGTGACTCTTGATAAAATATGAATGTTTGCACTTGCAACTCTTCACCTCCTTGTTGGGCTTCAAATTCAGCCTCAGACATAGTCTTCTCTGAGGAATAAGCAGCTCCTTTTTCTTCTTCAAGAATAGTACCCTTTGCTTGGTGACTTGATTAATATTCATCATCAATCATCACAATGTCAACTCCTTCAGGAATAACCTTATTCATCTTAAAATATTTTTCAATTATAACCTCTGACTCTGATATTTCCTTATGCAACCTTTTTAACTGAATATATTTTATCATGGGAGTCTTAACATCTGCAGTTGGAGGATTAGACTGCATTTTTACAGAAGAAGAAATATGAACCTATGGTTACAAACATATGTCTTCATTTATCGTATCAGAATTAGCCCATTGAATTAACTCGATCATTTCTTCATTCTCAAAAGAACCACATCTATTCTGACTCTTTCTCAGATTAATAATTCCCCTACGATCATACCTGACTTCCTGAGTTTCCATGAAATTCATTCCTTAACAATTTCCTCTATGTTTGGAAGAGAAGAAAAATCATAAACTACAAAACGTTAAACTGTGTATTTTAATGTTATACTAGCTCCCTTTATGTTCTTAACAAAATGATATTTCTCAACGAATAACCTTTGCCTAAAAAAATTAGGAGAAAAAAAAATCTTTGAACCAAAAAATAAGGCAACATGACAGGTGCCTTTGTGAATCCATAAACCCTGATAAATTTAAAATCCTTGTACAAAAAATAATCTGCGACATGATCATTTTTCATTTACATCTTACTCCTCATTTCCTTAGAAATCCTTGGTAGAGTTGAATAATAAAATATTTGATGCACTGCAGCCATAATTTCATTGACAAATTTTAAGAAGGAAAAATCAACTACTTCCAATAAGCAACTAAGATCCCTGATGAAAATATCTGATTTTAACTCTTGCAGTGAAATTTGATTCTCATGAACAATCATCTTAAGTAATAGTGTTTGACATTTGAAATTTTGTTCCAAGTGGAAGTTTTCTAACTCACAATGAATTTTCTCAGCCAGAAACTCATTAAAATTAAGGCTTTTGGAATTTTTGGACTAACTCACCTATACAAGACATCCTATCATGACCTCACAAACCAAACTATCATCATCCAGACCTAAGACCTGACATAATAAAGACAATAAACTTTGAATTGGATTCTAAAAGATATAAATTTGACAAGGAAAATACATTGCTTCAATATTTACTTCTGGTTTGACCATTTTTTATAGAAACAAATGAAATGTGTCTTTACCTAACTCTACAATTGAACTCAGACTCGACATCTTGGAAAATTGCCTATCTAAATCATCATGTCAACTTGGGTTTGATAAGCCTTTCTAACAGTTTGGGAATTAACTTGCCACAGTACTTTAGAATCGTAAGAATCCATTATAACCCTCTGAGAACTCAAATAATTACTAACCATTCAATGAAGTTTGGAAAAGGAAAGACTAACACAAAAGAAAATTGACAAATTGCAGACCTCAATCTTTTAGGAAGAACCGATGGATTATTTACAATGAACTTCTTCAACTCTTTAAAAAATCCAACTTATAACCTAGCTTCAAAAACACCCGATGCAAAATCTAAAAAATGTTCCTCCACTGGATCTATATCTTTAGCATTGACAAAAATTACAGAAGGAGACGCCATTGATCCAAAACAAAAATCTTGATCGAAAACAAGAGCAACAGAGCTCTGTAATGATAGAGTAACCAAAAAATGATGACGAAAAAATGACTTACCTAGCGAATCAAAAAACCACTATCTTGCTCGCCGATTCGAAATTTGTTTCCAATTCCCACATTTAAAATGGAGAGCAACCACAAAATCTCACACTTATACCTCCAAAACCGATAGTGGAAAATTTCTCATTGATTGAAAATGAAATTAACCTTTCCACAACTTAATCGGAGAGAAAATATAGGTTGTTAGATTGTTGCTCAATCTATGGATTGCCGCATGTTAGCCACCTATAAATTTTGATGTACCCAGTGGTGGCTAAATTTGATGTCAAGCCTTCAAGAGATATATTTCCTTTGAAAATTCATCATCTTTGAAGTCTTATAATGATTCTCTGCCCTTTGAGTTAATCTTCACTGTTGTTTCACTATTAGCCCTAAAGTACCTGCTGATTTACCAAGAAAAAGACTGCTTGAGAAAGCCCATTTTTCCCTCATTACACTTCTCCATTTCATGCTCCATTTTATCCATAAAACCTTCATTTGATTCTTTAACCCTTCCATAACCAATTTTAAACCTTATATCTTCCGTTTATTTGGTTTAAATCCCTCCATTTCATCTATTGGAACTCTGTTTTGGCCTAAAAACAATCTTTTGCACTATAAGAAATTTAAGCTCCTAAGGGCTTATATCCTTTAGCCCCCCCCGTCTCATATAACCTGAGCCCTACAATCGAGCACTTAAAATTCATTAGCCTCCATGCCAAAACCTTTATTTCTCATTATTTCTCCATTCCCGACAGCCCGATTTTAAATAATTACGGACCGTTGAACAACATAGATCAACGGCCATCAGACCATCCTTTCCCTCCGCCCGTTCACTTACCTCCCTCTCCTCCTTTCAAATAACCCGCCTCGTCTTTCGATCTCTGCCATCCAATCAGAATATCTAACAACCAGTACAAAACCCAATAATCCATTACGCTACAAAACAGATATCGGCCCCACCTCCATACCTCGTGCATCTTGCATCCCATCGCGCTCACTCTGCGCCGTCAGATTTTTCGCCCATAATCCAACGGTCCACATTGCATATCGCGTAATTTTTTAGCCCTTCCCACAATGCGCTATTTCCACGTGATATGGGCGGTTTTAGAAATACACACGTCACTCACTGAGTGGAATCACGTTCCAAACGCAAATACCACCTCCCCCCCTTTTTGTTGCGCGAAAACCATTCCCAGTTTCCGCCATACCTCCTACCCTCCACAACGTAATTTCTCTTTTAATCCCAGTCGTTGATCTCTGAGATCGAACGGATTGTGTTATATCGTGATATCAAATGCATTTGTTTCCCATATGCTACCAAATGACTTCATCAAGCGATATCCACCGTAGATCATCCTGATCTAATGGTCCACATTCATCCTCGCACCCAAACCCTCACTGAACCTGGTTAGCTACTCTGCCAGGATTTTTTCCCAATTTTTGCTGCAATCACCACCTCCTCACTGCTCCTCCACCACCCCAAAGCCTCTGCAAGCAATCTAAACCAAGCCAACAGGTTTTTATAACAAGTTTTTCGTGTGTTTGTAGGTTTTTCATAACTGATGAAGGATAAATGTTTTACAGTCACAAAGGTTACACAAAAGCTCAAATGGAAACCTCAGGGCCACGAAACAATGTCAAAGGCAACCAGAACAGAAGTCGAGGTCGTGTCTGGCAATGGATTAGATCCATGAACCCTTAGTGACCCTCCAGCTCAGCGAAACCCTCCACCTGTACACAAAACACTCAAAAATGGTGAAGATCACATATCACGTGGCATATGACAAGGCATAGAATATTAATAAAACCTCTGAGGGCATCAGTACAGAAGCATTTCGAGCAATTAGCAAAGTGAAAACATAAATAGAGTTAAAACAAGTTTAAGTACAAAGAGATAGAATAGTTATTGGTTCAGAAGTTGACTAACATGGACATAGCCCATCTCCACGTACACAAGCCTGTCAAGCAGTTATTACACCAAAGAAACTGCTGCAACTGTCAGAAGCAGTTATTTAGAAGTATGGGAGTCCTCATATCCCATTCTTCCACTTAACTCACACCAAGAAGATAATAGTACCACTCCATATGGTTTTTCCTCCCAAAGGACACCCTGTGGGTGATTTCTGTCATATCAAAATGGTCTCAACAAGCTACAAAGTTATTGATCCTGTCTAAAATTTAATGAAATGTTTAGGACACAGGATGGAGCATTTGAATGCCCTCTCCTATCTCTAATGATCATTAAAACCTTCTTTACCTACTTTTCCTCATTTTTTCCTATAAATACTCTTCAAAGTCTCATTGTAAAAGGTTGGCATTTGGTGATTTCAAAAGTAATACATAGATTGCTACTTTGAAGAAGCATTGGTGTTCTGAAGAAGTGTGGAAGTCTCTGTTTCTCTATTGAATGAAGGAGGATGGACCATTGGATCCCTGACCCTGGTTTTGGTGAAGTAATCTCTTATTTTTAATGTTATTCTCGTTTATCACTTTGTTCCATTATGCTTTGACTTACAGTACGATAAAAAGTTTAGGCAGAGAAATGTATCTTAGAAACACCTTTGATCTATTTATCCTTCACTGTTTATATTTTTTTTGCTACTGAACATGACAGGGTAGTCTAATAGCTCTCTTGAATATTCATTTTTTTTTATTTCAGAAATGGTTGATTCAGTTGTGCTAAGGATTGTTTAGGCGTTCCCTCTTTCTTTGACATTGAATGTTGTATCTGAAATATCCCTTTAATTATTAATGCTTGCAGTTTGACAGAGAGGTCTATTTCATTCATACCCTCTATTCCTTACTGCGATTATTGTGTTAAAGGACCCTATAATTGTAGTCCTAGATGTCTAAGGCGTTCCCTCTTCTTTGAATGAAATTGTATGTCTTTGTTGATTAAGCTCTCAATAGTGAACTTATAGGAGGAAATAGGGCATTCCCCGAATCCTATAATTCATTTAGAGGGTTTTAGTCTGAATTTCTATTTTTCTTTGAGTTTTATATTGATTAAGTCCAAGACAGTGAGCTTACTGGAGGAAATAGGGCATTCCCCAAATCCTTTAAGACATTTGTGAAAGGGTTTAGTTGCTTTTCACTCTTAGTCCTTAATGTTCATCTCATTTCACATATATTATTCAACATATCCTTGACCAAGTTACATTTTCCCTCTAGTTTCCCCTTCCTTCTCAATCATAACTATTTGGATTTTCACATGACTCCATTTACCAATGGCTTGTATATTCCCATGCTCTATCTATACTGCATGAAAACATATTTGTCCAACCAAACAAAACAAACAACCCTGCACTTCATAACTACCCTAAAATAAACTTCTAAACTTTTCAAGACATATATTTATAAACATATTGAGAGATCCCTCTCTGAGACTAGGAGGGCTAGATCCTAGAGATCTAAACCTTGGTTTTCATGTTGCCTTGTCACTTGGCATGCCAATCTGCCAAATCACAGGACCCCAACATAATGGCGATCATGGTGGGACCTATTGAGTATATAGTTGCTTGAAATGCCTCTTAAGACTCTTTAGGCCCTTAATTTGACAAATAATACCTTGTGGACTTATCCCACCACTCACACCAACATAATGGAAGTCACGGTGGGACCTATTGAGTATATGATAGTCTAGCTAACTCTTGTGCACTCTTTATTCCTACAAATCTCTAAGAAAATCAGCTAGTAAGCCATAGAGTAGACTCTGTTTGTTTGAGCACCTTAGCTAAGTGTTAAGATCAGACATAGGACACTCTCACAACCATTAAAATGTTCAAAATCCAAAAATATTTCAGATTGGCTTCATAATAAGCGTGGTGGTGGAACCATAAAACATTTTACCTTCACAAAAAGCTAAAACGTCCACCTGGTGACTCCATTAGCCCCAGTAGGCTTATTACCCATCTAGGTCTCCAGATCTCTTTAGGACTATGTTAACCAGCCTTGAAGAAATTGAGAAGCCTAGTCCCATATTAGATAAGGCATTCTAAGAGGAAAAACTTTCAAGACAGTTCCTACAAACTCCAGCCTCTCTCAATTTTGGAAAAATAGTCTGGCTTCACATAGGATCAACACTAGATCCCATCCAGACCCTAATCCTCCTACAATAGTTGACAATCTAGAGAGAATTTTGTGGCAGACTTCTAAAGCTGGAAAATTAGTTGTTGATAGGAAAATCCCAAGAAAAAAATCTCTCCCTGAAGACCTCGTTGTCTTGGAGGATTTACACCTTGACTTACATCATACTAAGAACATCTTTAGAACCAGATCTCAAAGTGATTTAAACCAAACTGATATTGAAACTGTAGGTTTGCAATAGAGCTTTAGTGGAGAAGCTTCACCTTCTACTCCTCCTGATTCACAACTTCTTCGCCACTTTAGCCTCTTTCATAACCAATCTACTCAAAACCAATTCGTTGGCCCAAGTGTTTCTTCCACTCCAATCCTTACCACCACTATCCAAAACACTCCTTTTCAGCCCACTTTCCCTCTTTTCAATCCACCCACTATAAATCCACTTTTCTTTCTAGCCATGGCAGCATGGTATGCCCCATTAGTGTTACCACAACCTATGGTTCCCTTTCCAAATGACTATTAGTCTAAAATTCCTCACTTCACTAGAAAAGAATCTACCACAGCTCAAGAACATGTAGATAGGATGGAAAATTCTTTTTATTATACGGAAATAGAAGATGAGACCATAAAGATGAGAATATTTTCTCAAATTTTAGGAGGATAAGTAAAGAAGTGGTTTAAAGGCTTAACTCCTAATAGCATAAATGACCTTCCCTCATTACATCAAGCATTCATAAACAAATGGGAAATCAAAATCAACCCTCTCCAAATATTAGCAGAGTATAAGAGTCCTAAAAGAAATCAGGGAGAGAGGGTTCATGATTACTCCACCAGGTTTAACAGTGTTTACAATGCTCTTCCACCTCACATGAAACATCCCCAAGGCTTGGCCTTAGTGAAATATCATGAAGGCTTCAATGCTGATATGGCCTATCAATTCAGGGAGAGAGATTATTCAACTCTACAATACATGCATAAGGGAGATGTGAGTGTAGAAGCAAACTTGATTGAGAAGAGAGCTAGGATGAGATCAGAGAAGAGGGTAACTTATAAATATGATTCTTCACCCTCAACCTCATCCTCTGATACCAAAATTGACAACCTAGTGAAGGTAATGGAGATAATGCTTGAAAAGATAAACTTGAATGATAGAGTGCCACCAAGAGAACACTAAAACAACCTCCAAAATAGAAATAGAAATCAGAATTTTAGAAGAGAAAACAATCAAGAAAGACAAATAGATAATTACCGACAAATTAGGCCTTCCTTCCAACAAAACTACGTAGATCAAGAGGAAGACAGGGAGATTGAAGGGTTGGGAGAAGACCAGGTAAACTTGATTGGATCAGACAGTGGGGATGATGTCTTCCTCACTAAAGAAGAACAAGGTTTCTTCTCCTCAGAAAAAAAAGGAAGATACATATGAGGAGTCTGAGGATTATAGATTGGGGTTTGAGAATTCAATCATGGATGTACACAAACACTATGATCTAAGAAGCAAAGGGAACATAGATAATCCAAATGAAAAAAACACTAGCGCTGTTGTTAGGAGAAATACAAAGAATCAACCTAAAAGGACAACAAACAAAACTATCACAATAACCAAAAGAGATGATTCAAACAAAGAAAAAAAAAACCAACAAGGGTTTGAAGAAAGTTTCCCTAGTACCTCTACTAGTGGCCCTACTAAAACATCTTAGATTGACAGTCCTAATAAAACTCAACAAGTCAAAATTGCTGAAAGATATTTAATTGAGAAAACAGATGTAAATATAACAAAAACAACTATGCCTTTCAGCTTTGAGGGAGAGATTGCAAAGATCAAAATTAACATACCTATGGCTGAATTGGTGACCCAGGAAGTGTACAAAAACCAGGTCCTAAAAGCTCTGAATATACATGTTGATACTGATACTTTGAACTTGATAGATGACAAGCCAGAGTTGTTGTTTGGTCCTAAAATTGAAGGAAAATACCAAGAAGGGGATGTGCCTCCCTTCTATGTCAGTCTAAACATACATGACAAGATCTTGGACAATGTCATGATAGATTCAGGCGCATCACACAACCTTATGCCCAAGGTAATAATGGAAAGCTTAGGCTTAGAGATTACTAGACCATATAAAGACTTGTATTCCTTTGATTCCAGAAGGGTCAAATGCTTGGGGTTAATTAAATATTTGTGTGTTAACTTGTCTCAAATTCCTACCAAGAACCTTGTAATGGATGTATTAGTAGCTGAAATTCCCCCAAAATATGCTATGCTTTTGTCTAGATCATGGGGAGCTAAAATTCAGGGCACCCTTCAAATGGATATGTCTTATGCCACCATACTAGTGTTTGGTCAAACCAGAAGATTATATAGGGAAACCCTCATGAAATACATGGTGAGAAGAAAGGAAAAACCTCACAACACTCTTGTTTATTCCACCCATTTAGATCTAGATTCCTTTATTTTATACAACGAAGATGAAGTCACCCAAACAAAGAAAGAAAATGAGCAGGATATTAGTGCATCAGAGCATTCAGAATTGTCTTCCTCTCAAACTCTAGATATCTCAACTCCCAATAGCTTTGAGCAACACAAAATAGATGAGAATGAAACATAAACACTTTGGAGAATGAGCTTTGATGGCTCTTGCGGCAAAAATAGTGCAGAGGATGGTGTATGGATACATAACACAAACAAGGGACATGCCTACAAATTAGAATTTTCATGCACTAACAACATTGCAGAATATGAAGCCTTCTCCTTGGCCTGCACATACTTAAAGATTTAAAGGCCAAAAAGATATCAGTGCTGGGAGACTCTGAGTTAATCATCAGACAAATCAAAGGGGAATATGCAGCCAAAAACCCTAGACTCAGAGAATATAGAAACACTGTTTTAGACCTCCGGAAAACTTTCAAAAAATATGAACTCATGTTCATACCAAGAGCCCAAAATCACCTAGCAAACGAACTTGCTTTTGCTGCTAGTAATTTCCAGATACCACAAATCGATGACCAGATCATTATAAAGGTAAAAAATAGACCAGCAGTGCCTGATAATGAATATCATTCGCAGGTATTCGATAATGATAAACATATAGAGGATTTCCTACGGTCAAAAAATGAGTTTTCCTCAGCATCATCAAGTTTTAGCCATGAAAAGGAATGTTTAAATGGAGAACTAATTCCTGAAACAGAGTCCTCCTCTCCCAATGATATAAATCAATTCGATCATCTTTTCAAAGAAAAATTATCTGATGATCCAAACCAAAAGGACCTTGAAGTTTTAAAGTGTAAAGGTGATACCATACCCAAAGGCATTGCTCCATTAGAATAACTCTTTGATTTCAACGATGTGGCTAAGGAGCCAAAGGCAGAAACCATGGAAACTAATGTGGAAGAGCACAACATAGGCAGCCCAACTGAGCCTAAAATGATTAAGTTATCTAGCACCCTTCCTGCCCGCATCAAACAGCAATGCATATCACTCTTCAAATATTTTATAGATGTTTTTGCATGGGACTATAAAGATTTGAAATCATATGACACTAGCATCATTCATCATAAGATTCCTCTTAAGGAAATCCAGAAACATTTCAAACAAAAATTAAGGAGGATAAACCTTGTTTTATTTCCTGCAGTAGAAAAAGAAATTAGGAAGATGTATGATGCAGGGATCATTGTTCCTCTCAGATACTCAGACTGGGTCTCCAATCTAGTATCTGTCAAGAAGAAGACAGGCGAGATCAGGCTGTGTATTGACTTCAGGAACCTTAATAGAGCCTCTCTGAAAGATAACTACCCCTTGCCAAAAATGGACCACATTCTTCAAAGAGTAGTTGGGTCAAAAATAATATCATTGTTGGATGGGTTCTCGGGTTATAATCAAGTGTTAGTCCTCCCAAGTGATCAACACAAGACAACCTTTACCACACCTTGGGGTACATTCATGTATGTCAAAATTCCATTTGGTTTGATGAATGCAAGGGCCATGGACATAGCCTTCTCAGAAAACATAGGCTATTTTATAATCATTTACCTCGATGATATTACTATTTTCTCCAAAACTAATGAAGAACATTTGGAACATTCAAGGAAATTTTTTGAGAAATGCAGAAGATTTGGCTTGTATTTAAACCCCAAAAAGACACTCTTTGGCCTCCAAGAAGGAAATCTTATTGGTCACATAATCTCTAAAGAAGGGATCAAAATAGATCCTAAAATAATTGATGGCATACTGAATATCAGCGACCCTAGGAACCTCAAAGAATTACAATCTTTCATTGGAAAGATAAAAATTTTGAGGAGGTTCATCCCCAACCTTGCTGAGTTATTAAGAAACATCACTAACATGCTCAGGAAAGAAGTAGGTGTTAAATGGACAATGCAAGCTAAACAATCATTTGAACTGGTAAAGCAAGCCCTTACTCAAGCACCAATCCTTATCAGTCCTAATTTCACCAAAGATTTCTATATTTTTTCTTTTGCATCTGAACATACAATAGTTGTAGTATTGTTGCAAAAGAATAGCTTGGGGCAAGAAAAACATATATCCTTCTTCATTAAAGCCTTAAGAGATGCCCCACTCAAATACAACATCATGGAGAAGCAAGCCTTAGTGCTGGTAAAAGCATTAAAAGACTTTAAGGTGTACATTTTACACTTACATATCACTCCCTTTGTGCCACGCACCGTAGTCAAATATATTCTAAGTTAGGACCCCGATGGTAAAAGGGGAAAATGGATTGCCACTATTCTAGAATAGGACTTATAAATCAAGCCTACTAAACTCATCAAAGGACAAGGATTAGAAAAACTCATGGCTGAGTCTAATTTCAAAGCTCTAGATATGAATATGGTTGATGCCTTTGAAGAAATAGAAAATTCCTAGCACCATTTACTGAAGAAACATTCATGAACTCTCCATGGTATGCTGACATCATTTATGTGTTGCTTTATTTAAATGCTCCTCCTTCTTTGTCAAAAACAAAAGCCAGATTTGTCAAGAAAAATGCTTTAAATTATTGTATGATAGATGGAGTCTTATATTGGAAAAATGTTGTTGGGATATTACTAAAATGTTTACTTGAGGTTGATGCAGGAAAAATCATGCATGAAATGCATGAAGGAGAATGTGGAGGGAACTTAAATTGGAAGACCACAGCAAACAAGATCCTCAGATCTGGTTACTATTGGCCCACCCTTTTTCCAGACACCCACAAACTAGTAATGTCTTGCCACAAGTGCCAAAGTTTTTATGGTAGAATAAAGCTCTTGCCCTTACCCTTGCAACCTATTAGTGTTGAAGCACCTTTTCAGCAGTGGGGAAATCCATCCATCCTCCTCAGCCCAGCACAAATGGATCCTCACAGGCACTGATTATTTTACCAAATGGATAGAGGCCATACCCACTAGGAATGCTACTGACTCTGTCATCATTAAATTCCTTGAGACCAATATATTGTCCAACTTTGGCTATCCTAGGAAAATAATCACAGACAATGCTACTGCATTTAAATCCAAGAGGATGGTTGATTTATGCCATAAATAGTAGACCACCTTAGGCCACTCCACAACCTATTAACCCCAAGGAAATGGACTTGTTGAATCCTCCAACAAGAGCCTGATCAACATCATCAAAAATTTGTTGGAACAGAGCCAAAAAGCATGGCATGGTAAGCTTGTTCATGCCTTGTGGGCTGATAGGTTAACCACCAAAAAGTCAATTAACATGTCCCCCTATCAGCTAGTCTATGGCATGGATGTTGTTTTCCCAACATCCTTAGGAGTTCCAGTCATGAAACTCCTTTAGGAAGTCCAAGTTGAAGAAAATGATATGCAGAGAAGGATCAATCAGACCATCCATTTGCAGCAGACCAGAGAGGAAGTTTATCAGAGAACTCAAAAGGTCCAAGAAAACATCAAAAGCTTATTTGACAAAAGGACTAAAGCAAATGACTTCCAAGTTGGAAATGTGGTTCTCAAATGGAATTCAAGGAGGGAAGAGAAAGGAAAACATGGTAAGTTTGAAAATCTGTGGAAAGGGCCCTAAATTATTCATTCCATAAGAGGGCATAATGCATTTTTTTTGCAAGAACTGAATGGTGAAGAAGTGTTGGGAGGCCCTGTCAATGGCAGGATGCTTAAACACTATGTTTGTCAAGAGTCTTAGTTTTTGAATTTTTATCCATTGTACATATCATTTTCATAAATAAAAATACAAAAACAATAAAAAATAGAAAAGAGGGAAGAAATAAAACAAGAAATGTATAGCCCCATACCAAAAAGAAAGGGAAATATGAAAGTGTGCAAGATCAAATGCCACTACTTTAAGGAGCACTACTGTCCAATCATACAGCCTAACCATGATTGGGCATATTTCAATTTACTGCTGATAGGATAGTGAAGAAAATCCGCCAAACTATTTAATCTTGGTTGATCAATAGAACAGATTAGGATAGAAGAAGAAAGGTTCAAACATGCTAGAAATATGAACCTGGAATCATAAGAAAATATGGCTCTAATTCTCTCAAAACTTGATCTAAAGAAGAAGAAATAGAACTGGTTCTAACATGCTCAAAACTTGAACCAGCAAAGAAAAAGGAAACAACTCTAACAAGATCAAAACCATAGCTGAAGTGAAGAAAAAGATGACTCTAAAAAGCTCAAAATCTGAGTCACAACAAGAAGGAAGAATGCTTTTGAATTTCATATCTTTAGCCTTCAAAATTTTGGTTTTTGAATCTCTTCAAGTTTCAGTTCATGTGCAGCTTGTCTTTATTCCATGAACCCATAGCAAATCAGACAGTCTAATCCTGGTTTGGTTGTGTTTCAATCTCTATTTTAGATTATATAGAATGAAAATATGCCATATTGTTTAATCGTGACAGATATTAGTTTAGGTAGAGAATTTATGAGTTCAACTGCTTAATCTGAACTCATGGAAAAATAAGGGTAGCATTAGATAGGTTTATTTTTCTTAGATAGGTTTATTTTTCTGTTTGCAAAATAGTATGTAAAGAGATGCCAGTCCAAGTGCACTCAAAGAAGAAAAAAATGCTAGGAAAAATAGTTTGGGGTAGGTAGAAGTGTTGTTCAAATGGATTTCTTGCTGCAGGATAGTGAAAAGTTGTCAAATGAAGAATTCTACCCAATGGAATAGCACTGGTCTACTAAATACAGAGATTTCTGAGGTTCTGGACACCTAAAGGGCAAGCTGTCCTCCCCAAGTGGAGCCACTGTTAGCCACCTATAAATTCTGATGTACCTAATGGTGGCTAAATTCGATGTCAAGCCTTCAAGAGATATATTTCCTTTGAAAATCCATCATCTTTGAAGTCTTATGATGATTCTTTGCCCTTTGAGTTAATCTTCATTGTTGTTTCACTATTAGCCCTAAAGTACCTATTGATTTATCAAGAGAAATACTGCTTGAGAAACCCCATTTTTCCCTCATTACACTTCTCCATTTCATGCTCCATTTTTTCCATAAAACCTTCATTTTATTCTTTAACACTTCCAAAACCCATTTTAAACCTTATATCTCTCGTTTATTTGGTTTAAATCCCTCCATTTTCATCTATCAGAACTCTGTTTTGGCCCTAAAATCCTTGTTTTTGGCCTAAAAACAATCTTCTGCACTATAAGGAATTTAAGCTCCTAAGGGCTTATATCCTTTAGCCCCTCCGTCTCATATAACCTGAGCCCCACAATCAGGCGGTTAAAATTCATTAGCCTCCATGCCAAAACCTTTATTTTTCGTTATTTCTCCATTCCCAACAACCCGATTTTATATAATTACGGACCGTTGATCAACACAGATCAACAGCCATTAGGCGATCCTTTCCCTCTACCTGTTCACTTACCTTCCTCTCCTCCTTTCAAATAACCCACCTCGTCTTTCAATCTATGCCATCCAATCGGAAGATATAACGACCAAGACAAAACCCGATAACCCATTATGCTACAAAACAGATGTCAGCCCCACCTCCATACCTCGTGCATCTTGCATCCCATCGCGCTCACTCCGCGTCGTCAGATTTGGCGCCCATCATCCGACGGTCCACATTGCATATCGTGTAATTTTCTAGCACTTCCCGCAGTGCGTTATTTCTGTGCGATATGGGTGGTTTTAGAAATACACGCATCACTCACTGAGTGGAATCGCATTCCAAATGCAAATACCACCTCCCCCCTTTTTGTTGCGTGAAAACCATTCCCGGTTTCCGCCATACCGCCTACCCTCCGCAACGTAATTCCGCTTTTAAACTCAGCCGTTGATCTCTGAGATCAAATGGCTTGTGTTATATCGCGATATCAAACGTATTTTTTTCCCATATGCTCCCAAACGACTTCATCAAGTGATCTCCACCGTATATCATCCTAATCTAACAGTCCATGTTCATGCTCGCACCTAGACCGTCGCTGAACCTGGTTAGCTGCTCTGCCAGATTTTTTTCCTGATTTCTGCTACAATCACCACCTCCTCATTGCTCCTCCACCACCCCAAAGACTCTATAAGCAGTCTAAACCAAGCCTACGGGTTTTTATAACAAGTTTGTAGTGTGTTTGCAGGTTTTTCATGGCCGATGAAGGATAAATGTTTTACAGTCACAAAGGTGACACAAAAGCTCAGATGGCAATCTCAGGGCCACGAAACAATGTCAAAGGGAACCAGAATAGAAGGCGAGGTTGTGTCTAGCAATGTATCAGATCCATGAACCCTCAGTGACCCTCTAGCTCAGTGAAACCCTCAACCTATACACAAAACACTTAGAAATGGTGAAGATCACATATCCTGTGGCATATGACAAGGCATAGAATATTAATAAAACCTCTGAGGACATCAGTACAGAAGCAGTTCGATCAATCATCAAAGTGAAAACATACACATAGTTAAAACAGGTTGAAGTACAAAGAGATAGAGCAGTTATTGGTGCAGAAGTTGATTGACATGGATATAGCCCATCTCCATGCACACAAGCCTATCAAGCAGTTATTACACCAAAGAAACTGCTACAACTGTCAGAAGCAGTTGTTTAGAAGTATGTGAGTCCTCATATCCCATTATTCCACTTAACTCACACCAAGAAGATAACAGTACCACTCCAAATGGTTTTTCCTTCCAAAGGACACCCTGTGGGTGATTTCTATCATATCAAAATGGTCTCAACAAGCTACAAAGTTATTGATCATGTCTAAAATTTAATGAAATGTTTAGGACATGGGATGGAGCATTCGAATGCCCTCTCCTATCTCTAATGATCATTAAAACCTTCTTTACCTAGTTTTCCTCATTTTCTTCTATAAAGACTCTTCAAAGTCTCATTGTAAAAGGTTGGCATTTGGTGATTTCAAAAGTAATACATAGATTGGTGCTTTGAAGAAGCATTGGTGTTCTGAAGGAGTGTGGAAGTCTCTGTTTCTCTATTGAATGAAGGAGGCTGGACCATTGGATCCCTGAGCCTAGTTTTAGTGAAGTAATCTCTTATTGTTAATGTTATTCCCATTTATCACTTTGTTCCATTATGCTTTGACTTACAGTAGGATAAAAAGTTTAGGCAGAGAAATGTATCTTAGAAGCACGTCTGACCTGTTTATCCTTCACTATTTATATGTTTTCTGCTACTGAACATGACAGGGTAGTCTAATAGCTCTCTTTCATATTCAGTTTGTTTTATTTTAGAAATGGTTAATTCAGTTGTGCTAAGTACTTTTTAGGCGTTCCCTCTTTCTTTGACACTGAATGTTGTATCTAAAATCTCCCTTTAATTATTAATGCTTGAAATTTGACAGAGAGGTCTGTTTCAATCATACCCTCTGATCCTTACTATGATTATTGTGTTAAAGGACCCTATAATTGCAGTCCTAGATGTCTAAGGCATTGGATTTTCTTTGAATGCAATTGTATGTCTTTGTTGATTAAGATATCAATAGTGAACTTATAGGAGAAAATAGGGCGTTCCCTGAATCCTATAATTCATTTAGAGGGTTTTAGTCTATATTTCTCTTTTTCTTTGAGTGTTAAATTGATTAATTCCAAGATAGTGAGCTTACTGGAGGAAATAGGGCATTCCCTGAATCCTTTAAGACATTTGTGAAAGGGTTTAGTTACTTTTCACTCTTAGTCCTTAATGTTCATCTCATTTCACCTATATTATTCAACAGATCCTTGACCAAGTTAGATTTTCCCTCTGGTTTCCCCTTCCTTCTCAATCAGAACTATTTGGATTTTCACATGACTCCATTGCCCAATGGCTTGTAGGTTCCCATGCTCTATCTATACTACATGAAAACATATTTGTCCAACCAAACAAAACAAACAATCCTGCACCTCATAACTAGCCTAAAATAAACTTCTAAACCTTTCAAGACATATCTTTATAAAAATATTGAGAGATCCCTCTCTGAGACTAGGAGGGCTAGATCCTAGAGCTCTAAAGCTTGGTTTGTATGTTGCCTTGTCACTTGGCATGCCAATCTGCCAAATCATAGGACCCCAACACCGCATTTCCCCTTTTTGTATATTTCAACTAAACCATGTGAAAATAATCCTAATGCTACTTAATACAAGGTCAAATACAACCCATTTTTTATAGTAAAACCATGTTAAATTACATCGTCAAATCCCTTTTAAACCAATACCCTTTAGCCCATGTATATCCACCCACACAAATATGTGCCAATTCCCTTTAATAATCCATTTGACAAAATGACTTTCCTTCTTGGAATAACACATGGTTTAAAAGAAAACCATGGGAATGAGCCACTTACATCCTCCATATAAAATAAAACCAGTATAGACCCATCTAACTCCGGTTATACGAAGCCTCGAGAGGGATCAAATCCCTTGAGGTGAAAACCTCTCCTCACTTTTTTTATTGAAAAAATGGGTTTTCACCTCAAGGGATTTAATCCCTCTTGATGCTTCATAGAACCAGAGTTAGATGAGTCTATATTGGTTTCTATTTATTTTCACTATTACATGTTCATATTATTAAACTCATTAAATATAGGTAGTTAGATTGATTTGTTAATATATTCAATGGAATCATTCCCATTAGGGGTAATTTTACTTTGATTATTATGACCGTGTAAGTTTTAAGTTGATCCATATACAAATGATTAGTTAACTAGCTAAGTTGTCTTCGTGTAGCTCTTTGTTGTCTTTGTTTTCCTATATTATATTTGTAAACATTTCTATCATTTAAATATTTGTGATAGTTGACTTATATTATTTTATTGACTGTAATTTTCTAGTATGGTGTTCTTAGGGAATTCCTCGACGAGGAAGAGGTCATTGTAGTACAAGCGCCTATTCAAGAACATGAAGCAAATATTGAGCTGGATCAAGCTAATTATCCTATGGAAGAATATAATGATGTTGATAACACATTGGATGAAGAAGGGATGAATAGATTGATCCAGGAGACATTTAATAATGTTGCAGGAAGGGATGATGATGATGACCCATATTTTGGTGGTTATGATATACCTTTACTTGAGAGGGGAACTCAACCTCTTTATGAAGGCTCAGAAACATCTCTTCTCTTTGTTGTATTGCTTCTGGTCAACTTAAAGGTGGTGAATGGTTTGTCAAACACATGTGTAACACAACTTTTGAGGTATTTAATATATTTTGTGACATTTAGTACATCATGATAAAGACATTATTTTTTTCCTTTGTTTTCAATGTTAGTATGTCAATCACTATTTGTAAAATTATTTGGATGCAATATGTATATTGTTTACATTAACCAACACTGCTAATTTCTGATGTTGTTGATTGTTAGGTGAAATTTTTTTACCACTGTCAGATTTTTTACCTCGCATGTACCGAGATTTACATGCCCTTATGAAAGATATTGGAATGGAGTATTAGGTTATGCATCCATGTCCTAATGATTATATTCTCTATTATAAAGAACATGTGTCAAAAGACAAATTCCCAAAATGTGATGAGAGTATATATTAAACCGATAAAGTAACAAAAAAGGTGCCTCACAAGGTTCTTCATTATATTCCCATAATTCCATGTCTACGACAATTGTTCAGGTGAAAAAGCATAGCACAATTTATGGATTACCATGCAACAAAAAGAAGTCAAGATGGTGTTCTTCGAATTCTTGCAGATGGATCTACATTTATGAATATAAAGGAAATATGGCCAAATTTTAAAGTAGAACCTCGTAATCTTAAGATTTTATTAGTAGCTGATGGAGTCAATCCATTTGGGGAGCTAAGATCTATTTACTCGGTGTGGCCCATTTTTTTTATCAACAATAACATTCCTCCTTGGATGTCAATAAAGAGGGAGAACATAATGTTGACAATGATTGTTCTAGGTATTATTTTGTTTAGAATAAATATATTCATTTACACAATAACATATCATGATTTGTCCTATTTGTTTCATACTTATTTTTTATATTATTGTGTTTACTCATATATGTTCAATCAATTAGGTAAGTACCAGGTCAAAGATATGAATGTATATATCGAGCCCCTTATCAATGAGTTACTGGACTTATGGAAGGGCATCACTATGTATGATATCTCCAGACCAGTAGATGCACAAAGGGAATTTGAATTCCATGCAATGATTATATGGAAAAATCATGATGCCCCAGGGCTAACACATTTATGTGGTATATTATAACATTACCATGCACTTTAATAGTGTTTACTACTTTTATGAATTTCATTTCATGCATATTTTGTAAATATTCCATTCATTATACATACTTAAATTAATAATTGAAATAAAAATTAATCCATCTCTTGCAGGTCTTCAAACAAAGGGTAAATTTTCTTGTCCGGTTTGTGGTACTAAATTTAAATCTCACCGTTCAAGAAGCCTAGGAAAGGAGGTGTTTGATGAGTATAAGCACTTCCTCTCTAAGAACCATAGGTACCGAAGAACTAAAAAACATCTTTTCAATGGGAAAGAAGGGACTGGATTAATACCACGGAGAATGACATATGGTCTATGGAAGTTGCAATATAATATAATCTCTCAAGGCATGGATTAACTCATATATTTTTCATTATACATGAAATGTTTGGGTTATTTTATATTTTTATTGCATTTTCTTCATTGTACTATTTGACAGTTATTTTTGTTATAATACCTTAAACTATGATTCACCTTGAAGGTCGGCAAGGCATTAATAAGGTGGCACTACCATAAGGAATGAAAAGCTATCCTAAGAATTCAATAGGCTCCCCTACTATGATCACCTAAAGATTGTTCATTTTTTTGATACAATGCACATCGGGAAGAATGTAACAGAGACCTTATGGAGAATATTAGATGGAAGGAGAGATAATAAAAAAAAATGTCAAGATTTGTAATGACATTAAGGAGTACAATCATGCAATGTGAAGTGCGATTAATTCAAATAGAAATAGAGATGGCCAAAATCTAAGTTCCCTTCCATGGTTATTTACGGAGCAGCAAAGCAAGGATGTTAAAGAGGTTATTGAAAAAGTTGAATTTCCCACTGGATTTTCTTCAAACATAAAGAATATCCTAACAAAGAAATGTGAAGTAGGTGGGTTAAAGACTCATGATTGGCATACATTCATTAAGGTAATTATTTTGGTGTATATATTTTTACATTAATGGTGAAACATCTTGTTAATATTTCTGTTTATACTTATTTCAGAATAAATAATCATTGATTATTTTTTTACAGTATCTTCTACCTCTATCTCTCCTATACAAATTTGACAAGAATGTCAAACAATTTATATATGATCTTGGAAAATACATGAGGTAAGTGGCTATTTATATGAAAAGTGTAATTTTTTTAATAATCTGTTGTACATTAACTTATATTTGACTGCATGTGTTTTACTTGTAATGTACTATATATACTATTGTTGAAACTTGTGATTTGCTTGTTTCATTTGTAGATGTTTGTCATCTAAAGAAATAGATAAAGAAGATATAAGTATTGGAGAAAACAAATTCCTCGTCTAATGTGTGAAATTCAAACGTATTTACCTTCGACATTTTTCAATTCACAAGAACACTACCTCATACACCAAGTTGAGGAGATTGAAAAGTGTGGACCTGTACACACAAGATCAATGTGGACGGTTGAGAGGAACTTGAAATATTTGAAGGCTTTGGTCAGACAAAGAGAGCGTCCTGAGGGTTTTATGGTAGAGGGATATATGGTATATCAAACCATGGTTTATATTAGTGAATAAAGTTAGAAAATAGGAAAACGTATCAATGTATTGGATCGCATTTGGGATGTCAACTCCATGAATTAATTTGGAGGGGAGCACCTATTGTGGAAAGGTACAATGAGGAAAGTGAGATGTAAGTATATAGTGGAGATTTATAGTACATTTGAATTTTTGTTTCTATGTATATCATACTTATTTAGTTTTTATTCTTCATGCAAAATCCAATGTTATAGTGGTATAATGTGTTAACTAATAACATATATGCATGTGAAGTATTTTATTTTAATACAATTGGTCGAGAGTGGGATGAAATACATTTATACATTGTAAATAATGTTGATTGGATGAAGGTATGGATTTAATGATGCAAAAAAGCTAATAATGGTAGGTTATCATGGTATGGTGTGTCTACATTGGCCAAAGAATTTGAACGTAGTGGAGATACCAACCTTACACATAGGGAAATTGATTTAGCACATGGTTTAGTACATTACCAGGAAAGCATATAATTCACCTATACTACCTTTTTTTTACAATTATATCGATGCATATGGCGTGTTTTTTTATCAATTTGAGAATTTTCCAAGTATAAATATGTTTATCAAATAATAAAAATGTATTTTTTATGTGTTTTTCATATTGCAGTTGAAACACCGCAAGGCAATGTGGTGCAATGGCTGCAAATTTTGCATCAAAAGGTTTGATGAAAAGAGGACAACTTCAGATAGTGGGATAAATTCAGCGTTTCAGGTAGAGAACGTTGCATCTAGAGGTGACATACATACAGAAGTATCTGCAAATCGATACTATGGGTATCTGGATGATATACTTCAGTGTGACTTTAAATCCTTCAAATAATTTGTGCTCGATGTCAAAGGATACAAGCTACGAATCAATGAACGTGATCCCGATAGAATTGTTATCCAACATGCTAACAGATTTACCATGGTTAATACAAGGAACGTTGAGCCAAGCCCAGAGCCCTATGTTCTTCCAAGCCAATGCGAACAAGTATTTTACTTAGAGGTTCCAGGTAAAGTAGGTTGGTCCTCTGTTGTTAGATATGATCCAAGAGGAAGGTGGGTAAAGTACAATGTAGTGGAACAATATGATATTGAAGAAGAAGATGATGTAAAGGAGCAAGGGGTTCATGCATCAGATGAATACATTGAAGAATTTCAATGATATGTTAATCTAGAAAATGTTATGGAAAAACTAGATGATATTGACAATACGTTGGACGAAGAACTTGAAGAGGTAGAACCAAATGTAGGAGTGGATGTTCCGGATGATGATATAGATGATCATGATAATGATGCTGACATGGCCAATACTTTGAACATGAATTCTCAACACAATGATACAGATGATGAGTTGGATGAAGAATAGCATTAATGATATCGAAATGTTGAAATGTATGAGGTATGTATTTATATTTTTTCAGTTGGTTTGTTCTCTTTCATTTACCTTTAGTAGTAAAGAAATTTGTCTAAGATATTCTTATGGAAAATTATTTTAACTTGATCTTCATATGGAAACTCATCGAGCTAAAGATGAGAGGAAACAATGCAATGGAAGAACTAGTGAATGAAAAAATTAAACTACATATAGAATATAACTATATATAAAATTAAACATAAATATAACTATATATATTAAATAACCAATTTTAAAATTTAAAATTAAAATATAAAATATAAAAAAAAAATATCTAAAAAAAAATTCAAAAACCAAATCTACTTCTAATTCTCGTGCACTATGAATTCTTCCCAACACCACACCCTTCCCCTCAACCCATTAACTCATCATGTGTGCCAGTCTAATATCCTTGTGCTCAACATTTATCCAAACCCCACACCCTCATCCCAACCCCACATCCTCCTCCCAACCCCACACCTTTCCCTTCAACCCATTAACTCATCATGTGTGTCAGCCTAGTCTCCCTACACTCAACATGAATACCCCACTCAAACCCCACTCACTTAGTACTCGCGCATTGCAAACACTTACTCAGCGAAGGACTCATCGCAGATGGTGATCGTACTTCATCTACATGTGACGGTGACGGTTCTTTATCCACAGGTGACGGTGCTTCATCCGTCCACTCGGCAGAGGAATTTCCGCATCAACAGACCCCACTCTATATTCAACCAACTACCATGGTAAGTTTCATTACTTATTTAGACTGACTGTGTTATTGTTCAAACAAGGGTAGAGGCCAAAATAAATATTATTCATGTAAATATTTGCTAATGGGTGTTGCCAAACTCCACAAACACTTTCCCTAACCAGAGGATCCTCTTGTGTAATCCGCAATACTTGTTCTCCCCATAAAAGAAGAAAAGTCACAAGGCAAAGAAATATCCCAAGAAATTTCCTCCTCAAAGAGGACCATATCTCAAATAGGTCATCAAGAAGGAAAATTCAAGCCTTTCCTCAATGTACAACATTTTACATATGATTAGGCTGAGTCTTCTTTGTATCAGTCTAAATAAGACATGGTTTAAAAATTCTCTGATGAAATAAATTTGCCTTTAAATGAAAGTTACAAGTTGATGCAGGAAGCAAGGATAATTTCACCCATAGGAGTCTCCTTACGTACTGTAAGAAAGAAAGATATCAGCACTCTAAGAGTTGTTATAGATGATGAGACTAGGGTGTCACAAGGCAAAGGAAACCTATACATGATAGTGATCTTATTAATGGCCCTCGAGTCAATGCACATCCTCCATTCACCATCTTTTTTTGGACTTAGCACTATTGGGACAACATATGGACTCAAAATCTCCTTAATCAGACCCTTGTCCAAAAATTTCTGAACGTGATTTCTAACTTCCTCATTTTCCTTTGGGGTCATCCTATAAGTAGCCTTGTTTGGTAAGATTGCTCCAGGTATCAGATCTATGTGGTGACTGATACTTCTTTTAGGTGGAAATACATTGGGAAAATCATAAACTACAATGTCTTGATAATCCACTAAAATATTGTTAAATTCTATTAGCAGATCTGAAATGAGAGTATTAGCAGATTCACTTTTTGGCTTACAAACAATGGCATAACTCGCCTCTTCTTCTATCATCTGTTGTAAGAACTCTTTTCCACCAAGCAATAGAGCTTTTGGCTCACTCTTTGCAGCTCCATTCCCTTCTTGCAAAGGCAATAAAGTAGGTTGAATACCACGCATCTCAAACTTATAAAAGTTCGTTCTTCCATCATGCACTACTTTCCTGTAAAATTGCTGAGCTTTGCCTAACAGCACATGACACACATCCATAGGCATGATATAACAAGTCACTTTGTCTTGATATCTACCTATTTGGAAAGCCATGTCACTTTGCTCAATATGTTGTGAAACTAACTCCAAAAAGAGAAGAAAAGAGATATCAATGCCTTAGAAATAAGCCACTTCGATGGGGAAACCTCCAATACATTACATGAATGAACAATTCTTGGATGATTCAAATTACAAAACCTCCTTTCTATATATAGGAGTCCATGGGGCCACAATGTAATCCTAGTCGACCTAACAATAATAATTTAAGGGAACAATAATAACAATATGGGGGTCACAAGGGTAAATAATAACATAATATAGAGTCCTAAAGATTACATAAATAATAACAATAAGGGAGTTACACTAACAACAATAAGGGACTATACTAGTAATATAGGGACCTAACATGCCCCTCTCCTTCAAAAAAGTGTTGTCCTCAATTCTTGAGTAGCTCTGGGTGCTTCTGTATAAAATTCTCATCCTCCCATGTAGAATCTTCAGTGGGTAAGTTCTTCCACTTGATGAGATACTCTGAAATTGATCGATTCCGTAGTTGTCGAGTTCTTGTTTCTGTGACCGCTTCAGGTTCCAATACGATTTTTCCTTCCTCATCAAGTTCTGGAAATATTGTTTGAACTGGAATATTTTCACCTATAACCTTCTTTAAGCATGAAACATGGAAAACTGGATGTACTCGCGAAGAAGCAGGAAGCTCCAATTTGTATGCCATAGTACCAATCTTTTGCAGCACCTTGTAAGGACCATAGTACTTTGGCGATAATTTATTATCCTTCTTAGCTTGCTTGAGGGACATTTGTTTGTATGGTTGTAGCCGTAAAAATACCCAATCTCCTACATTAAAACTTCTCTCGCTGCGATGTTGATCTGCCTGTTGTTTCATTCGATTTTGTGCCAATTTCAGGTTATCCTTTAAGAGTTGGAGAACTTCTTGCTGATGCTCGACGTGATCTTCCACTGCTTGAACCTTCGAATTTTCCCTTAAAGATGATGTGATCGATGGTGGATGATATCCATAAAGTGCCATAAATGGGGTCATTTTTGTTGCAGTATGGAAGGAAGTGTTGTACCACCATTCAGCAAGAGGTAACCACTTGACCCATTGTGTTTGTTTATCAGATACAAAAGAACGAAGATATCCTTCCAAACATTTATTTACTATCTCAGTTTGACCATCAGATTGAGGATGATAAGATGAGCTATGAGCTAATTGAGTACCCAAACAAGAAAATAACTCCGTCCAAAAATTTCCAGTAAAAATGGAATCTCTGTCGCTCACAATAACCCTTGGGCTTCCATGTAGGTTTTGAATTCTGTCCATAAATGTAGTAGCAACTGTACTTGCTTTATATGGATGAGATAATGCACAAAAGTGTGCATACTTGGTAAGTCTATCAACTACCACCATGATGACACTCTTTCCTTCGGACTTAGGTAAACCTGTGATAAAATCCATTGAAATCTCCTCCCAACGTTGACTTGGAATGGACAAAGGTTGTAGAAGTCCTGGGGTCTTAATTGTTTCCACTTTATTCTGCTGGAAAACCAAACATTCCGCCACAAAATTTTGAATATCAGATTTAAGGCCATCCCAAAAAAATTCTTTCTTCACCCTGTGGTAAGTTTTTAAAAATCCTTAGTGTCCTCCTAAAGGAGAAGTGTGCAATTCCAGAAGAATCTTTTGTTTTAGTTGGGAATTCTTACAAAGATATAAGCGATCTTTGTACCATAAGGAATCATTTTTCCAACTAAATGTATCATATGTACTAGGATCTTGTTGCAACTTTTGAATGAGAGTCCACACTTCTTCGTCCTTCTTCCATTCATCCCTTGCTTCGGTTATCCAATCTGGTTGGATAATTGAAATGGCACAAAGCAATGCTTCCACCTCTTCATCCTTTCTTGAGAGTGCATCTGCAATAACATTTAGCTTCCCTTTTTTGTAGATGATTTCAAAGTCATAACCCAACATCTTTGTGACCCATTTTTGTTGCTCTTCTGAAGATAGTCTTTGTTCCAAAAAGTGTTTAAGACTATCATGATCATTTTTACCTTGAAGTGTCTTCCCAAAAGGTAAGGTTGCCATTTATTTAATGCATGCAGTATTGCCAACATTTCCTTCTCATTAATAGCTTTTTGTAAATACTTTCCTTTGATTGGACGACTTTCAAAAGCAATGGGTCTTCCTTCCTGCATTAAAACTGCACCAATTCCATTTCCTGAGGCATCACATTCCACAATAAAGGTTTTTGTGAAGTCTGGTGTAGCTAAGACCGGTGCTAAGCACATTGCCTCTTTAAGACGTTCAAAGGCCTTAGTTGCTTCAGGAGTCCATGAAAATGCATCTTTCTTCAATAATGTTGTTAGAGGTGCTGCTATTCTCCCAAAATTCTTAACAAACTTGCGATAATACCCTGTTAACCCGAGAAATCCTCGCAACTGCTTTATGGTTGTGGGGACTTTCCATTCCTTAATGGCTTTAATTTTGTTAGGGTCTACCTTAACACCCTCGTGAAATACAATATGACCCAGATATTCCACCTCTTGTACTCCAAAGAAACATTTGGATGTTTTTGCATATAATTGTTTCTCCTGCAATAGTTTGAGCACCCTGTCAACATGTTGAACATGATCCTTCCAAGATCTGTTGTAAATTAATATATCATCAAAAAATACTAGCACAAATTTTCTAAGGAAGGGTTTCAAAATGGAATTCATCAACCCTTGAAATGTAGAAGGTACATTGGTAAGGCCAAAAGTCATGACCAAAAATTCATAATGACCCTCATGAGTTCGAAATGTTGTTTTCAGAATATCTTCAGTCTTCATTATAATTTGATGATACCCTGAACAAGATCCAATTTGGTAAAATAAATTGCTCCATGTAATTCATCCAATAATTCATCAATCACAAGAATGGGAAATTTATCTTGAATGGTGAGCTTATTGAGCTCCCTATAATCTGGACACATCCGCCATGATCCATCCTTCTTGTGTACCAATACTACAGGAGCAAAGAAAGAACTTTGACTAGGTTGAATTATACATGCCTCTAACATTTCTACAATCATACGTTCAATTTCGCTCTTTTGGACACAAGGATATATATAAGGCCTGATGTTTGGAGGAACACTTCCTGGAATCATTTAATAGCATGATCATGATCACGAATAGGTGGGAGTCCTTTTGGAGTTTCAAAAACCTTGGAATGATTGTCCAAGACTTTTTGGAGATCTGCAAAAATAGATGATTTTGATGTTCGAACTTCTAGTGAGCATAATTGTGCAACTATGCCTTGTTGTTCTTTCTTTAGAAGATTTTTCAAGACATTAGAGCTTATTATCTTTCTCGTCTTCCCTGCAATACCCCGTAATTCGACTTCCTTTCCTTCTGAAAATAATTTCAAGAAAAGCTCTTGAAAATTAAAAGCTACCATCCCCAAATATTGTAACCATTGTACTCCTAGTAAAACATCAGCACCTCCCATAGGAATGGAAAGCATTGGAATATTCAATACATATTATCCCATGGTTAGCTTGATCTAATGGAATTTTCCAAATAAATTTATATTTCCTCCATTTTCAACCATCACTTGACATTCTGGTGCTGGGTATAGGAAACTATTCAATTCCTTGGCTACCTTACAATGAATAAAATTGTAGGTACTACCTGAATCAATCAACACTATTACCTTTTTCTTCTTGATATGTCCTTCTATCTTGAGAGTTTGAGGAGTGGTAATTCCTGCCAATGCATTACACAATATGGTCGGACTCATTTCTTCCTCTTCTTGGGTTGGTTCTTGGTGTATATCCTCTTCTTATTCATTTTCTTCTTCCTCTTCACAATATATGTAAAATAATTTCTTCTCAGCACACTTATGAACTTTAGTGTATTTGCTATCACAACTATAACAAAGCCCTTTTGCTCTTTGTTCTTCCAATTTTTGTGGTGTCAACGTTGTAGGTTGTGGAAATCTAGGAGTAGCAGCACTTACCTCTTTGTAGAAGTGAGGGGTAGGATTCCTTGTTGCCATAATTTTACATTCAATTTTTCTTGCCAACCTGAATGCCTTCTCCAATGAATCAGGTTCCAAAACGCAAACTTCATGTTGGATGTTATCCTTTAAAGTACCTATGAAGAGATCAATCCTATGTTCCTCTAGAATATCAGTTACCCTTATATTCAATTTTTGGAAGTCCTCAATGTGCTTCCCCATTAAACCCTTTTTTTTGAGATTTATCAATTGGCTAAATTAGGTGTTGCTCTTTGTATCCTCATAATGTGATATCATTTCCTTCATAAAAATTGACCAAGTGACAATTTTTTTATGGGAGCAAAGCCATCGATACCATACAAATGTATTTTTTTCTAAATGTAAAGTTTCAATGCGTAACTTTTGTGTGTTTTTCACATTATGGAGATCAAAATATTGCTCCATCTGTAGTATCCATGTTACAGGATCCTTTCCATCAAACTTCCTCATATCCATTTTTGGAATATGGTGGTTCTTCCCACCAACATTATATTTTATGAAATCATGATTAACATTTATTTTGTCCTCATCATGAGTTTCCTCTACTATATTTTCACCATTAGGAAACATTTCTTGTATCAGCTTTGACAAACCTTCCATGTCTGCTTTTAGATCATTCTTCATGTTTTCCATTTTATATTCCATGCCAACTTCCATGCCATCTATATTAGATTCCATGCCATTCTTCAAACCATCCATCTTATATTCCACGCCTTTCTTCAAGCCATCCATCTTAGTTTCCATGCCTTTCTTCAAAACTTCCATGTCATTTTTTGTTGCTCTTTGCGAGAGCGAAATTTGTTTCACTTGCTCTTGTAATTTTGATATGTCATGTTTCCATTCTTCATCTTCATGAGTCATATTAGATCTTTCTAAAGGCTTAATGGGTGTTGAATTATTTTTAGGGGCAATTTTAGAATCCAATACTGATATCTATTCTACAATATTCCCTTGGAATCAATTCAGCTTGATTCCTCAAACAAGACTTATGCAATTCGGGAAAAAAAAAATACACACCTTTTACTTGCTTTGGAGGAGCTCGATATTGAAATTGAATTATATCTATAATTTCATATCCTCAATATCTAAAATTAAGCCCTATAGTAGCCCTCTAAAGCTTCTTTCAAATTCCACAGGTCTGATCTGATTTGGATTCTTCAAGGCCAAGTTATGTTCAATCTCCCACAATGACCCAATTTTGGACTAGTTCAGTAGAGCGAACTTGTATGACTTGCCATGTGTCATTGTTTCATCCTTTGGCTTTGAAATTGATAGAAAAAAAACTACAGCCCATGCACTTGCAGCCACTTTTTACAGCATTCCAATCCGATTCTCAGAGAGATATATGAATATTTTCCCACGATCACCTCTTTGAGATGAAATTCAGAAGCCTCAAAACACTTTAACTTCCACAGATCATATCTCAGAAAATATTGTGAACCAATATATGAAATTTTTTGATGATGTTCCTCAGGATTTTGGCTTCGCACTCTAAAAATTTGAGCTTCTAAACCTTCATAGAGAAAAATTTATTACGAAAATACCACGATGACCTGTTTAGGTTAAATTCAGGAGCCTACAAAATGACCTAACTTGTACAGATCATATCTCCGAAAATATTGCGAACCAAGCTTTGAAATGTTTTGACAATGTTCCTCAGAATTTTGGCTTCACACTCTAAACATTTCATATTCTTAACCTTTGCAGAAACAAAGTTACAGCAAAAATTCCACGCTGACCTGTTTGGAGCAACGAAACCCTAGAATCTCAAAGCTCAGATACCAAATGTTGTGAAACCAGCTCCAAAAAGAGAATAAAAGAGATATCAACACCTTAGAAATAATCCATTTTGAGGGGCCAACCTCCAATACATTACGTGAATGAAAAATTCTTAGATGATTCAAATTACAAAACCTCCTTTCTATATATAGGAGTCCATGGGGCAACAATGTAATCCTAGCCGACCTAACAATAATAATTTAAGGGCACAATAATAATAATAAGGGGGTCACAAGGGTACAATAATAACAATAAGGGGGTTACACTAACAACAATAAGGGACTATACTAGTAATATAGGGACCTAAAACAGTAACCAACAATTGGTGTTCTTTATGCAACCATGACACCTTGTAGGGTGTTGGATGCTTGACCTTCTTAAGGTTCAACTTTTCCACTATTTCAGTGGACACCAAATTTTCGGTGTTTCCACTATCAATAACTACTTTGCAAAATTTCCTTTGGACTTTACATATAGTTCAAGACAAAGCTTTCCTTTTTGAAGAATCTTCCACTTCCTTCTTTGGTTTCAATAACACCTTGTTCATGAGAAGAGCTTCTCCAACCTCAGGTACACTCTCCACTAAAAGAGGTTGTGCTTCTGCCTTCTCTCCTTATCCAACATATTTTCCTTTTTTCCCTGCATTCTCATTATCAGGACATTCATAATATCGATTTCCTAGTTTATTACATTTGTAACATATGTATACTAACTCTCTACCTCTACCTCTACCTCTACCTCTACCTCGCTCATAGGGTATTCCACCTCTAGGATCATATCATTTCCCTACTTTTTCTTGCTGGTTTGAACCACTAGAATCATCCTTGTAAGCTGGAGACTTCCCTCTTCTAGTTTTTTTCCTTCTTCCTTTGGCAGCTCCTTTTCCTCTAGCAAAGTTTTATTTCCTGACTATCTTCCCTTGTGCTCTTAAAGCATACTGATAGTCCCCCTCCATGGTGCTAGGAGATAACATGATAATCTCCTCTTGAATTTACATCCTTAATCCATTGATGTACCTAGTTGCCTTTCACAATTATCTTATATATAACCTGCTCTCAAGTCAACCTTATAAAATCTTCTATATACTCTCTCACAGTCAACAACCTTTGTCTGAGGTTCCGCATATCTTTGTAAATACTCAGCTAATAATACTTGGGTAATAATTTTCCTCTCATCTTGGAAACCAATCTTTCCCAAATTTAGATCACCATCTTATTCTTTTTCTTTCTCTCAGCCTGCACACTATCCCACCATAGTGTTGCATGGCCTTTGAGTCAAGTAACAACTAGTTTCACCTTCTTGTCCTCTTGAATCTAAGGCACAATTACAACAGTTACATCAAAGACCCATGGAAAAGGACTTATCTGAAATAATTTTTTTAAAGTTTTCTTATGAAGATGATTTAAGACATTTTAACATTCAAGAAATGTTTCAAATTATACTCAGAGCTCAAAGGATTGTTGATAAATCTAGCTCAATGGAGAAGGTGAAAACAAAGATAGAAATCCTACATAAGGAAATCAAATAATTTTATTCTCTTTTCAAAACATATATTGATAAAGGTTTGCCTCATTTCTGGGATGAAAATAATATTTTATTACAAAAAGAGGTTTACAGTAATTTTCTAGTAGATAAAAGGAATGATCATTCCCACTTTGAAATTATGGAGGGAAATTTGGTAGGAGAGGTAATAATTGAAAATTTGGGTAATAATTTTGACCTCCTCAATCAAATTAGAAAAATAAAACTTCCTCCACCTTCAATTGAGGAATACATTGACTTGGAGATAGAGGCTCGACAACTAGTCAATTCTGAGATAATAGCTAAAGGTCAATTTCAAGAAATCAGCAAGATGGCAATCAAACCTCATGTGGGAGTCACTCCTACATCTTGGTGAATCAGTTTATCTGATAAATAAAAGACCAGTTGTAGAAGTACAATATAGAGTCTTCACTAAAGATTAAAGTATTTAGTGTCTTGAATGTGTCTCTTTTCTCATGAGATTTTACTGTGTTTTTTTCATCTTCTCAAATTATCTTCAGATGCTTAAGATTTAAGTTTATAATTGAGTTTCATCCAATGTTAAGAAATAAATTATAATTTTTTTTAAGTATTTCCATTGCCAAATATATTTTTTATGTATCGTAATTTACTCTTGATAAGCACTTTGTTTCAAATACAATCCATTCTGCTAAAGCTATATTAGGAATTCATCCTTGATAGATTCTCATGATATAGTGGATCATCCTTCTCCTTCTTCTCAAACTGATAAATCAATTACTTTTTATAACAGACACCAAAGACCTTGCCTTTGCTTCCTTCGTTGTATGAACAATCCTCTGGTTTTATCTTAAACTACATATTTTGACTCCATTTCCCAATCCTTCTGTTATCCATTATAACAGTTAGGTTAATCTAGGTTGGCCTTAAGTTAATAAGGTTGAGTCAATTAGGTTTGAATGAGGTCTTTGGAATTCAAATTTTCAAAAATGCACATATGTGAGGGGTCTTAAAGGTCGAATCAGTTAGTTGTCAGAGCATTTTCAAAATGTCGTTTAAAAAATATTTTAGAATAAAGTATGTTAATGATTATTAATCATAGGTTATATGGTTAATTGTCTAATCACACATAAATTGGCATTAAGTAAAAAAGTGTGCATCAAATAAATTGTCTACAGGTTTAAAGGGCTAAGATCGGGCGTGTTCATATCAATGACCCACATCCAAACCTGCACCCCCAATGTTTCTGAACGATAGGGGGGGGAGAAGAGGGGGTCTGAGTAAAGAAGTTTCACCAAAACCACCACTGCCTATGTGTCGCCATCCCATTCAGACTGCACCCCCCCTCCGTGTAGGCTTCAAAACCGCCTTTTAACTATTTAACTCGTTCCCCGCCATCCTTTTTCATATGGATGCACAAGCTTTAAAATTGATGCCTGTATACATGTTTTCACTATTTTTAGTCATAAAATACAATTAATTTTAAAATAAACATGTTATTGTTGACTTGTAAATAATTTTAAAAAGTGTCAAAATGATAGGCATATAAAAAATTTACAAATTTTAAATTTTTTTAATGTATATATATTTTATATATTCGTAATGATAATATATAATATTTTCTGGAAAATATCCAAGATTTGCATGACAAGTTGACCAGGTGCTTAAGTGTTGTGAGTCAATCAAATCAAAACGATGTGAATACATAGTGGTAGGGAGAAATGGCCTCTAGATATTTGTACTCTGTATGGATTTTGATGGACGACCATAGTGTGCTTATTATATGAAATAGAATGTGTTCTCCTTCTTCTGAAAGTAAAGGTACACCCGACCTCTCGATTCCATGGACTAGCCCTAATGAAATGCATTTATTAGAGAAAGGAATGGAATAAAACTCTTTCATTATGTAATGAGAAAAATGATGAGGTGAAAGCTACTCGATTCACACAATTTTAGGGGAAAGTTCAAAATCGTATGTTTCATCACATGCAGTGGGAATCAGCGATGAAATTTTTCCTTTAATAGTGGAAAAAATCACAAGATTTAAAGAAAATTTCTCAGAATGTAGATAAAAAAAGTAAAATTTAAAGAAATTTGATCGAAAAATAGCTCCTACAGTGGATTTTTCTAAGGCCTGAATGATAGTCAAATTTTACTCAAAACAAATGTGAAATTTTCGAGACTCAGGTTATATAGCGTTTGAATTTTACTCGAAACAGTGGTGAAAATTTTTGGACTCTAGTTATTTAGGTGATATTTTGATACAAAAATTAATCGGCCAAAATTACTTAAAAAGAGGAAATTCTAGATGTCAATATTCCAATGAGAAATTTTTATTGAGAAACCCACTCTTTTGTTGTTCTTCAATTCAGATGAAATGCAGTGAGGAATCATACATGTTTGAATTTAGCCCTTATTACGTTAGACGATCTGACCAGAAATGGTAGAGCAGGTATAATTGGGAGATTAGCTTAATTGAGCGTTGTGTTGGTTCTTCTGGTTCTGAAAGAGAAAAAAAAAAGACCAAGAGTATCTTTTCAAAGAAAGTAGCCTATTGATTTTTTTAACTCTAAAATTCAAAAAAAAATTCCCATTCATGCTTGTGGAGAATTAATTTCTCATCCCAGTGGAATGAACATGATTCAAATATAGATAATATATTTGAAATGGGAAGTCCCTTAAGAATATTTGAATCTTCCAATTCTGTGAAATCTATTCGAAATGGGAAGTCCCTTAAGAGTATTTCAATCTTCCAATTCTGTGAACTCTATAGGTACCTAAGGATGCGTGGGTCCAACATAATGTCGTATACCAAAAGGCAGAAAATTTCACAGCAATAGGTGTGTTTGGCCTCGAATTATGCCCATGTTTTCATCATGCAATATCCCCATTCATACCCTAATACCCTAGGTTTTTAACTCGTTCCATACCCTAATTCCATAACTTGTCATCAAAGACACTCCATGGTTGGTTATCATTAGTTTTCCTAGATTTTATATGATTAAAGATGATTATGCCATGATTTTCTAATGATGGTTTCATTAAGTTCAACTATCACAGGGTTCCATCGCTGAAATTCTTCACAAGTTAGTAGAGTACGAAAATTTCGAATTTGGGGCTTTGACACTTTTGGCATGCTTCGGGAGAAACCAAGGAATTTTATTGTCAAAAATAATGTTCAGATACCTTCCCATAATTTTGATTTCACCCATCTCACACATATGGGTCTCTAGAAGGAAAGAAGTTTCACCAAAACCACCACCGCCTATGTAATATTCCAAAATTAGCATGCAGCTAATTGGAATAATGATTTTTGGTTTTTATGCTTAGGAGATGAATAAATGGGTAAGGATGCCCATACATTTCAAAAATAGGAATAAAATCCCTTATGATGAGAAAATGGATCATTATTATGGCTGGATTTCACACCCTCATGTGTGAAAAGGTACATTTGCATGTGGAGAAGGTCAAGTTTGACCAAGTCAACAATGCTGGGAAAAGAGGTGGAGATCATCTTTGGAGACAGCACAGTGATAGTGGGAAAAATATTCCTTGGTGGAGGAAACCCTAATCAGTGGGACCCAAGATTGTAAGGCTTCCACTTGTTTATAAGGAGGGAAAGGAAGCCATAGAAAGACATGTTATGGAATATTGAATTTTGGTCTGCATGACTATTGTGCTTTCTTCAACTATTTAGTTGAGATTGTTGTGATGCTTAGCACAAGGCATTCTTGTTTAGGAATTCCTTATCCTTTCTTGAGAGGCCTCTTGAGGGAGCTTGTACTGAATTTCTCCACATCCAAGCTATAGGCCAAGCTACCTCCTTCATCTACAACACAGTTTCTGTTTAGAGCTGGGTTGTGTTGCAGGGTGTTGCAATGGAGGGTTGAGAACACCACTTCTGGAGCTTGTTTTTCAGAGGAGGAAGCTTTCTTTCCTTTGGGGGATCAGTGAGGAATATTTTGGAGCTTATTGCAGATCTTGGCACTTGGCCAACGTTTTTCATTTCTCCGACAGCGCAGTCCCTCTCCTTGACCGCGTTATTTCTGTGACCATTTGAAGTGAGGGTTTGTAGTGATTGTTTGGAGGGTGAGATCTTCAGTGTTAGGATCATACTTTCACTTGGAAGATCCATTGGAGGAGGTTTATTTATCTCATTTTTTATCTTCAGCCATCTCCATCCAGACTTCGAGTTGCAGTTGTTACTTAGCCCTAGGGCTGCACTCTGACATTTTTGTCATTTTTGCATATTTCAGGAAATCCTTCCAGGATTTTCTTGAAATTTATTTTGGGGGTTTAGATATTTTCTCCCATCATTGTATGAGCCATTTATTTGTAGATTTATGTTATTTCACATTTCTAGTAGTAGTGTACCATCTATTACTGCGTTGTACTTGTTCATGAGCATTCTAGAATATAGAAGCATTTCAATTTTGGCATATGTATTCATGGGAGGCTTGTTTGCCTTGATTATTTGAGTTGTGCCCACTTCTATTGTACTTATTTGCTGCTGATTTACATAATAAAATGGCTCCATGGTTTCCATACATTTTGGTATGATGTTATTGACTTCTATTTCTAGTTTTGTGTTCTTGTATTGTTGCTTCCCCATTTTGGGATATTGCAGTGGTATCGAAGCATAATCTTGGCTTAGCTTGTGGAATCTCAGTCATATGCCCAGATTTGCTATGAGAGAGATAGAAGAAGAAGAAATTCCTAGGAGGGAAACTCTTAGTGATTTTTTGCAAGAATATGAATCTCAAACTAAGAAGTTTAGAGATCATATCACTTTTCCAGAGTTTTGCAAGATCAAGGTGGAGAGAAGAAAGTAACATAATATGAGTAGATTTTTCTTACCTACTTTTTATGGTTCACCTACATGTTCAACTAGAGCTTGGGTGGAGGAGCTAGACACCTATTTGCAGCACCACCAAATTTCTAAAGATGAAGCCATCAAACTTGCAGCACTAAATTTTGGAGGTAAGGCCTACGCATGGTGGATATTTGAGTATTTTTCTTTAAAAAATGAAAATACTTCTTCTTATGCAAAGTTCACTAAGAGGGTAGTAGAAATATTTGATGGAAAACTTTCTAAGACATCTTTGGTGAAACCAAACAAGCCAAAACACACAGAAATTTTTCATATGTTGGAGGAAACTATAAACTCAAGTCCACTTCAGAAAACCAATGAGGAGGCTGACATCTTGCATCATACATTGCTAGAGGCAAGACCTCCATATCATATTATTGAACAATAGGGCATGGAGATCCCTTTTTCAAAAGAGGATCCAATTCTTGGGAGGTTGCCCATTCATATTGGAGAGGAAGAAAATGTTGAGGGAAACAACGCTGTCATGTATAGAGAATATATAGCACCTCATGCAGAGGTAGAGGGAGAACATGCTCCAACAAGAGGGATTCTTGTATCATTGCAAGAAATTCCCCAGGATCTCATATGTGGAGATCAAAGCACAGCCCATGATCAGCATGTGCCATTGTTGATAGATTGTGAAACCATGCAGCTAAAAGGAGGAGGTAGGAAGGATGACCAACATCATTTGATGAGGAGCACACACTCCTATCTATTTTAGAGGGTTGTGCACAAAAGAGGGAGACTGGATTGCACAGTGAAGGCAGGGAAAATTCTATCCATTCATGTATGCAGTCTACTCTTGATCTTGATATCTCATTGAATGGAGGCATCTCACCGAGGAGACCACCAGATCAGTAGATGATGAGGGATGTTTTACATTTGGAGGCACCACTCATTGATTCCAGATGGGTGAGGACCTTGGGAGAGATTGATACAGCGCTGAGAGTCTTGGGTAAACTCAAGGAGAAGAGAGACATTCTCTCAACATCATCATTACCCACTCTCATTTCATATTCTGCACTGTGGCAGGAGTAGCAGGGGAAGGATAATAGCCTTCCAACTTGCATCTTTGGCATGGGAGATGTCAAAGAAGAGGACAGCCATATGACAGATGTTCTTTGTGATAGATCATCATCACTATCACTATGGAGGATAGATCCCTATTGGAAATCCTAGCTATTGGTGGATTATTCCAAGGATATTTTTACTTGTATGATATTGGATGACCAATTGCATGAGGAGGAATATTCAGTTAGAGATGGGGTTATCTACTATCATGGTAGGATCTTCTTATCTAGAGCTTCCAAGCTCAAGGAGAAGTTACTAAAAGTAGCTCATGAATATTTCCTTTTTAGCCACACTTATTCCATGAGAGCATACCACACCATCATGGAGGGGTGCATTTGGGAAGGCTTTGAGGAGGATATATATCAACATTTGAGGAGATGCATGGATCATGTGGAGATGGAGGAGATACATAACTCCTTGGAAGAGTTAACATAGCCACCTCTTTTCTCTTTGAGAATGAGAGGGGATTCATCTAGGAGCCACTCCATTTGCATGGGCAAAGCATATGGTAAGGATACTATTTGGTTTCATAGTTATTTGTATGTGCATTCCTTAACCATATGTGAGCAGGACATTTCTTAAGGGAGGATCATTCTTCTTTCTATACTTCATGGTATACTTGAGGCCATAAGCAGTTTTGGTGATGGCCACTCCCTAGAAGGACATGGGGACATTATATCTTTTGTAGAGCATGCTCACTTTGTACCATACACCATACACTTTATCCAAACCTGTGAGGAGATTGGGGCAAAAAGCAAGTGATGGGGAAGCCACACATCATGTCATTTTCAGTTGAAGTTGAGAGTCAAACTGCGCTGGTTGCATTTGAGGGACCATTTTCCTTCTCCATTGCTCCATATGGCAGCTAGTATGATTCTCATTATGGTTCTGTATGTTTCTTTTGTTCTCATATTTGTGGGGAGCATGTTGGGAAGAGAGACACATTGGCTGGATGTGTCCTTAGAGGAATAGATTTCCCACACTTTTTGCATTACATGTTCCAAGGGGAGAATGGGAGATGATATGGCCACTACAGTAAAACACTTGCTTTTTCATGAGGTGGGCCATGGGATTGATTGGATGCCATATGGTGATGATTTCCTATTCATCACATATGGGATGGTTTGGGCCAGCTTGATTGACAACGTTGGAGAGGAGATATTTGGAGGTATAGTCTCTTTCTTTCCACTTGAGGGAAAATTTATTGTAGCCCAAGATCAGCAGACACTTTACACTTATCATAAGTGGAGAGGAGGACAAGGTGGGGTAGACTATTTTGTCTACCATGTTTAGTTATTCAACCCACCTACCATTAGGGGAATTTTGAGGTCTAAAATGGACCTCCTAAGAAAAATGTACAACTAAAATATACTTTATAAAAACCAATAGGATTCAAGATGATGATGTTAACCATGGGGGATGATTCACCATTTTTTAAGTAAAAGGGTAAAAAGATAAAAAATAATAAAATAATAAAACTGCTTTTTCAACTCGTATTTTCAACTTATCTCCCAAAGTTTTAATTCAAATTTCAAGCAAGAGTACTCATTGGATGCAAAATTTAATTCCTCGTCCAACGAGTACCCATGTTGCAAACTTTCGATGGATATTGCTACACGAAAAATGAGAAATACATGAAAAAACGTGATTGCAATCATGTTTTTCATATATTTCTCATTTTTCGTGTATCGGGATCCATCAAAAGTATGAAACATGGGTACTCCTTGGATGAAGAATTAAATTTTTCATCCAATGAGTATTCCCTCTCGAAATTTGAGTAAAAACTTTGGGAGATAAGTTGAAAGTACAAGTTGAAAAATTAGTTTTTTCTTTTTCCCCTCTAAAATTTGATGATGTAATCAAATCTTATTTTATTATTTCCACTATTATTTTATAATTTCCTTAGGAGGCCCATTTTAGACCTAAAAATTCCCCTATTGATTTCCAGAGCCAAAGGTGGAGGAGGATTTTTAGGAGTTGCCATGTTGGGATGTAACTCATTTTGTATGAATGATAGCTTGCGGATGGGAGATTCATATGGGGATGGTAGATCCCAATATATATCAGACCTCATGCCTCAATAAGGCCTTTAGATAGCCCATTGTTTCCTCCATGGATTTTTTACTTTTACATGATGATAGCTATTTGGGATGCTCACCAAAAGCTAGCTTGCATACTTGGGAGGGGCAACTTGGAGATGTATTGATGAGACAACATATTTATCCTTGGAGGATTTTATCATATGAGGATGCTACATGGGAAGAAGAGGAGGCTCTTCATTTCTATCCTTGTAGTTTCTTGAGGACAAGCAACATTTGGGAGGGGAGGATTGTAATATTCCAAAATTAGCATGCATCTAATTGGAATATTGATTTTTGGTTTTTACACTTAGGAGATGAATAAATGGGTAAGGAGGCCCATAAATTTCAGAAATAGGAACAAAATACCTTCTGATGAGAAAAGGGATCATTATTATGGCTGGATTTCACACCCTCATGTGTGAAAAGGGACATTTTCATGTGGACAAGGTCAAGTTTGACCAAGTCAACAGTGTTGGGATAAGCAATGGAGATCATCTTTGGAGGCATCACAGTGATAGTGGGAGGAAGATTCCTTGGTGGAGGAAACCCTAATGAGTGGGACCCAAGATAAGAAGGCTTCCAGTTTTTTATAAGGAGGGCAAGGCAGCCATAGCAAGACATGTTATGGAGTATTGAATTTTGGTCTGCAT
The DNA here is from genome assembly GCA_034641835.2 of Pinus albicaulis. Taxonomy (NCBI): domain Eukaryota; kingdom Viridiplantae; phylum Streptophyta; class Pinopsida; order Pinales; family Pinaceae; genus Pinus; species Pinus albicaulis. The sequence continues at coordinate 549,247,751 of CM076583.1, read as the reverse complement.
GACTATTGTGCTTTCTTCAATTGTTTAGTTGAGATTGTTGTGCTGCTTAGCACAAAGCATTCCTTTTTAGGAATTCCTTTGCCTTTCTTGAGAGGCCTCTTGAGGGAGATTGTAGTGAATTTATCCACATCTAGGCTTGAGGCCAAGCTACCTCCTTCAACTATATCACAGTTTCTATTTATAGTTGGGTTGTGTTGCAAGGTGTTGCAGTGGAGGATTGAGAACACCACTTCCAGGGCTTGATTTTCAGGGGAGGAAGCTTCCTTTCCTTTAGGGGAGCAGTGAGGAATATTTTGGAGCTTATTTCAGATCTTGGCACTTGGCCAACATATTTCCTTTCTCCTACAGTGCAGTCCCTCTCCTTGACTATGTTATTTCTGTGACCATTTGAAGTGAGGGGTTGCAGTGATTGATTGGAGGGTGAGATCTTCAGTGTTAGGATCAACCTTTCACTTGGAAGATCCATTGGAGGAGGTCTATTCATCTCATGTTTTATCTTCAACCATCTCCATCCAGACTTTGTGTTGCAACTACTACTTAGCCCTAGGGCTGCACTTTGACATTATTTCCATTTTCGCATATTTCAGGAAATCCTTCCAGGATTGTCTTGAAATTGAGTTTGGGGGTTTAGATATTTGCTCCCATCATTGTATGAGCCATATATTTTCAGATTTATTTTATTTCACGTTTCCAGTAGTAGTGTACCATCTATGACTACATTGTACTTGTTCATGAGCATTTTAGAATATAACAACATTTCACTTTTGGCATATGTATTCATGGGAGGCATGGTTTCCTTGATTATTTGAGTTGCAGCCACTTCTATTGTATTTAGTTGTTGATGATGTACATAATAAGATGGCTCCATGTTTTCCATAAATTTTGGTATGATGTTATTCACTAATATTTCTAGTTTTGTGTTCATGTATTTATGCTTCCCCATTTTGGGATATTGTAGCCTATGTGTCACCATCCCATTCAAACCGTACCCCCCCTCCGGGTAGGCTTCAAAACCACTTTTTAACTATTTGACTCATTCCCCGCAATCCTTTTTCATATGTATGCACAGGCTTTAAAATCCATGCCCGTATACATGTTTTCACTATTTTTAGTCATAAAATACAGTTAATTTTAAAATAAACATGTTAATGTTGACCTGTTAATAATTTTAAAAAGTGTCATAATGATAGGCATATAAAATATTTACAATTTTTTTTTTAATGTATATATATTTTAGATATCTGTAATGATAATATATAATATTTGCAGGACAATATCAAAGATTTGCATGACAAATTAACCAGGTGCTTAAGTGTTGTGAGTCAATCAAATCAAAATAATGTGAATATACAGTGGTAGGGAGAAATGGCCTCTAGATATTTGCACTTTGTATAGATTTTGATGGATGACCATAGTGTGCTTATTATATGAAATAGAATGTGTTCTCCTTCTTCTAAAAGTAAAGGTATGCCCAACCTCTCGTTTCCATGGAATAGCCCTAATGAAATGAATTTCTTAGAGACAGGAATGGAATAAACCTCTTTCATTATGTAATGTGAAAAATGATGAGGTGAAAGCTACTCGTTTCATAGAATTTTAGGGGAAAGTTCAAAATCGTCTGTTTCGGCACATGCAGTGGAAATCAACGATGAATTTTTTTCTTTAATGGTGGAAAAAATCACAAGATTTAAAGAAAATTTCTCAGAATGTAGATAAAAATAGTAAAATTTAAAGAAATTTGATCGAAAAATAGCTCCTGCAGCGGATTTTTCTCAGGCTTGAATGATAGTCAAATTTTACTCGAAACAACCATGAAAGTTTCGAAACTCGGGTTATATAGGGTCTAAATTTTACTCGAAATAGTGGTGAAAATTTTGGAACTCCAGTTATTTAGGTGATATTTTGATAAAAAAAGAGGAAATTCTAGCTGTCAATATTCCAATGAGAAAGTTTTATTGAGAAACCCACTCTTTTGTTGTTCTTCAATTCGGATGAAATGCAATGAGGAATCATAAATGTTTGAATTTAACCCTTACTACGTTAGACGATCTGACCAGAAATGGTAGAGTAGGTAGAAGTGGGAGATTAGCTTAATTGAGCATTGTTTTGGTTCTTCTGGCTCTGAAAGAGAAAAACAAAGACCAAGAGTCTCTTTTCAAAGAAAGTAGCCTATTTATATTTTTAACTCTAAAATTCAACATATTTTCCCATTCATTCTTGTGGATAATTAATTTCTCATCCCAGTGGAATGAACATGATTCAGATACAGAGAATATATTTGAAATCAGAATTCCCTTAAGAATATTTCAATCTTCCAATTTTGTGAAATCTATTCGAAATTGGAAGTCCCTTAAGAGTATTTCAATCTTCCAATTCAGTGAACTCTATAGGTACCTGAGGATGCGTGGGTCCAACATAATGTTGTATACCAAAAGGCAGACAATTTCATAGCAATAGGTGTGTTTGGCCTCGAATTATGCCCATGTTTTCATCATGCAATATCACCATTCATACCCTAATACCCTAGGTTTTTAACTCGTTTTGTACCATAATTCCATAACTTGTTTTCAAAGACACTCCATGGTTGGTTATCATTAGTTTTCCTAGATTTTCTAATATTAAAGATGATTATGCCATGATTTTCTAATGATGGTTTCATTAAGTTCAACTGTCTCAGGGTTCCATCACTGAAATTCGTCACAAGTTAGTAGAGTATGAAAATGTCTAATTTGGGGCTTTGACATTTTTGGCATGCTTTGGGAGAAACCAAGGGAGTTTATTGTCAAAAATAATGTTCTGATACCTTTCCATAATTTTGATTTCACCCAGGTCACAAATATGGGTCTCTAGCAGGAAATAAGTTTCACCAAAACCACCACTGCCTATGTGTCTCCATCCCATTCAGACCACACCCCCCCTCCGAATAGGCTTCAAAACTGCCTTTTAACTATTTAACTCATTCCCCGCCATCCTTTTTCATATGGATGCACAGGATTTAAAATTGATTCCCTTATACATGTTTTCACTATTTTTAGTCATAAAATACAGTTAATTCTAAAATAAACATGTTAATGTTGACCTGTTAATAATTTTAAAAAGTGTCATAATGATAGGCATATAAAAAATTTACAATTTTTTTTTAATTTATATATATTTTATATATCCGAAATGATAACATATAATATTTGTAGGACAATATCCAAGATTTTTACGACAAATTGACCAGGTGCTTAAGTGTTGTGAGTCAATCAAATAAAAACGATGTGAATAAACAACGGTAGGGAGAAATAGCCTCTAGATATTTGTACTCTGTATGGATTTTGATGGACGACCATAGTGTGCTTATTATATGAAATAGAATGTGTTCTCCTTATTCTGAAAGTAAAGGTATTCCTGACCTCTCGTTTCCATGGACTAGCCCTAATGAAATTCACTTCTTAGAGAGAGGAATGGAATAAACCTCTTTCATTATGTAATGCAAAAAATGATGAGGTGAAAGCTACTCGTTTCACACAATTTTAGGGGAAAGTTCAAAATCGTTAGTTTCAGCACATGCTGTGGAAACTAGCGATGAAATTTTTTCTTTAATAGTGGAACAAATCACAAGAATTAAAGAAAATTTCTCAGAATGTAGATAAAAATAGTAAAATTTAAATAAATTTGATCGAAAAATAGCTCCTGCAGTGGATTTTTCTCAGGCCTGAATGATAGTCAAATTTTACTCGAAACAACCGTGAAATTTTTGAGACTCGGGTTATATAGGGTCTGAATTTTACTTGAAAAAATGGTGAAAATTTTGGGACTCTAGTTATTTAGGTGATATTTTGATACAAAAAGTAATCGGAAAAAATTACTTAAAAAGAGGAAATTCTAGCTGTCAATATTCCAATGAGAAAGTTTTATTGAGAAACCCACTCTTTTGTTGTTCTTAAATTCAGATGAAATGCAGTGAGGAATCATACATGTTTGAATTTAGCCCTTACTACGTTAGACAATTCGACCAGAAATGGTAGAGTAGGTAGAAGTGGGAAATTAGCTTAATTGAGTGTTGTGTTGGTTCTTCTAGCTCTGAAACAGCAAAACAAATACCAAGAGTCTCTTTTCAAAGAAAGTAGCCTATTTATTTTTTTAACTCTAAAATTCAACAGATTTTCCCATTCATGCTTATGGAGAATTAATTTCTCATCCCAGTTTAATGAACATGATTCAAATATAGAGAATATATTTGAAATGTGAAGTCCTTTAAGAATATTTCAATCTTCCAATTCTGTGAAATCTATTTGATATTGGGAAGTTCCTTAAGAGTATTTCAATCTTCCAATTCTGTGAACTCTATAGGTACCTAAGGATGCGTGGGTCCAACATAATGTTGTATATCAAAAGGCAGAAAATTTCACAGCAATAATTGTGTTTGGCCTCTAATTACTCCCATGTTTTCATCATGCAATATCACCATTCATACCCTAATACCCTAGGTTTTTAACTCGTTCCGTACCCTAATTCCATAACTTGTCTTCAAAGACACTCCATGGTTGGTTATCATTAGTTTTCCTAGATTTTCTATGATTAAATATGATTATGCCATGATTTTCTAATGATTGTTTCATTAAGTTCAACTGTCGCAAATGTCTAATTTGGGGCTTTGACACTTTTGGCATTCTTCGGGAGAAACCAAGGGATTTTATTGTCAAAAATAATGTTCTGATACCTTCCAATAATTTTTATTTCACCTAGGTCACACATATGGATCTCTAGAAGGAAATTAACAAATTTTTCCAAATCTGCAAATAATTTCAAACTGCCAACTTCCTCCTCGATTTTTGTGCACGTGAAGGAAAATGAACAAATTCTCGCACATGGGTTTTGGTCCAGCATAGAAAATCTATTAAGCCTCAAACATTTTTCTAAAATTCATTATGGTTTGGGAGATACAAATAGGCCTTTGAGGCCGATTTGTATAAAAATCAGGAAAATCTAGATTTGTAAAAATATGCCAAACAACCCTGTTTTGAATTTTTGTACTTAAAACATAGGTCCTGGAATAGTACTTAAAGTACGAGAGGCATATTAGACCTTCAACACTTCTAGGAGGTCAACACAACTGCCATTGGTCCAGAATTTAGTTTCATGATCCCTAAGCTCGATGATCTCTATGCAAGCAACTTCTAGATCAGCCTCCAGATCAACATATTATTCTCTTAAGGATGGAACGTAGTTTAGAAGAAGTTAGCAATGAAATGAATATTTAATTGAGATCATATTTTTGAAAGACTAAGATTATTTTTCATCCTTCAATTTTCCATGTAATGAAGTATTTTTTATTTTATGTATAACAATTTCGCCTATAAAGGCCAGTAGAGGAGTTAAGAGAAGGAGGAACAACGAAAAATATTGAATTTGTTAGTGTGTACACAGAATTTGTGCTATTGCAGAATTTTGTCATCTTAATTCAATACTTGTTTTAGTAATCTAATGGGTGTGTGCTGATTTGAATTTTCATGAGTACCATTGTGATGCATTTCTAGATTGAATAAGTGTAGAGTTTCTTCTTAATGTAAGTTTTAACCTTCCTAGGTGTGGCAAGGGCCCACCATAGTCTGAGACTTATTTCTTTACATAGGTAGATTGAATTAAATTTTGTTTTCTTTCATTAAAGACTTGTGAATTCACTAGCAAGATTGTGCAGATCGTGATTTGATTTCATTAAGATTTCAATTGTAGTTGGTTTCGTGTTGCTTTGGTTTTGGTATTCATGACAGCTACCACATATCATGCTTAATCATTTTTTACAGAGCATTACTATGTTTCCATAAGGCGCTATGATCTGTTGAAAAACTAACATGCAGAACTGTATCGAATGACTGTGTGCATGCATTTAAACAAGTGATTTAATAGTGTGAATCCTCTGTATGTGTTTCTGATTATTAGAAGTAGATTTGACTACCATGAGAAGTGTGAATTCGAAGAGTTATATGTTGAGCAGTGTGCATTTGCGACTATAGATTACAAGTTGTATAATGTTTGATTTATTTTGTATTGCATTTGAACTTAGAAATTACTCATGTGTTTAATAATTGCCTTTCGAGCCTTCGTAGTTTAAAAATCTTTGAACAGTGTGAGTGTGTTTGAAGCCAAGTCCTTGAGTATTGCGGGTATGTTTGGAAGTCGGCATTAGAATCCTTGGCGTGAATTTGAAATAAACATTGGTAGTTCATTTCTAAAGCAGCATAATTGTATTTTCGGAATAATAGTGTTTACATTTGGAATCGGATTTCTTAGGCTTGGGTTATTGTTTCATAGGATAAGCTCTATTATTAGTAATATAGTTTTCTTCCAGCAGTTCCAACTTCATTTTCAGTCTGAGTTTGAGTGTTAATTGAATTGGGTGTTTAATTATTCAGGTAGTGTAGATTTTTAGAGTAAGTTACATTGATCAGAAGTGTGAGTTGATTTAATCCACAGAGTGAATCTTTGAGAGGAGTGATTAAATTTCATTTAAAAATCTTTCATGTGATCCTAGTTCTCATTTCTAGTTTCTGAAGATTTAAATTGAGCAGTGAGATTTAGTTGTAAGCAGTGAGGTTTTCATTCCAATGTTAAATTAATTTAGGACCAACATTTCAAATTATTTTAGGATCCGTGTGATTTTTTTTGGTTTTACGCAATTCAATTAAATATCATAGGTTAATTAATTTAATTTAGCTCAACGATAGCATTAGATTTGATTTTACAAGTAGTGTGTTTTAATTTGAATTTCTACTTAAGTACAAAATTTGATTTCATAGCAGTAATTTGATTTTGTTTATAAGTGTAGAGAGTGTTCATACCTGGGGTTTAAGTTTCTTTTAAAGTCCAATGTAGAGTAGTTTGAAATGTGAATTTAATTCCATAGTTGAGGTATTAATTTAATTTCATTTGGTTTCTCTTTATTCCATTCAAAATTAGGAATTTCATGTTTCTCTTTCCTTTCATTATGAACTTCATGTTTCATATAGATTAGAAGCCTTTAAATTAAAAGATTTTTGAGATTCTTTTAATCCCTTAGATGAGTGTTCTTTCCATCAAATGAGTGGTAGATTAGAGTTTCCTTCTGAAAAATGACTGGTGTGTTATTTTATAGCAATTCACCAGTGTGTTCTTTCATAGAAAAAACGATTATGTACTTAGGAATTAAATTGATTTTATGCCCTAGTTTAGGTTAGATGCTCTGATCCTGCGTTACTTGCACTTGCACCTCAAATCTTATGAGTCCCGGATTGATAATTTAATGTTGGAAACTATAAACATATAATTTCCCCAACAATGTGTAACAGTCCAATGCATAACAAAAATCAATTTTATCTTGAAATTACTTCTTGTTCAAAGCTGGATACGGGCATCGACTATGGTATTCATTAAAATTATTGACAAAGCAGGTATGTCAGTCTTAGATTTCCTTGTTATAATTGTCGTTATTTCTTGAAAAATTATAAAATATATTATTGGATTAAAAAGCTATAGATGTGGTAGATTTTATCTTCATTATTTCTCTTCCCTTAGGATAACTCTAAGTTATTTATATGGGGAAGAATTAGTTTTATATTGATGGAGTCACAATATGCAGTTGTTGATTGTTATTATGTTGGTTATACAAGGTGAAAGCATGAAAATTTTGGAAATGCGTATTATTTCAATTTCGTAACTCCTTTTATGTTGAAAAGTCATTGATTTCTAGATTTGAACTGTAGTTCTTTGTATCAACATAGGATGATAAATGGGAAGTCACTAAGCATATATTTATGATTCTAATTTGAAACGTAGACCCTGGTAACATTTCAAGATGATAAAAATGGAATCATTCAACATCTATTTGAACTATGATTACTAGAATTGAATTTTGAACCATAGGCTTGAGGACACAAAAAAATTTGTCTCATATTGAAGCCAAGGGAGAATGATTTGACATAAGATTAAATTTCACATAGGCCAAAAAAGAAAATGCACGCCTAAATAGACCCCATGTTTGATTCACTATGCCATGAACCATTAAAAATTGACAATAGTCCCAGACCCATACTCACTTAGGTGAAATATCTAATGTAACCCATATTCACTTGAAGGGAATTTGAAGGGCATTTTAAAAATGAAACTGTCATAAAAAAATTTCATGATGGGTAGAGGTGCCCGTCAAATTTAACCCCTGCGCATGCATGCTTGGTCATTTCTTTTTCCACACATTCATCCCACCAATTGATTCAATTTTGATTTGTGATGTAAACACTTCACCCTCATCCTTGAAAGCCACTTACAGATAACCAACCACAAATATTTTCAATTCTATAGTTACATAATTCCTAGCCTCTGCACTTAAAATAACCTATTGCTTTATGATTGACAAACATATTTCATTATTTCACATTACATTATTTCACTATTTCATGCCAATCATGAGAGAAAAATCTTGGTTCTGAAAGAGGCTACACTGGAGGATGAACCACAACTCGCCAAGAAACTCTCCACATTGTTAAATAAAGAGTATGTCACATTCCTGGATTCAGAGGTGATTTCCAGAGATGGTTGGTATCTAGACAGTGGTGCCACATGCCATATGAAAGGGGAGTGTGATCTACTTCAGCCACCTAGCCCAATAACTACTAGATGCTTGGTGACTTGTGGGATCCACATTGAAGGAACAACTAGTACAAGAGATTTTTAAATTGTATTTGAGTTAGAATCAGGATGGACTATAGCCTTTCATCATCTTCTATATGTTCCTCATCTGAGAGTGAATGTGCTCTTTGTTTCACCCTTGGAGGATCAAGGATATACAGTTTATTTTAGAGGAGAGTCAGTACAGTTATGGCCAGAGGGAGTTGTGTATGTTGAGGATTCCATCATACTGGGGATCGGAGAGGAAAAATTGTATGGATTATTGGGTTGACCTCTAGTTCGAGAGGGACATAGAGCTAGTTATGCAACATTTTTGAGGAGGCATGAGGACTTCCTTAGCAGACCCACTTGGTGGGAAGGGACCCATTTGGAAGATATGGGATACTCATATGACTTCAATAGAGCTTTATCTGGTAGCCATAGCACATATGAGGTCAAGTTTCCAAATTCAAAGGAAGCATGTTACTCCAGTTCAAAGGGAGCGGGATTTTGAAAAACTTTGTGATTCTAATCTCATTGATAAAAAGTGATATTAGTAATATGCTTAACATGTAGCTCCAAACCAATGTTATGCATGTTGGTTTCATTATTTTTCACTTGAGAATGTTCTTGTTACATCAATCCACCTCCCAAGGTGTTTATATCAAGTGTGATCAAGTTAGATGTATATATGGTAGCATATTTTTTTTAGCATGGTCACAATTTTTCTGAAGGACATATTTACAAAACCTTAAAAAGCAAGGAGCTTACCAGTGTTGAGATCCTCTCTTACATGAAATATATATGAATTTTTCCCTTATATTTAATCTGGGTATATAGATGCAAATGTTTTCATTACAAACAAATTTAATGAAAATGATACAATGCACATAATTGATTTTCAAATTTCTCATGGAAGCCACCATGTACTAATGACTTAATCATATGAAGAAGGTGGATCACCCTGTATTATATTTTACTCAAGGTCAAGTAATACACTTACTTGGCCAAGGATTATCAAATATTATTAAAGCTTATCAGTTTAATTTTGAATTTCATGCTCTACCTGTGTTCTAGCCTAATGTTAATGTCAATATTCTTGATATTCGGCATGGGGAAGCGTTGGTTCTAAATTTATTTTTACAATTCCATCATATACCTAATTAGAGTATGAGTCCAAGAACCATCAAGATTTGATTTTAGGCTTGCATCCCATAGAATGATATGCATATTCAAAGAGATTTCACTCACAAATCATTGTCCAGAAATCACAGAGTACTCACATCAATTCTCTTAGAGACATAGTGAGTTACCACAACGAGAAATTTTCTATTTCTTTCAAACTTGTTGAATCTCCCTTTACACAACAAAATTCCATCACATATATACAAAATAGAGCTAACTACTCTTCCTATTCGAATGAGGAAAAAAACAAGATCGAAATTTAGAATTTCTATCCCTAAATAATCTCTAACCAACTACCATGTATTTGATCAACAGGGTGACAAGGGGAAGGAACCAGCCTCAAACTAATCCACAAATTCTCTTGAGGAAGTGCTTACTGAAGAAAAAAATTATATGTTGATCGATCTAGTCCAAATAGTCAAGATGCTTCTCATAAAATTAAACAAGAGACTCGGTTTTTTAGTTACGATTTGAGCCATGGAAAAAATATATAAAAGAAGAAATTAGAACCGTTATGACCCAAATCTGCCAACATGGGGTAAGAAAATCCTTTAATTATTCCATTTCTTTATTTATGATTTTAATTTTCTCATCCTTCATAAAAGAACTCTTTATTTTACAGGGTTTTTTTTAGAGAGTTTTATCCTCATGGTGAGACTATGGGGGGCTACGTTGGTAGTAGCATCGTTGCTCCGCTGGTGAGTGACACACTAAACACACTGACCGTTAATGCAACTCCTAAATAGGATGACACACCACTATCTGCACCCACTAAACAATGCACATAAGGATGTGCACATGATGCAGACTATGATTCCATCACCTCTAGTCAAGTAAGATTTCCTGGGCCTACTTGTGTTACTAGCATTGGAACACTACCAGTTACATTCTTGGTAAATGATAACCATGTTCCCATGAAATTAGAAAAGCTTTGAGGCATTTAAGAATTGTTTACTTGTTAAGTATGACCTAATTGAAATTTATGTATAGAGTGTCATTATTTTCAAGTAATGATAATATCGTTTTGCAGGAAATGATACCTTCTATATGCGCATGAATGAGGAAGCCTTGAAAATTTTTGGGCCCACCATTCACACAAGATGGAATTCAAAAAATTCAAAGTTGAAGGAAGAACTTATCAATAGGTTGGTTAGCATGTTCGGAGATGGTACCTTCAACAAAAGTGGAGTTACCAGGAAGGCAGGCCTATATTTAAAATATTTTCGAGACCAATATAGGGTTCATTTTCAAAATAAGCCTAAGTATGAGCGCCCTCCAACAATTTCTAAAAGTGAGTGGAAATCCCTCCTAGAATATGCAAAGGAGAAAAAACTTTGAAAACAAGGGAATACACCACTCAGACCAGGAAGGTATGAGGCACTTTTATTAATGTAATTATGATGTTTTCTCATCAATATTGTGACATGTAATTAAGATTATCAATACTGTAAATATAGCCTCCTAGATACATCTAAAGCCACCAAGGCGAGAATACAAAAACATGACCAAAATCATCTTGGCCCTAGGGGTTACTCAAAACTTGCCGCAAAAATTGTAAGTATGAAAAAAATGCATGCATCCAAATTTTAGATTCTTAGTCATTTTAATTTAATATTGCAGAAGAAAAAAATTCATGTTGTCATGCAAAACTGAAGGGTGAAAAAATCAATGAAACTCCCATGGAGGAAGACCTCAATCTTGCTTACAAGCACGGATATCAAGCCATTTTTGAACATAGGACAAAAATAGGGTCTTCACATACTAGTTCTGATCTCCCACTCAAGACTGAGGTAAATAAAAGCAACGAAGAGCATTTATAAATTAATACTTGTATACAATCTATTGGTTTTTATTTTTGGCCATAAAGTAATGTGCTTTATTGTAAAAAGTAGGCAGACAATGCAAAGATAGATATGTTCCAAGCAACGATGGAATACATGAGCCTAGTGACAATGGAGTGAAAATTGAAACTGATGTTTAGCTCGATTCTGGAGGTATTTCGTGTGAATTATAATTTTTTTAGTATGGATTAGAATTAGAAATATTTAAATGCAAATGGTGTATTAATTATAAATCTTCTTGGTTCTACTCTAGAGTATGTACGGGATGAGGCCAGACAGGAGGAGGAACCTATGGCCACATTCGAAAGTATCCCGCTTCCCTCTACTACCGAATCAAGTAACGAACACTCTACTACTTTTTTATTAATAAAACACTTGTATTAATAATTACTATAAATAAGAATTTAGCATATTATTCTTATTGCAGTTGATGCTCTGCCTCCCTTATAGCAGCATAGACGTTTCACGAGGTTGGGAGCAAGACATATTACAACTAAAGGGGATGACGTCCTTGCTTCATACATGAAAAATTGCAAGAACCCGAAGAATAATTGATTGTACTTATAAAAGTTAATTAGAAAGACCTTGTTTCAGATTATGTATAGCATATAGTTTATTATAAGTCATACTGAGATCAAATATTTTTTAAACTCTACGAATGAATGAATTTTTACTATATATTTCTTTATTTATGATTTATCTTAATATCTTTATTTTAAATATTTCCTAGTATTTAGATTTGGTACTGGGGAATTGAGAGTGATGTGAGGGGGGGAGGGACCATGAGAGCTTCCACCTTCATGTGGTTGGCCCTTTTTAGTAGAGAATAAATTAATATTTGGACAATCTTGGAGTAGAAATATGAGATCCAACAGAGCAAAAACAAGGACAATGTTGACTCCGTTGCTACTTCGTCGAGTGGAGGGAAGTTTGCTCCAAGATTAAACTACACCAATAATTTATTCTCGAAACCAAGAGGATCTCATTCAGGTATTCATGCACTCAAGTTTTTTTAATTAGTATTTATTGGTGAAATTAAATTTAATAATTGGTTAAATTTAATCTAAGTTTTCCTCATTCGTCTCATAAATATGTGTAGGAAAATCTGTGTCAATTTGGATGTTGAAGAGGAACAACTATCGGAATAAAATATCTCAAAAAGGTAGCATTAAATTTAGCATTCAACTTTTCGTTACTTTTATTAGGAATAATTTTGCTAGTTCTTATTATTTGAAAAACTTGTGTTTTACCCATAGATTGTCATGTGTATCCTATTTCTTAGAATTAGAGATACTTTTCCTCTCTATCGATTCATTATTGTCTAGTTTTCAAGCTGAAGAGTTTTGGAAAATGGAGGAGGCTCCAAGGAATGGTCGTTAACTTTAACAAGGTATTTTTCTTTTTGATTTCTAGAAAATTTGATTTCAAACTAACTCAGTCTAGACCTTTAATGTAGATGTAGCCCAATTACTCAGATTATGGTTTGGGCAAAAAAATTTGGAGAATGTGTAATTACATGTGTTTCAATTCAAGACTTTGCACAAATGAAATAATGGGCATGTGATACAAGGTTCAGCAATGTTGTGCTAGAAGAGGATTGTACTGAAATTCTATCTAGATTGCATGCCAATATTCTTTTGGCACAACATTGTTAAAGCTCACATCCCATGTACATTATTTCATTTGAGCGAATTCTTGAATTGAAACCCATGACAATTACACATTCTCCAATATTTGTTGCCTCAATCATAATCTGAGTAATTGGGTTACATTTACATTAAATTTCTAGAATGAGTTAGTTTGAAATCAAATTTTCCATAACTTCAAAAGGAAAACACCTTGTTAAAGCTAACGACCATTAATTGGAGCCTCTTCCATTATTTTTCAATAATAACCTGTCGGATATTCGATTACATTTAACAAGTGTCAGATATTTGTCGGCCCTCATCAACGAACCAATGTCGAATATTCGTCTCCAGTCCGATGCAAAATATCGTCAGATCCATAGCATCTTTGTCGAAGGAACAGAGATAATGTCAACTCCCCGACGTATACACAAACTATCGGACTGATAGTTTGGTCATCAAATGAAAATTCATAACGTCATCTAACCGACATATGTTGGTTGTATATTCGATAAACACATCTGACATATGGATGTCAGTTATTCGACCTTGGTTACAAATAAAAACTTCGCCTATTCAACTACTATATGTTGAACAAATGCCTGGTTAGCTGACGGTTTATTTGGTATCAAGGATAGTGGATATCATACATATAGGTCCAATGATTTCCTAGTTGTCGAATATCTAAAAAAATCCCACTAATGATATATATGTCTTGGGTTCATCAGATAGTAGACGAAGTTGAGTCATACAACCGACAAAGTGACGTCAGATTTTGGCCCCATTTGTACTAGTGCAATATACCCCGAATATACTTCGTCTTAGAGCTAAATCGACAGTGTAGTTTTGGGGTAACACGAAGCATTCCTATGAGGAGTGCAGAGGGCTACAAGTAGGTTAAAAATATTTATTCAGTGAGTCGTTAGAGATTTTATGCTTGTGGATGGAGAACGAACTAGTTTTTTCTCCTGTCGCCGCACCCTGTAGCTTATTTTATGTGAGGGTTTCTGATGAGATTTGAAGCCTGCAGCTCCTACCCATCGTCCCTCTATTCACAATCATTGCCTCCCTTACCCTCATTGTGTTCTCATAGCTCTCATTACTCCCACCACCTCCTTGAGGCCTGCTTTTTGCGTGGGGCAAGAGCTTACAAGAGGGGCTCGCCTCCCTTACCCTCACTGTCTACCCGAAACTCTCCCTCAATCCACCACTTGTTCTCCCACCACCACTGTTCTCCCTACATAGCCTGTTTTTCTTCCCCGTTGGCTTTCCTTCCTTTATCCTTGCCTCCCTAAGTCTATTTTCCTGCTCACCTCCCCTGTAGCCTTTTTTCAGTGAAGGTTTTCTATTGGTGTGTGGGGACTGGTGGGTTGGTCAATTTGAGATTTCAAGCAGCAGATTTCAGAATGACATCTCAGGGAGGTTTTTTTCAATGGAGCGTAGTTAGTGACAGCTATGGCCATGGAAAGGACATCAGATTTTGTGAGGTTTTTTGCGGTGGCCAACAAGGTGCTCGAAAGCGCAGGAAAAAATGGTCGTTTTATATGAGAAAGTGGGGGGATGGTCACGGTTGTGCACCTTCACTGAGGAGGTGTTGTTTTGGTCTTGTCTTCTCTGGTCGTCGTCTCGGTTGTGATGGTGGTTGCTCCCTACTGAGGTTTATCGGGTCCCTCTTGTACTTCTATTTTTCTTTTTGGGTTTTTTTCCCCTGTTTCTTTGCTACCCTATTTTTGGGTGTGATGGGTTTCTTTCCAGCCCTGTGTATTGGCATGCTTCTTTACTACCCAGCTTTTGGGTGTGATGGGTACCAGGGGTGGTCTACTGGTACTATATTGTGGGTTCTTACCCTTTTGTATTTGGCACATTGACTTGTGTTGATCCATGTTTGGATGGTGGGCTTGAGTGGCCTTAGTTTGTTTATGTTGCTTTATTGGGGAGAATTTTTGGCCTATTCTTATGTTCATGGTATGTTCTTCAACTATAGTTGTTTCATGGATTGTAATCCCTAAGGACATGTGCTATGTATTTCTAGTTTACTTTGACACATATGGTATATGCATGACTATGTAAAAACTTTTTATCTAATAAAAAGTTTTTGTTTTTTCTTAAAAAAAGAGGTTACAAATATTTATTAATGAAATTTAAAAATTAATTAAAAGACCATATAGTGTCGATCATGGCGTTTCAATACCAAGCGGCACATTACAAATTCAATTAGCTCTGGAGATTACATGATTAATCTCTTCTTCACAAGCTCCTGCGATTACATGATTCGTTTCATGTTGTTTGAAGTTGCAGCCATCGTGGCTCTTATAGGGTATCAGGCACTTCTGCCTCAAAGGTGTAGTGCTGCAGTGGGCGTGGATGAGGATTTGAAGAAAATTGATGTCATTATAACTTCCTTTATGCCATGCCTGAGAGCCCTTCCACTCAAAACAACTTTTGGTTTGGCTGATTTGGTTCTTATCCCTTTCTTTGGTTCCCAATTCGAAGACTACTACTTGGATTTTAGGATGAGCTGAAGTATGCGTGAAGAAAAATAGAAGCTGAAGAGTCACTCTGTGGTAAGATGGAAACGACAACCTAGAAATTAAAAAAAATACGAAAAAAGCAGTGGACAGGACAATAATTTGATGGGGGAGTTTACTTTGAATTTTTCTTTTATCATTGTAACAAAATATTAAAAAATTGATTCTTGTTATCTTATTAATATAAAAAGGGATATTATCTTAATAATATTCCACAATTTGAAAATCATTCAATATGGTTTTAATCAATCAATAAAGTGAGAGTGAAAGCTATGCTACCATTAACGAGGTGAAGGGGTACTAAAAATGAAACAAGTCAAACTTCAAACCTTTGGAGATTAAAGTGTTTTTCCAAAGTTTTATATTTACTTAGTGCATGGATGATAAAGATTTATAATTTTAGCTTTGAAGAGCATGTATGGATGATAAAGATTTATAATTTTAGCTTTGAAGAGCATGTCTCAAAAATTATAAGTCAAATTTAAACCAAACCAAAGTTTTATTTTATTTAAATTATAAAATTTGAAAAGTATTTTAAAATTTGAAACAAGGTGTTGTGAGGATAGTTCGTCTTCTATTTCAACCTCCTTAAAAAATGAATTAGGTCATGAGGATAGTTTTTTTAATGTGCCAACCTCGTTAAAACAATGAAACATGTTCCTGTTCAATTCGAGTCTTTTATAAGATTTCGTAAGATCTCAGTCAAGTCTTTCCCTGATCTCGTAATTTGAACCTTCACTCCATCAGCTTTTCGTTAAATGCAGATGGAATGAAACTTGGCGAGCATGTACCCCAAATTGAGTCATCATGCTAGGGGCATGCCCACTTTTCAAGCATAGTTTATCTGTGTTTCAAGCTTGTGTAAAAATGAAACCAATCCCAAGAATATTTTACCTTTGTTTTCAAGCTTGCATAAAAATGAAACCCTTGTTGGATTAGTGTGCTTTACGAGTGTTTTCTTGCTTATTGGATCGTTGCTTGTTGTGCAGATGTCTATTACCCCTTATGTTGGTTTCACAGATGGTGCTTCCCGTAGTACTCGGAACCTTTCTTCAGCAGCCTGGGTGATTTATGATCCTACTGGTGAGTTGATAGATCTTCAAGGTATCTTTCTAGGATGAACTACAAACAATGTCGCTAAATATAGTGTTGTTATTGAACTATTAATCAAGGCCATTACCCTCAACATTGGTGCATTTATTGTTAACCTAGACTCACAGCTTGTTGTTCTTCAACTTAATGGACATTATTTTGTTAGAAACCCTCACATATTAAGGTTGTATTTGCATGTTCTTTTACTGGAAAGACATTTTGATTACATTAAATATCAACATATTCCTAGACAAATGAATACATTAACTGATACAGTAGTTAATATTGTATTAGATAGACATTTTCGTAATTTGTAAAAAAAATCATCATCACATGAAAAGATCCATACAGGAAAATATATATATATATATATATATATATCGAGTGTTTTCATCCATGTGCATCATAAGTTCAAAAAATATGTGTGTTTCGGTTACATCCTGAGACATCATGTCTCTCAAAAAATATGCAGAAATAAAACCTAGGTGTCTACTCGGCGTGATGCTCATGATAAGACATCACTACCCGTACAAGCCGCCTCAACAAGCGGTGAACATGGTTTGACACCCCTGTAGTGTGTCTCTAGTACACGCGAGGAACATTATCGAATCATGCATAGTCCAAAATCCCATGCGAGATTCCCTCCAAGTTGTGTAGGATTTCATCCTCCTGACCACCCTCACCATGAGGGGCCACATCAAAGTTGCGAGGAATCCTCTGTGCTATCAGGGACATACCTGCAGGTCTTTCTATGCCAAAATATGAAATTACATGGATTAATGCCAGAACATGCATAACAAATAAATCATAATACTCATCAAAATAAAAAATGAGTCTTACCCAGTACTTCATCCCAACCCTCTCCTTCTGGGAGTGGGAGATCTGCATCACCGGTGAAATCTGTGCCAGAGTAGGGCCACTCCTCCACGACAATCATTTTTCGGCAGAGCCACTCAAATAACTCTAGTCTCCAGGACATCTGCTGACCACCCACTAACCTTGGCATCAGAGCTGTCCAATAGGCCATCCGTGGCTCCTGGGCTGGTGGTGTCAGAACTATTACCTCCTGACACTGGAATATTGGTAGTCATTCCAAGATAAAATATACCAATATGGACCCATAGCCGAACTGCTTCAGCTTGGTTTTCTTGCATTTTGTCAGTTGGCGCTTCATGTTGATTGTTACTGCCTCTTCCTAGTTATAGAGGGTCAGGGCTATGAAATCTATAGTAAGAAGTAGTTGTGTTTTTGTGGCCTTGTGTGGAGCATGCTATCCAGCAGCATGTGTGATGGTGTGCAGCACTACCTTTAGTGCCAAATCCGAAATAGTTTGGATGTCCACTTTTCTACTTCCCAATCCTTTCCTTACCCCTGGGTACACCCTATCAATAACCATACTCATGTTCTCCATTGAGGGCTGAGTGCCAGTCAGGATTGGTACTTCCCCCCTCCATGACATTCTGGTTATGAAATAAACATCTCAGACTTCAATCTCAAGTTATTGGTCGTGAATAATGAATTTTTCTTGATCAACGTCCCAGACACTGATCAAGTACTGCAATAGCTCCAGTTGAGCTCTGAGACATGGTGCCATAGGGAATTTCTTGAGCCCACAATATCTAAGAGCTTCCATGCATCTCCTATTGCCCATGGATTCCTCATCTTCTTCACTCTGTTCTCGTTATTTCCAATCGCCATTTTTCCTTTTAACGCCTGCAAAAACATCCATATGAAGCCAAATCCAAATCTTTTGAATAGTTAAATTGGGCATGATTGTTTAAAATTACATGCTAAATTTGACTGTCGCGGTTAGCGTGCCCCTGTTTAATTTTTAAGTTGATTGGCGTGAGTTTTTTCCTAATACCCATGCAAACCACTATGCCCTAATTTTTTCAGATTCCCCCACAGATTTTAAAAATTGGGGTTGCAGGTAATGAAAAAGTAATCAAAATTCATGGAAGGATGTAAGGTATTACCTGGAACTAACAGATTCACGATTGGTCTTCCAGATTACCCACTGTCAACGCCACAAAATCGTAGTGAAAAAGGGTAACAAATTGCTCACAAGAGGTAAAAGTGAAAAGTAATTTATTTTTTACCATATTTGGAATTTTATAACTTTGCAGAACCCTAATTAGGTTTTAAAGCATAGTTTTCAATTATTTCACTATGTTATTTCAAGAAATGGGTTTTATGCGCGTCTCTTGTGGAGTAACAAGTTTTCAACATGACGAAGATGAAGTAACGAGTTGTATTTTATTATTTTTCAGACTCGGTAAAAACATGAAAATTCACTGTTGGAGTCATCTTTCAGCTCCTTTTTTACTCTCTAAAATTGAAAAGATTTTCGAGACTCTTGTCATTTTGAACTCGTTAAATGGCTGTGAAACGATATCTACCCAGTATATGTTTACCCCTTTTTTGGGCTGGGATAGATTATTTACAAAAAAGGAATACCTTAGCCTATCACGACTAAGAGGTTCTTTCAGACACAGTTTTCTACCTTTTCGGATCTGTGACACTACCTACGAAAAGGTATTGTTGGAGTTTTCTTTTTTGATTCTTTTCAAACTCTCTATACATGAAAATATGTGGATTTCTTCCTTTTTCAAACTCGTTAAACCCTAAATGCCATCAGACACCGTCACCATGATGTTATCGAGTTCCTCCTTCCTAGGGCTTGTAAAATTTACTAGGATGGATTTTTCCAAAGGAAAAAATTACATGACAAGAATATGCTATCCCCTTCATTCTTGTTTTCAAAAAATAATTGGGGTACTCACTAGTGATGGTGGGGGAAAATGGAACCAGTTCTCAGTTGTGTCGGCAGTATGTCACTTTTGAACATGACACTCATCTGCATTTGTGTCGGGTTGGGGACATCTCATTTCATTGTTTTTTTCCTCCATGGGTTTGGGTAATATTTTTTGACCTCTCATATACTCTTTGCCACGTCCTCATGACCACAGATCCCTTGATGTCAAAAACTGCCAAATCCGGAGTCGTGTCACTAATTTGTTCAAAAGATGTTTATGTTTGTAGTTTTCAACCTCCCTCTGATTCTCTTCTTTTTTGTCCTGATTCACTATCATCATATTCTTCTATCTCTTTTCGATGATGTCAGAAAAATTATGGCCCTCCTTCAACTAGGTCACTTCCTGTTGACTTCAGTTGATTATCCAGGAAGTTGATCTAGAGACTCCCTTCTAGTACCTTGGAGCTTGCATGCCTCAATGGTAAGTTCTTCCCATTCGACAACAGGTTCACATCATTGGCCTTCGATCAATTGATTATGTTGGTGTTTGATGCCAAATCACTGTTGATATTCTGTGGATTTTACTAGTTGTACCTTGAGAGCCATTGTCATTATTGGTGGTTTCTCTCATGCATGTTAGCAACTTACATCATTGGCTAGTAATCAAGTGAGTTTCTCACTTGTTTGGCTTCAACTCACATATTCGCATGCTTGAATTTGTACTTGTTCGGGTCGAGATGGAGTGCAAAACCCTGGGTTTTTTCTGATAAGATCCAAGCTGTGAGATATTTTGGTTTATCATGAATACATGCATGACTCTTTTGATTGGATGGCTGAAACCATACCTAAGTCTATTTATTGATCCTTACTTTTGGATGGCTATGTCCATACCTCGGATCTCAGTTTTTATGTACTCTGTTATGGATGGCTATGCCCATCCCACATGTTCATGTATCAAAGATATCAGTTGTATTTGTACTTGCAGGTCTTCCGACAATGGTGTTTAGTTCGACCGCATTCTCGTAAATCATTTCACTCCTCCCTCTCTCTCAGACCTCATTCTTTAGGGGGCATCTGTTACACATAATTTTTCCACCGTCCCTAAAATCCCCATCCCACACATTGGAGGACCATTTCTGTGACTTATATGTAGTGTCATGCCCTGCAAAAAGTTTCATTGCATCCCTTGCCATGAGGAGAACATTTCCTCTATTTACTATTCCTGGAACAAACCATCAAAACACATGATTTTGGGTTGGCACTGGTAGGAAGTTATGGCCTCGCGCCGATAATGGAAATTGACACTGAGCCCTACACCCATTGGCGCTCTATCTCAGTGGACCGCCTGCACCGAGCTACTTTTGGAAATTTTTAAAATATAGTAGCAAATTTTCCATTGCTAACTACTTCGTGAGTGAGTCAGCATGGGTGGTTCGACTAAATAACATCGAGCACCCTCCTTTGGCTTCTTGTTCCCTATTTTTGGGAAAACCTACCAAAGGCTAAGGCCTCCCTTCCACCATTTGATATATCCCAAACTCCTCCTCTCCTTCTATAAATAAATCTCTCTCACATAGATGCAGCTAGCTGAATAGGAATTGATGAACATTTTGTTGAAACAGTCTGATATAGTTGGTGTGAGATGGAACAGAGAGAGACCCCTGTTGAGAGATAGGTTAGGCTTATTGCCTCACCACGTCCAAATTACCCGAAGAATGCTCTAGGCGTGTTTCTACTGGACCCACAAGGAGGTTGCAAAGTCAAGGCTCCGGTTGTGATCTCTTTAAATTATATAAGAACGCAAAAAAATACAGAAATAACCATGAACATGGAGATGCAATGGAAATAATGCTTCTTCATTAATATCAAATCACAAAAATATGCTTACAAGCATAATGGAAATAAAATAGCTAAGGTGCTGGTAGCGAATCTCTGAGAAGAGATGTGATGGCTACAGACCTCTGAACTGTGTTACAATGAGGCTCAAGGGCCTATTTATTATTGAGAAACAATGGAGAACTCTAAACATCCAAAAACCTAACCCTAGGAGATGAAGCGCCAAAACTATGGGCCCTATTTGGGTAAATTGGTGTTTCAACTTCCCAGGGACGTAACTTCAGCATACTATCTCCATTGGGGCCTCAAAATGGCTCTGGAAGTTCAGGACCCAAAAAAGTGCTAAAAATAGTAAGTTGTGAAAAAAAACTGAAAGAGACAATGGTGGGGCCCCAAGTGGAATAAGCGGGTGGCCACCAATATCCACCTGGATCATTCCTCCCCCCTTAGGAAGCAATGGTCCCCATTTCGTTGAGTTCCTCCATGAGATGAGGAAACTTATGTTGAACTTGGTCCCTAGTGAACCACTTGCCTTGGTGCAGGAGTAGGCCAGCTTTGACAACCCGATACAGTTGGATCTTCTGTCAGCGAGTGTTATTGATTTGCATGTCCATGATACAGTCTGTGGTGGCCTGTTCCATGCAGTCTGGGTTTAACTCTTTTGGTGTGAGTTCTTCTGCAATGTCAAAGGTGTCCAATAGAGGTGGGAAGTAGGGACGAAGGTGGTCTACATTGAATACTGGGTGCAAACCAAGGAATGGTGGAATACTGAGCTCGAAAGCACTATTGCCTACAGCCTTGGTGATGGTGTACGACCCATATCGGAGCAGGTGAATCTTACAGTGGGGTCCAATGAGGCGCTCCTTCTGAAAATGTAGCCACACTTTTTCGCCCACCTAGAAGTTGTGTGGCACCCGATGTTGATCATGTCATTGCTTGTACTTAGCATTGGCTCTGTCCAATATGTCATGAACCTGTTGGAGGATGTGTTGAATGCGCTCGATGGTATTTCTTTTAGCTTCAAACTGGACATAGGCCAAATCGGCTGAGTAGGCGCAAGTGACATGGCTATGTCGGTGGGACATAGTGGTAGATCCCAATCCCCACGAAGAAGTTGTGGAGAGCCGTTCTCAGCCTGTGTGCTTGCAGGAAGGCTCTCCATCCCATGTGCATGGATGCTTTGGATTAATAAGGCATGCGAGGTGTGTCTGAAATGGTCTTGACCGATGGAAACCTCACAATCTGGCCATCGGTTGGGATGCGTGGTGGCCCCGGATAATCGTTCTTCCGAGAGACAAGACCCACAGTCTCCTAGTGTCAGAAGACAATCTAGCAACAAACGAACAACTAAGCTTGTCTTTCTCTAAATATATTCGTTTTACAAATAAATGCTATGAAGGTGTCGATCCTACCTTAGATCCAAATGCTTATTTATGGTCGTAGTGCTTCCGTCGTATCAATAATCCTTTTGTCGCAACAAAGTGTCGTATTTTGTTGACCTACAATCACAAACAAACAAATATTAAATAGCACCTGTATAACAAATAATCATAAAACATACCTATCATAGTGATCAAGGAATCTATGAAATAAAAGATCAAACGACAGCTTATTGAAATAAACAATCGAACGAAAATTTATTGAGAAAAACAAAACTTGATTGTATTAATCTTAAAAATAACAGAAGAACCTTACAACCTTAGCCTTGATGTTCGAAAGGCCTTCCCGGGGTCCGAAGCAGGAATCTCCTCTACTTTGATAAGTCTTACACTCTTCCTTCAGGAGCACAAAGAGGTATGTGATCTTTCCTCTCAAAAGCTCAGCAGAAAGAAGTCTAAATCTCAACAGCACTTCAGCTCAATCACACATAAAGCTTGAACTCTAATCCTCAATCTCCAAAATCTCCATCAAAACTTAACCCCCTTTAGGCTACCCAATGCCTCCTTTTATAGAGTAGATGAGGAGGTTAGGATTCCACCTTTAAAGGGATAGAACCCTCCTTCAAAGGGATAGGCTCCTCACATCAAGAGATTAGTTCCTTAAGGTGTGGGATACATGCACCTTACTAAAGCGTACTCATCCCCAAAAAATCTCATCTAGAACCTTCCAGAATTGACCAAAAATCAACTTTTTCACTTTGATTTCGCGCTTTTTTGACTTTACAGGAAGTCCGCAGTTATAACACTGGAAAATTGCATTCTAGAACGCAGTTCCTCTTCACATTACCTGCGTACCCAAGGCTTTTTTGAGTTTTAAGGGTTTTTCCTCCATTTTTAGGGCTTGGAATGAGGAACAAAGGTTGTAAGACTTGCAGAGGAGGTAAGTATGAGTGTCAATGAGCTCATACAGTCAGCAGAATGTCAGGGTGACATTTTTTAGTGTAACAGATTTCCCCCTAAAGTGCGAAGTCTGGAATAGATGAAGATGAAGTCTGTCATATATGAAGAGTGAAGTAATTTATCATTTCAAGGATCATCCTGTGGACACCCCAGTTGGAACCTGTAAAAACATTCAATGCAAAATATATATATGTAAACATATCATCGCTGAGGTAGGCATTCCCATACTCAGATCAAAACTAACTAGAAAACTGATTTAAACTGTTCTGATACAGGAATGATTTTCAATACATCAATAGTATAGACATATGTAGACACAGCATGGATGCAACCATATGTTTATGAATAGTCTACTGTATAAATGAATAACAAAAATTCCTCACAGCCTGGATGGTGGAAACTAGATCTAGGGTCTTGATTTCCGCTTCTCGAACCAGTACGATTCTATCCATGTGAATGAATGTGTCGAAGTCGAACATGGTAGAAACCACTTGATTACCAGTCAATAATGTAAACTGTTAACAAGTGTGAGAGTAACCACCGGTAATGTCAATGGCTCTCAAAGTACTCAGTACAATCCATGAAATGTGAATGAATGAGCTGAAGTCGAACATGTCACGGAATCATTCGATCGAAGGTCAATGATGCAACCTGTCGTCGAAGGCGAGAAACCTGCCATTGAGGCATGCAGATTTCAAGGTACTGACGATTTCTAGATCAACTTCCTAGATAATGAGCTATCGTCGATAGAAAGTGATCCGTCGTAGGCAAGCCCACAACACGAAATCATAGATCAAGTTTTGAAAATATATTGGCAAGGACTGACTCAGGGATGGTCAAAAATGGATGACAGATATTTTGCAGATGAATGGTTTATTTGAACTTTCCTCTTGAACACATAACGACACTGCAGATGGCTTGGTGACAATTGACCCAAAGCTAATACCCAGAAACCGGATGAATGACTTTCAATGAGGTTTGATTAACTGTTAGGCAAAGGATTTCCCAACCCAGGTGAATGAAAGTGTCATGTTCAAGAGTGGTTAACTGGATTTTCGAAAAATCAAAATACAACAAACAAGTCCATTTTTCTCTCTTTTCCCCCACCATTTCTGGCAAGTACCTCTTTATTTTTGACAAGCTTGAAGAGGATAACATTTGCTTGTTTATAAGCTCATCCTTCGGATGAGTCCAACTTAGTTTAAGATTCGAACCCTAAGAAGGAGTGGTTCGTTCCTGTTTAAAAATTGAACAGGTCCTTTACTGTTAAATTTTAACGAGTCCAATATAGGAGAAACTCGGTGTTTTTCAATTTTAGGGAGTCAGAAGAAAAAACTTAAGAAAACTCCATGGGTGTAATTTTTCGTAAATTTAGTCTCTCGAGCCCGAAAAAGGATAAAATAATGCGGGAGAGAACTCTATTGACCGTAATTATTCAACGTATACCTTTTTCGTAAATAGTCCATTTCAGTCCGTAAAAGGGGTAAACTTATACTGAAGGGACGACTGTTCATTTACTTTAACGAGTTCGAATAGTCAAGTACTCAGCAATCTTTTCATATTTAGAGAGTCTGAAAAGGGCTTAAAAGAGAACTCCAAGGTTTCGCTTTTTCAGTAAGTTTTAACGAGTTCGAAAAAGGGATAAAAATGTACTCATGGTTTTCACTTTTTCGTAAGTTTTAACGAGTTCGAAAAAGGGATAAAAATATACTCCTATGGCCGACTTTCAATTTAATTTACGAGCAGGAAAAGACGGAAAGAACTCGGCATTTTCATGTATTTTACGAGAATGAAAAATAGCAAAATAATCTCGGGATTTTCATGAGTTTAACGAGTCTTGAAAATAACCGAAATTGACTCAAGATAGGTTTCATTTTTACACAAGCTTGAAACAGAGAGAAAACTATGCTTGATGCCCCCTAAGCGTAACTGCTAGAGCGCATGCCCCCCCAGCTTCATTTCATTCAACTAAGTACACTGCTGGTAATTAATAGTTGGATGGAATGAAGGTTCATTTACGAGATCATATGAAAGACCTGACCTAAAACTGTAAGAAAATTATGCAAAAACTGAAATAACTAACCTAAATATACGACTTAACATTTACGAGATCTAGTCAAAGACTCGACTCAATTAGGGGAGAATTTGTTTCATTTTTTAACGAGCTTGACACAGGAAAAGAACTATGCTCATGGCAACGTGTTTCATTTTTTAACGAGGTTGACACAGTAAAAGAAACTATCCTCGTATCTACTCTCTACAATCTACCTATATAACCTACTGATTCATTTTTTAATGAGGTTGACACAGGAAAAGAACTATCCTCATACCTAATTCATTTTTTAACGAGGTTGACTCAGTAACAGGAACTATCCTCTGACCAACTGATTCATTTTTTAATGAGGTTGACACAGGAAAAGAACTATCCTCATACCTGATTCATTTTTTAACGAGGTTGACTCAGTAACATGAACCATCCTCATAAACTACTTATTTCTAATCTATCAATCTACTCTCTACAATATACCTACTAATTCATTTTTTAATGAGGTTGGCACACGAAAAGAACTGTCCTCATGGAAGCTTGTTTCATTTTTTAACGAGCTTGACACAAGAAAAGGAACTATGCTCTCAACTAACTGATTCGTTTTTTAACGAGGTTGACACAGTAAAAGGAACTATCCTCAGACTCACTGATTCATTTTTTAATGAGGTTGACACAGTAAAAGGAACTATCCTCGGATCTACTTGATTCATTTTTTAACGAGGTTGACACAGTAAAAGGAACTATCCTCGCACTCTTGATCATGGCTTCCAACTGGAAGAAACACATGTCAATGGACACACCTTGATCATGGCTTCCAAGAGGTCTTCATCAGAAGGAAGAATAGTTCTCTGGAAGGAACACATGTCAAGGGACTCAAAAGGGATAAGAACATCACGTTCAAATAATCCCATAGAGTTTTCCATGTCAATTACCGGATCTAAGTCATAGGAAGTCGAGAAAACAGTGAGAGGCTCGCTTACATCGGTAATTGAAAACATGGGACTAGTTTCCACATAATTAACTTGTGGCGGGGTAGATACCACTTTAGAATCAGGAACATTTTAGGGGTTTCGGATTATTGGTAGTCGAATCAAGACTAGCGAATGAAAGCTGGTCTACAATCACAATGTTTCCATTGTGAGGGAAAGACATCACGCGAAAGAGTGTCGATACGATAGCTTTCATTGCATAAACATAGTCTCGCCCAAGGAGTAAATTGAAATCCAAGGGGCCTTGAACTACCATAAAATCAATACAGACAGTTTTACCTTCCAAAGTAATAGAGAACTTAGGAAGGATCCCTAAAGGTTCACTAATGGTTCTGTTAAAAGCTTTCAGATTCTGTATAATAGGCACAAGTTGAGGAGAACCCAAAGCTTTCCAAGCAGTTGAGGATAAAATACTAACAGAAGCACCTTCATCTACCTGTGTGCGGTGTATATCCCTACCACCAAACTTCACAATGATTTGGAAAGGGATGGAGGGAGGAAGACGAGGTTCTGTCAGTCTATTCCAATCAAAGGAAAAGACCTCAGTACTTGGAGGGGGTTCTGTAGGAACAGGTGAAATGCCCCCCGGCATAGAAGAATCTGATGTAATAAGAAGAACCTGAGCAGTATGAAATTCACTCTCTACAGGGAGAATGGGATCGATCGAATGTGAAATCGAATCGACCACTTGATCAACTAATGGATCATCAACCTGAGTGATATGAGTTTCACTCTCCAATGGAAGAGTGGGATCGGCTGTACTTAAAATTAGATCAATCACTCCGTCAGTTGACGGTAGGTTGGGAGAAATTTTACGATAACCGGTTGGAAATTATTGTTGTGGAACAGTAAGGTTTTCCAACAATTTTGAGGCTTCATCCATGTGAGGGAAAATATGAGTTTGATGACTCCCTTTGCATAACTTACAAGGAAACCTAACTTTACCTTTTTTCCCAGGAACCTGACTATCACTGGTTGATGGATCAACAGAAAGTTGATGAGATTTTTCTGACCACACTTCCAAGACCTTTGGAATACTAGGACAATTGATAAGGAAGTGGTCACCCTTACAAAGCCTGCAAGGGTATTTGGGTTTACGATGCATGTTGGAATTTTCCTCAACAAAACTAACACTTACAGCCATGGTTGGTTGGTTGAATTCTTTCTTATCTTGCTTCTTCTTCTTCTTCTTCTTCCCTTTCTTCTTCTTCTTAGTCACCTGGTTACTAGCGTCAAGGCTTTTACCAAGCGAAGAGGAAGAAATGGAAGAAGAAATATTAGGCGAAGAAGGTAAAGGGTCAACAGAAGGTTGGTGATGTTGAGATGGCGAACTCTGTTGAGTTGAAGCATCTGGTTGAGGTGGAAAAATTGGATTATTCGGGGCCAACGAAGTTGAAAATAACCATATGGGTAAACCTATTGTAAATCCAGGTAATGACAATGTAGCCATATAAGGAGGACCAACATTTCCAAAGCAAGGAAAAGTACTAGGATTCTCATTAAGAGGGGTTCCTTGGTTGGTAAATTCCGGAACAATTGCCATTATATTCAACTTCAGTGAATTTTATTAACAATTTAAAATAAAATTAACAATTCACAATTCACACCTAACAATTAAAATTCACAAATCACACCTATGGTCTCTAAAAGTAAAAACAAACAAATGAACATGCGCTATCAAATCTAGGAGTCAAACCACACACAAACAATAGATTCCCACACTAAAAACACTAGTTGGTGATGAAATCCAACATCGTAGAATTTTAATGCAGAAATGGTCATTGGAACACTTACCCCGACAACCTGCTTAATGAAACAGACCGTTTCAAGTTTCCCCACTATGCCATCCTGAGTGAAGAGAACCATTTGGAGAGTCCAAGTGAGTCTAGTCGATGTCTGCTCCAGGTACAGTGGGATCTTCCCTCCACCGTCACCTTGGGAAAGACTCCTACAGTTTATGGCCACTAAGGTTACCAACATAAACAAATATACCTGGGGGAACAGTCTACGATTCGACACACATGCAAGGGTAGAGTAACAAAGCTCAATCCCCTTCAAGGCTCCTTGACATAATCCGAGGTTTACCGAAAAGTGACCCCAGGCTCCTTGACAATGGTCAATCCGAGGTTTACCATTGTTAATACGTGTATATCTGCTATCGTTCCCAATGAAGAAGGATTGATTACCTCACTAGTTTAGATATGATCTCATGCTTGACTCCTTTAAGAGGAGCTTCCTAGAGCATACATGCTACAATTGGAATTTTTCCTACCGCAAGATCGACTACTTGTTTTTTTTAGTTTCTTTGGAAATTTAACTACAACCTATTCCAAAGCACTAATATTAAGCTATATTGGTGGAAAGAGCCCTAAAAATGTAAAAATTACTAGTTGAATTTTATTTAAGCGTTGTGTTATTTAGGCTATTATTACTCAAAAGGGTAAATGGATATGAAACCAATGGTGTTATGACCCGACCCAAAACTAAATGCAATCGAATATGATAATGTAATATTTCCAATTCGATGAATCCTAACTAAAGTAAGGAAAGAGTTTCCATTCACTTCCAACAATGCAAAAAATTGATTACTAAGAGAAAATATAACAAATTCTCTAATGCACTAATTTCATCAAGAAAAACTAATGCAAATAAATCCCAAAACAATTTTTATTTTTGTGTTTTTAAAACAAGAATAAAAACATCGAAATTCAAATCAAAGAAAACTGATCTAAATTTATGATTGATTTTTGAGAATATAAACTATGTAGTTGAAATCTATGCACAATTCACTTGAAAAGTATGCAAATGTAATCTATGCACATTTTTCATTCATATTCTGAAAATGAGAATTCTAATTATGCAAATGTGATCTATGCAAGACAATTCTCAAACACAAGATGATTCTAATGTAATCTAAGAGCCAATCAAGTGGAAGTCAAGAAAATCGAGTGAGAGTTCCGAAGATCAAAAAACACTCAAAGGCGATTAACACTCCAAGTAATGAACAAACCTCCAAGTAATGAACAAAGGAAATCAAATTAAGAATTTCTCAAAAAAGAGACTCAAAACACCCCATTAACTTAATGGAGATTGATGAGATGAAGAATGGCTGAAAGAAATTTAGAAACAAGAGATTTTTGACAGAGAAATACAGATCTGGGTAGATGCTAAGAATCCTAAATTAAATCTAAACTAAGCTAGAAAAAATAAATCTGAAGTTTTTCAAAAAATTTAACAGGGTCCGCAGGCTCCCAAGAGTAGCAGGTGCGGTCCCGCACTGTTTACTTAATGAAAGTGCGAAACTGCCCGCACTGTTCAAAAGAACAAAGTGCGGTCCCCAGAAAAGTTCAAGAAAAACGTAAAAGATTTCAAAATTTTCAAAAACAGAGAAAAACCAAGCTACCCAGGCAGATATCCATCAATCAAAAACCAGGAAGAACTTTTCCTCAAATCAAGGTAAAAGAGAACCAAAAACAACAAGTTCCTTCCCCAGTATGGTCGCCAATTTGTTGGCCGGATAAATCATTCTTGCGGACAAGATCGATCTCCCTAGTGTCAGAAGACAATCTAGCAACAAACGAACAACTAAGTTTGTCTTTCTCTAAATATATTCGTTTTACAAATAAATGTTATAAAGGTGTCGATCCTACCTTAGATCCAAATGCTTATTTGTGGTCGTAATGCTTCCGTCGCATTAATAATCCTTCGTCGCAACAAGAGCTCTTTTGTTGCAAGAAAGTATCATCTTTCGTCGACCTGCAATCACAAACAAGCAAATATTAAATAACACCTGTATAACAAATAATTATAAAACATACCTATCATAGTGATCAAGGAATCTATGAAATAAATGATCAAACGACAGCTTATTGAAATAAACAATCGAACGACAATTTATTGAGAAAAACAGAACTTGATTGTATTAATCTTAAAATATACAGAAGAACCTTACAACCTTAGTCTTGATGTTCGAAAGGCCTTCCCGGGGTCCGAAGCAGGAATCTTCTCTACTTTGATAAGTCTTGCACTCTTCCTCCAGGAGCACAAAGAGGTATGTGATCTTTCCTCTCAAAAGCTTAGCAGAAAGAAGTCTAAATCTCCACAGCACTTCAAATCAATCACACATAAAGCTTGAACTCTAATTCTCCATCTCCAGAATCTCAATCTCCAATAGTTTTACTTCACCCTTTGAGGCTACCCAATGCCTCCTTTTATAGAGCAGATGAGGAGGTTAGGATTCCACCTTTAAAGGGATAGAACCCTCCTTCAAAGGGATAGGCTCCTCACATCAAGGGATTAGTTCCTTAAGGTGTGGGATACATGCACCTTACTAAAGTGTACTCATCCCCAAAAAATCTCATCTAGAACCTTCTAGAATTTACCAAAATTCAACTTTTTCAGTTTAATTTCGCGCTTTTTTGATCTTATAGGGGTTCCGCAGGCATAACACTGGAAAAATGTGTTCTAGAACGCAGTTCCTCTTCAAATTACGTGCGTACCCTAGCTAAGAACGCAGGTAGGCTTCATTTTACCTGCGTACCCAAGGCTTTTTTGAGTTTTAAGGGTTTTTCCTCCATTTTTAGGAACTTTTCTCTGATTTTCAAGGTTTGGAATGAGGAACAAAGGTTGTAAGACTTGCAGAGGAGGTAAGTATGAGTGTCAATGAGCTCATACAGTCAACAGAATGTCAGGGTGACATTTTTTAGCGTAACACTAGCCATGAAAACACTTTGGAGAGCACTGTTTGAGGACGGTCTTTGGTAGGAAATTTGCAGAGATAAATACATTTTTGAAGCATCATGGATTGGTTGAGGTTGGGCAGGCATGAAACAAGGGATGCGTTATGATCTGGAGATGTCTACTTTTTGACAATCTCTAAATCAGTTTGGTGGCATTTTGAAATATGGAGATGGAAGCTCCCTTTGAAGCTAGAGATATTTGGTTGGCTATGTTTGAAAAATAAGATGTATAATTTTTCCAAGAGAGGTTTTTTTGGGTCCGCTCTATTTGTAGATGGGAGGAGGATAATATTTGACATTTATTTTTGAAGTGCCCTTTTTCCATGACTGCTTGGAATTAAGTTTTAATGGAAATTAAGATACATTTTTCTTAGAATGGTAGGGACTTGAAATCCTACCTAGAGGATTGGTGTACATATTTCCCTTTGCCACACTTCCTATTTACATTGTGTGGGGTATCTCACACTCTAGGAACTGCTTAATTTTGAAAACAGATAGAGTCCTCTAAGAACTGCTTAATTTTGAAAACAGAGAGTCCTCAACTACATAGTTGTTAAGATTTTGGGATACTTCTTGGAATTGGGACAAATAAAAGACCCTTTAAATCCAAGATGCTTACTACACATCTCTTGATGGGAGTATTCCCAAAGGATTTCTTCGATGGGGCTGCTAGATATTTCTCTTGTGGTTGCGGTGGAGTGATTTTTGTGGACCTATTTCATTATTTTAGGTTATATTGGGATGTGGAGGGGGCTCAAATATGAAACCCAATTTTTTTGCTTTGTGGGGGGTTTTTGTCATTTGCAAAATTCCTTGGCTTGGACTCTCTACAGAGTGTTAGTGACTCTAAAGTGGTGGTTGAATGGATTAATGGTCATTGGAAGTAGAGAGTCATAAGTCTTTTCAACTCTTTTAGCTACATCAACATTGAACATATTTATAGAGAATTAAATGGGTAGGTGGATGCCCTTTCTAAAAAAGTCTTGGAGGCACCTCTGGGAACTATTTTGTAGATGAATTTGTTGCTGATATCTGGACAATTAGTTTGTACATGCATATATACTTGGGGATATGTCTATTTTTTTGATAAGTTGGAATTGGTGGAAGATTTTGTTTTCTGTGGATTTTAGTATAATTTTACTATATGTAAAATTATGTTGATGTAAACTTTTAATGTATAAAACTGTTAATTTTTTCATGTTGAAAACAAAAATGCAATATTTACGAAGGAAATAGAAACTCAGTGCTCAACTTAAATAAATCTATAATATTAATCAATACAATTTAGCTAAAATATTTCATATCGCTTTAGAAATAAAGTATAAATATATTAAACAAATCTCTTAATAAATTACTCTCATAATAACTAAGTTTCAACTTTATAATTCAATGTCAACTTGACTTTGATCATTAGGTCAAGCACTATTGGGTCTAATTTTAAGAGCATGTGTTTCCTCCTAAAAGGTCATAAGTTCAAAACTAGAGGGGGTAGAGTATGTATGCCTTCATAGATTTAACAATCAAAACTAGAGGGGGTAGAGTATGCATGCCTTCATAGATTTAGCAGTCAAAACTGGAGGGGGTAGAGTATGCATGCCTTCATAGATTTAGCAGTCAAAACTAGAGAGGTAGAGTATGTATGCCTTCATATATTTAGCAGTCAAATCACTCTGCAGAGATGAATGCCTTGTCCCACAAACAAATATATCTCAACACCAATTTAAAGTCTCTTAGCGGTGACCTTAAAATTGAATAATAATAATAATAATAAATTTTACATTATCAAAAAATGTATATTACAATATTATGGAATCAAATCCCATCCAAATAAGTTAATATTCTAAAAAAGAAAAAGAAAAGAGTTAAATATCTTCTAGGTCATTGATATAATTTTTTCTTTCACTAAATTCTTCTGAAATATTTTTGCGAGAGCTGGGTTATATTAGATATTGGAGTTTTTGTTAGGAATTCTGACATGTTTTAGAAAAGTGGTTAGAATAAGGTGAAACAATTATATATAAATAAATTAATTTAGTATTTTTAAATACTTATAAATTATAATAATTTTTTAAACAAATTAAATAGGTTTAAAACCTCCAAACATACAACAGTTAGAATACAACTTTCTTTACACCCACTTTTCTTTTTCATAATTATGTCTGCGTTGATCACTTCAGGGCGCTGCTCATTTGGACTTTTTATTTTGCTAAAACAGGATGTTTCCCTACCACTCATCGATGGTGTTTGACCAGAAAAAAATACATAATGATCCGCCGGCCTTTGTTCTGTGTCGTATTTAATACATAAAAGAATAAAGACAATGTATACAACCTTAATGGAATGATAATTATATTCTAACCAATGATTAATTAGAGATTTGCAGTCCCGGCAGACACACAAAATAGAAACGTGAGCACGCTCGATCAGGAGGCAAGTATGGGGTTGTTGGCACTGCACTAAGCGATAGAAGGGTCCACACCATTCTGCTTCAGCCTTGAAGTCATAGCCCATGAGCATCTTGCACTTCAGAAAGAAAAATGATGGAGAGCTAGTGGAAGTACAGCAGAATTATAGAATATATACATACTTTAAAATAAATGGTCTGTGGAAGCCATAATTAGATGGATGTCCTGAGATGGTTGGTTCTGTGTTATTTTTTTCCTTGCTAAAAAAAGAATACATATGGTTTTTTTCCAAGATAGATTTGAAGGGATTTGATTAGTTACAGTAATTGAACTGATAATCAAATGAGAACTAAACAAACAACTAGTGATCCAATAAGGACTAAGCCCATAAAATAAAGACTAGACCCACAGTGTTGAACTGACCTACTTCCCATGGGTCCCAATACAGATCTCTATTTATGCACATTATGCAATATCTATATTATTGAAGAGAAAGAATGTCTCCAATTTTGGTATGAATATTCTGCTCTGTTACATATCTGGTTCCTTAGATTTGCAGCTGCAAGGATCTCTGTCATATATTACAGTGTCCAGTATGGATCTATGGGAGAAAACAGGATTTGTGTTTGCAGAAATGGCTGGTTCAAAGCTTCACAAATATTGTAAGCTATATGCTTGTTGTTTTCTAGAGTATTTTTGGACATGTCTCCATGAGTTGATGGCTTGCCAATTTTCAGGGTTTGCATGAATATGAAATATATATATATATATCAGTTACTGCTTGATGGGCTTTGAGGATTTTTAAGAGCTGCAAAGAAGTTTACTGTAGACTTATGGCATACACAAGGAGGGCCAGGCACTGTTTCTTGCTTTCTTCTTTCTCTGTGTTTATTGGTTTCTTATTTGGTCATGTTGAGATGGATCTCTTGAACCTTGCAGGTTCCAGATCTGTAATTCATTTTTGTTTTTCAGAAGAGTGGCACTTCGTAGAGAATTGAAATGAATATATCTGAGTTTTTTTTATCAGATCCGGGTAAGACTTGAAAGGGATTAATAAACTTAGGTTTAAAATTCGATGCTTCTTTTTGGATCCCTCAGGGTTAAGATCAATGTTTGGTGTTTAAAGAAGATAAATCATGAGTTAGTTTTATTCAAATGATATGGTATTAGGGTTAAGATGAATGTTTGGTTTTTAAGGAAGAGAAATGTTGAGTAAGTATGTTGTGGTATTAAGGTTGATTTTAGAGCTATTTCATTCATTTCTCCAAGACTTTTCAACTCTACAATTGCTAAAATTATAGCCCATGACCTGCAATGAATAGATATACTGCCAGGATTGCAGATACAAAATTAGATCAGCAAACTCTTACTCTTCTTTTTTCTTAGAACAATGTTATTTTTCTGTAAGTTCATCGCGAGAAACTGATTAGCTCAGAGGGAAGTTTTCTTCCAGAAATCCATGAAAACAAAGAATATGAGTTCTTAGAATTTAAAACCAGATGATAATTTACAGTTTCCATTATTTTTTTATTAATGTTTAGACTTATAACATCCATTTTTATTAGAATCGATTTTTCTAACCAATCTTCTGTAGTTTATCAAAATAGATCATTGATCTATCCTAATGATAAACCAAAAAGAATTAGTTCGATTCTAATAAAAATGAATGCCATAAATCCAAAAAATTCAACACCAAATCACAAAAGCCTCAAATCAACCATTTTAAAACTCTAAATCAAGATTCATCTTCAAAATTGATAATATGAATTGTTACAATAAGCTGTGTGCCTTTTATTTCTGATTAAACCTAATCCTAGAACAGTTTGAGTGTGCAATTCCATTATCACGTGATCTGACACTAAACAGATGAAAGAATTTTCACCAGACGATAATTATATCCACAACACGGGTCAGACCTTTATATGTTTATAGTCTTGGAAATGATTTTTTAATAGAATTTTCTTCTTAGTATTAACGCGTGTTACATACGGCTGTGAGGCCTCTTTTTTTTTCAACCAGAAAACTGTTCGCTGAGGTCACTGAAATATCTTCCAATTTCTTGGTTGGCATGGTGGAAACTGCTACTCTCTGACAACAGGTGATATGGAGATTATTTTCCAACCCGATGGCAAAATCATAAGTATCGTGGATGTTTTCATTATTTAGATTAAGAAAAAAAATGCCTGTGTCCATCAACCTGGTAACTTAGGATACAACATCATGCATCTGACAACCCCAAAAAAAACTTTACCATTTTCTTTATTGACATAAGAAGTAATGAATATTCTTACCTCCTTATCTAAGTGTTAATTAGATAATGCAGCAGGGCATGTTAGACAATTTTGGATAAAAAGATAACAGTACCTATCTATATTCATTATAATTTTAATTTTAGGTGAATGCAGCTGGGCATGTTCGAAAATTTGGTATAAAAGATAACATTACCTATCTATATTCATTATAATTTATTATATTCATTATATTTTATTATAGTTTTAGGCAGATGAGGAGAATAATAGTGTTCTTCTCAAATGACTTTCTTAATCCGTTTTGATTATAGTTATATTTATTTATTTTTATTTTTATTTTTCCTTTTACTGACCTAAGAAGTAATGGATTTTTTTTTTTTTTTAAGACAACCATTTATTATAATTTTAAGTTTTAATATTAATTTATTTTTATTTGTAATGAAGTATTAGTTTTGATGATAGTTATATATTTATATTTAATTTCTGTAACTAATTTTTATGATAGTTATATATTATATTTAAATTTTGTATTTTTTCTTTACTGACATAAAAAGTAATGGATTTTCTTCTCTAAGTATTAATGAGAGAATACAATAGGAAGGAGAAGAATATTAATTTTCTTTTCTTCAATGTGTTGAGATAACTTTCTTAATTAGCTTTGATGATAGTATATTTTGTATAAAAGACAACAATATTGAGAGAAATGAACTCATGACTTCTCAATCAAATGTGTCTTAGCCAACTAAACTAACCCTTGGGTCTTTCAATAACTTTTGTATTTGGTAAGTAAACAATGAATTTGTTTTTGCTCATTCAAATGATGTTTTCTCTAAATAACAAATCAGAACATAGAAAACAGTAATTTTTTTTTACATTTCTTATTTATTTTGTCAAAAGATACCCATGCAAATTTGAAACTTTCACTTCAACATCATTTTTTACCTAAAAAAATACTCCAAAACTCCTAGTGCGTGGCTCATAGTTACAACAATCCAATGTTTCCGTTTTAGGAATTGCTATGAGTTTCATTAGCAATCCTAATACTTATACAAGGATTAGTTTAATGCATATCAGAGCATATATAAAGTCTAACTATCCTCACAAATGTTTTGCTTAGTAATCTCTTTTTCATTTTTCATTTTTAATTAATTTGGGACACTTTTTATTTTTATTTTATAAGCTTAAAGTTTCTACAAAGTAGCTTAGAATATATCATTCTATATTGTTGAAGTATCCCTTGAATGTATTTATTTTGGCTCAACTAAAGCTTTCTATTGTGATATTCCTTATTCACTTGATTATCTCTTGTCTTTGATTGTATTTGATTAGTATTAGAGTGGGTACAAAGTTCATTTCATTTTTCGTTGCAATGGGAATGCACACTTATTACTTTTTAAGGAATTCACATACACTTTAGGAATGTGCCATTTGTATATGAAAATATACATCCACATTATTTTTTAAATAAGAAAAAACATATGCAAATGTTAGAAATGCATGCTCATTTCTAAAATCTGTAAGTCTCAGGAATACATACTCATTACTAAAGAATGCACATCTTAGTTAGTGTTTTAAAAACCCCGATCCATAATTATTTCACCATTGTTTTTCTCTCTAACTAGGCCCAATCTCATTAAAAAAGAAACCCTTAAAGTTTTGTAAGTATATTCTCTCATTTCCACTTACATTTTATTTGAAAGTTCATTTTTATATTTGTTAAGTTATAGAATTTACATAGTTTTAATAACATTTTGTTATTGTTTAACTTTATTTGTTATTTCAGCACTATGGAGAAAAACCGTTGTCTAAACTTGAATTCTAACCCCTACAAGACACATACATAGAAATTAAATAGTATTTATAGGAACTCAAAAAATTAAATGGTAAGCTTGGGAACACTAAAGAGCCATCTCATATTTCATTGGCCACTTCACTTTGACATCATTCTTCTTCCATTGGCCATGCCCATGGAAAATTATCTAATATATCCAAATATATGGGTAGAATGAGAGAGTATTACTCAATTTTCATTAATGAAGAAGATATGTAAATGCCACATCTAACCAAAGATATGATTGTTCTATTGCTTATTGAACCTCCATTCAACAACAAGGAAGTTCCCTTGTATTTTCTTCCTATTTATGGGTGGAGTTCATTATGGATCACCATGTCAATTATTTTGACATCAGCTAATTATAGGAGGATTGAGAAATATCTAGGCATAACCCATCGAGAGGGTTTTTTAAACTTAAACATATGTTTAACCACCCCCAACAATCCACTTCATCTTGGAATAGGATTCATGTCACTAGTATTGTGATATCATTCTTAACATGTAGTCTAATTTAGTATAACTTGTTTGTGGAAGCTTCTCATAAACAACCATTTCTAAAGATGTTATACCACTAGGTGTAGACCCTTCATGCTACATTTTAGACCGTACGCTTACATATCGCTAGGTTGGTCATTCTAGTTCCAACCCAATTGTTCTACATCGATTTTCTCATTGTGGACATACTTGTCATGGTCCAAAAGAGGATTCTATTTAGCACAGTTTATTGGATAAGGTTAGTACGACATATTTATTATATTTTCAATGATTCAAATCTAGTTTTGTAATCGAAATATATTTGTTAAACACAGTCTTTAAAGTATTTGCACTTGTCTTTTATTTTTTGGTATGTACAACTCCATAATATATATTAGGGTTGTAGGAAACATTTTC
Organism: Pinus albicaulis; assembly: GCA_034641835.2. Lineage (NCBI taxonomy): Eukaryota > Viridiplantae > Streptophyta > Pinopsida > Pinales > Pinaceae > Pinus > Pinus albicaulis. Next base: position 549,208,768 of record CM076583.1, on the reverse strand, counting down.
TCCGAGAATTTATTTAGTGGACATGTTCACATGTTTGGTTGAGGATCCTCTCACATATGTGTTCAGAAAAAAATATGATTTTTTCCCTAGAAAGCTAAATTAAAGTTACAAAGTGGAGATGTTCATAAATATGATCATTAATCAACTTGCAAGAATAGCATGTGTCTAAGAGCAATTCTAATATATATTCGGGAATTTGATTTAATGTCCTTTTCCTTATGTTAATATGAATAAGAATCACATAATTGTTATCATTAATCTCAATTTGACTGTGAATTACCAACTTAACTCTTGAATATTTGAACACTAGTTCACTTATGGCCATGTAATCCTACTGGGCAAGGTCGTGTCCTTAAACAATGGAGTTTGTTTAGTGTCTATATTTATTACATTATGGTTTATCTTGACATCCCTATCTAGTTGGTAGGTGTAAGGATTAAAAGTTGTAGATATTCAATTCTACTTGTCTCAAGGAAGTGAGAATGCCAAATTGATTCAAAATATTATATTATGTAATGAAACACATCATTAAATACTAAATAATAAACCCTAAGGTGTGAAACTTCAAGAAAAAACATGCATATTGTCCTAGAGATAACATTATTAATCATTATATGTGATCCAAAGAGAAATAGAATGTCTTTAAAGTGAATTTCAACCTTGTGAAAAATACTTCATTATTTAATGATATTGATTACACAAAAATAACATGCATAAGAGACCATGTCCACTATGAAATATTCATATTAAAATAAGGTTTTGTTACCATATTATAAACCAAGACAAATAAGAAAAAAAACTTATAAAAGATAAACACCAAGTTTACTGTAGAGAAACCCTCATTAGTTATAAATCTCTACTCCAACCAAATATTCCATTAAATTATCTTATAATTTATTACATTGGCCATACATTGGTGCTCATGGTCACTCATTGTCATTTTACATTATTCATGCAAGCCTTTAACAATGCATTACTATATTACTTCATATAGTGATTCTATCTCTATAATAACTATTGCATTAATTACAAACCAATAAACCACCTTGTAGCTAAAATATTAAAAAGTAACCATTATGGCTTTTCATCAATGATACTTATTTTCCGTTAAGTTAGTAATTCAAAAGTCCTAATTCAGGGTTACATATATAAAACTAATGTAATGGAAAAGAGATATAAAGGGTGACATCCTACATTTACCTTGGTGTTGACTCTAGTTCATATTTGATGAAGATACTTGTAGAATAATAAAGATTGAGAAGAGACTATATAATACAAACAACCTTGAAGAGGTAATGCTTAAATTATCAATTTGTAGATATTATAGGTAAGTAAAAAATTACGTTGTGAGCATTAATCCAATAATAAGACTATTAGAGAACTGGGATTTATGTCACACAAATATTAACATCATGAATCTCATTACGCACTTCTAAATATTTAATGTTAGAATCTCATTATGCGGTTTTCATTTTGCATGGCATTTTCCTTGTGTTTTAGTTAGTGTTTGATCTTCTTTCCTTGTGGCATGTATTAAAAACCCTATAATTTTGCAAAGTGTAAGGATGGTGTCTCACAAATATCCATTCCACTTATCTCATGGAAGTGGGAAACCCCAATTTGATTTTAGGTGTCCTCACTTTTTTGTTGTGCTTGAGCAAGCCTTCCAATTTGGGCTTGCAATCCATATCATAAAAGTTAAGTGGTAACCAAAACCTTTCCTTCTTTGTCATATTTGTTGTATTTTGTACCAATAACTCCCTTTTAGTTTTGTTTCATCTACCTCATTGTTCATATTTGTCTTCCTCTTTTGTCCATAAATGATTTTTTCATTGTGTTTTGCTTAGAATTTGGTTTTCTTTCCTCATGGTTTGTCTCAACCCCATATTTTTGGTAGGTCTAAGGATGTCCACTCACAAATATTCCATGCCACTCATCTAATGGAAATAAGAAATCCAAAAACTATTAATGGTTTACTCATTTATTCCTTATGCATAGACATGCTTGCCAATTTTGGTTTACAAGTCATCCCCAAAAAGTTAAGCAGTGATTAAGACCTATCTGTATTTTTCAATTATGTTGTAACTTGTTACCAAGAACTCCTTTGTTGTTTTATTTTCTCTACCTTGTTGTCTTCATTCATCTTTATCTTCTCATCTAGCATGAAAATTTCTTTGTGTTTAGTCTTCTTTCCTTGTGGCTTGTCCTAGAAACCTTATCATTTTGGTAGGTGTGAGGATGGAATATCACATATGTTTGATTCCACTCATCTCATGGGAGTAGGAAACAAAAATTTATTCAAGGCATCCTCATTTCTTCCTTGTGCATTGGAAATATTGACAATTTAGGCTTGTAAATGACCTAAAAAAAGTTAAATGGTGACTAAGACCTCTCCTTTATTGTCTATTTTTTGTATTTTTTACCAAGGTTTCCCTTCTGGTTCCAATGCCTCTATTTCATTGTTCATGTTTTCTTTATATTCTTGTCCTACATGGTATTTTCATATTGTTTCATTTGGTGTTTGGTATTCTTTCCTTGTGTCTTGTATTGACAATCCTATATTTTTGGTATATGTAAGGAGGGTAGGTCACAAATATTGCATACCACTCATCCCATGGAAGTGGAAAATCCAAAATTCATTCTAGGCATCTTCACTTCTCCCATTTTCATGGCTACACTTGCCCATTTAAGTTGAAAATAATTATAATAATGTTAATTTGTGACTAATACCTCTCCTCATTTGTAAAATTTGTTTCATTTTTATGAAGTCTTCCCTTATAGATTCATTTCCTCCACCTTGTTGTTCACCTTTGTCTTCCTCTTCTCACACTGCACAATATTTTCCTTATGGTTTGTGTTGACAACCCCATCCTTTTCTATGTTGGTTTTTTTATTATGGCATTACATATGATTTAGTTCTATAGTTGATTGGAAATTGAATGAATATAAATTTTTGTTGACAACAAAAATAGATAAGTGTTTCTTCGATTCATTGACATTATTTTTCTCCAATTCCAAATTATCAACCCTAGCTTGTAGCATTTCCACTCTTTCAACAAGATATTAAATATTTTGGTATTATTATTAACATTATTTCCAATATTGTTTTGGTATTGTTTTGATGTTTTTAGCTGAAAATTGACTCCATTTATGTCTATGTATTTCCTAAGCATCTAGAGCACTTCTTCCTCTATCCTTCCCACTTTTTAGAATATAATGAAAAATCTCCTAATTCTCATCAATATTCCTTTCATAGCATTGAATTCCTCTAGATAGATCAAAGGAAGCACAACATACATAATGATTTGAATGGGCATCCGAAAGTTCCATCATATCATGATACCCTATGCAAATAACTACTACAACAAGATGATTGTTATTTCCACAACAAACATCCTTAAATTTGGACTAATCTTAGGTTTGGTTCTTAAACAAAAAAATAATTCCAAGGCATGTTGAGGAATGCTTCATTATAATTCTAGCTATGGAAAATAAACCCACATGAGGGTTTTCCCCCCATCCTTTCTCAATTTAAAGACTCCACCTCTAAATGATTGAGTGACATAGAAGCATAGTAAAGAAATTTAAATGGTACAATACTTGCTATAAAAGGAGAACTTCACTTGTTTTAATTGATTTTATGGCCAAATTTAAATTGCAAGGATGTATTGGAATTCATAGAAGATGGATAAATTTTGAATCCCCCCCATTTATTTGAAGAACTCTAATCTATAAAAGGTTTCTTCATTTGCACCTTTCTTAGCTTCATTGATAAAATCAATCAAAAATTGGTAGAATTATCACTTAAAAAATATCGTAACAATCTATTATGCACTTGAGTTGAATTGAGATGCATATGTATTATTATCACTGTTGAGTCCCCTCTCACTAATAGAACTCATAAAATTGTTTTTTGATGAAGAAGTGACAACCCTTGGGGTAATGATAATGCCTTTAATTGATTACTTGTTGTCTCACCTATTTCCTGTTGTTGCTAGTTTCATCTAGGATCAAGGATGTGGTGATAATTTGATAGGGCGTACTTTAATTCAATTCTCTACTTGATAATCACTTGTGAACTTATTTTTCTTACTTAGTTATTCTCTTCATTAACTTATTAGGTCTTTCATCAAGTCAATTACCAAAACACAAAAGACAGAAGATTCTGGCTCTTTAAGCCAAGGCCAAAATCTCTCCATCTTGGAGAGGAAAACCCATAAGTAATACTTCTTATAGATCTTCAATAGACAAGTACCATTACCATGATATACACCCTTGAATTCAGTATGCCTCCAAGACCTTGCTAATGCTCCACTAGCCTTCGTATGATGAAATTCTTTTTTTTGATGTCCCGCACCAATCCTAGGGAAGCTCGGTCCCTATTCTTCTTATTATTTATTCCTTGATCTAACTTAGGTCACCTAGAGAATCCTTCTCAACTTATCTTACAATACCCTTGAGACTCTTTCCTAAATATGGAATCTTCTTCTCCATGTTGTGTATATGCCTTAGGCTTTCTCCAAATAAGGTGAGACTAATACTGATTATACCCTCCTTTACGCACTATATAATTTTGATATATATGAGATGTATAGCATGCAAATGATAGACCTGAGATACCTTATCCTTGCACTCCTTGCAAGGTCCCTGTTTTTCACTGTCAAGATAACTTCTATAGTTCTAATGTGTGACCCAGAAATCTGAGATTAGTAGCCCAAAAAAGAGATCCAAAAGGGTATCTTCTCCTTTGCTAGATAGGCCTCTTTCCTCATTATTTTTTCCTTATCTTACTTGAATCAAACCACAAACTGTTTCTTCTATTTGATCTCAAAAATTTCAATTTTTTCTGTCTTTTCTACATAGTCTAGTGGGGTATTTATAGTTGACCATCCATGTAATAATCTAACTTGACAGTGAATAGTTATGTCTATTTTGAGCCAACCTTCTAATGGGTTTTCTCCAGTATCTTTAAGCCGACTTCTTCCAGCATGATGACATGGTATTTGAGGCATATATTTAAATTTATGATTGACCTTTACAAGTGTAACAATTCTTCAAATACATGACCATAATTTATATATTTATGACAAGATGAAAAATCCATAAAATACATTAAGAAGTCTTTGACCTATAAAAACTTCTTGCTCGTGAAACCCATGAATCAAGAATCTACAAAATACATTTTATTATCTTTTTCTTCTTCATTACATAAATTCATAACTACTAGTCATTATCAAGACCGATCCTAGCTACACTTTCCAACGCTCCTTCTTTACTAGGGAGGTATTCATAATGTTACATGGCTAATTTCAATATGAAGAATCTCATAAGAAGAACTTGATTTGTAATCCATCTATTATAGCATCATTTTATCCATCAGCATTGTCATATTTCAAGGCCTTGACTAAAAACTCCATCTCTCCACAAGATCTTAGCTACAATGCTGGCGAGACCAATGATGAGTAGACACCCTCATAATTGTATCTCTTGGATCATATCCCACCCGGGTTCACTTAGGATATGTCCATCGAGACTATTCTTACTGTTGGATTCCTAGTTCTCAAAGAATATCAATCCTTCCATGAATACTCTTATCAGAATTTCTTATCACATTCTCAAAGAGTATCAGATGTCAGATGATTACCCAATCCTCCATTTTTTCTCCCAGAATGATGTGTCTATCTCTCCCTCTCAACTAGGGAGGACTTATTCCTAAGATTTCTTCTTGGCTTAGGAGTCACTAAGTTTTATTCCAAGTAAGAAACTCATTATCATGATCCCTCTTAATCAGGGACCTGCAAAAACAATGATGAAAACACCCAGTTTCTCATGAAGAGCTCCTTTCTTTAATCATGAATTTATTTGTTGTTGAGGAGTATTAATCTTTGGGATATTTTTATAAGGCACATATCATCCATCAATTTCATCAAGATTCATGTAATCTATGAGAAAGTAATCCATAAATATTCTAATCTAGTCTAGCTTCATGCCATGTTGTTTTGTTTCGAACCATACTTCTTCAAAGGATATTTCATCCTGCCATATGGTTTTCAACCTATGGAAGACATATACTTCCCTTTGGTAGCCTTGAATAAGCTCATAAGATATTAATTAGCTATAAATATGAGATTTTAAATCAAAAGTTACCTTAGTTATGATCTTTCACCATGACATCTTCTTGTAGGCATTGAAATCCTTTGTTTACATATTGACACATCTCCTAAAAATATGTATTGTCAAGGTTTTCTATCTTTTCCAGACTTCTATCAAAGTCTACATATCTTCCTAGGATATTTTCTAGTCAAGTATTCTTGGCTTCCTTGGATGTTGACTGCTTCTTTTCATGGTTGTAATTCCCATGATCTCTTCCTTTTTCTTTCTCTACACAACTTTATTTCATTCCCAAGAACTTCGATAGTGTAGTTCCTTGATAATGTACAATCACCTCATATTCCATATGAGGACATATTATGTTGATTTCATTTAGTGTAGATCATGCCTTTTGGAAACTTGTGCATCAGAAGCGTTTCTGATTTCCATTTTGATCATACTTCTAAAGATAGAAGTATACTACCTACAATCATATGACTTCATAGCATCCAGTGCCAACATATATATATATATATATATATATATATATATATATATATATATATATATATATATATATACCTCATTCTTTTTCTTTTGAGTCATCTTATGGCAGGTTTTCTTAGAATGAATAGTTTCATTCCATTGACCCTCTTCATCAATATGTCATCATATCCTAATCTTAGAATTCTACAAGTTGGAATTCTCAAGGAAACCTATCTCTTTCTTTCTAATAAGTGATTCCAAAAAGGATTCCATTAGAGAATTCCAACATCTGTTTCCTTATTGATTATTGAATGATGACCTTTGATCTTAATGAATTCCTTTTATATATATATATATATATATATATATTTTATCAGTGAGTTTCCTAGGATCTTTTTATAGCATAGACATATTCCTACAACGAGTGCTCCTCATTAAATGCTTCCATCATTATGCTTACCCTAACGAGATGCATATTCCTAAAATACAATGCTTCCTATCATACTATTTTACAACCTGACATATATTACTTAAATATGAAGATGATATTAATCATAATGGAGATCTTTCACTTCTTCTTTCTTTGGCTTCTTTGCATCAGGTTCTTCCACTTCTCCAACAACATGGGCTTCCTCCTTTTTCCTCTTGTCCTTGTTGGATTTGGGACAATTCCTTTTATAGTTCCAAATTTCGTTACATCCATAGCATCATATCTTATTCATGTTTCTTCCTTTGTTTTTATGACCAGATTTACCAAATTTTCCTTTCCTTCTTGACATGGTAGCATAGGCTTGATTTTCCTCATTTTTTCCAGTATCAATTTTGTCTTTTAGTCTAGTCTCTTCTATCTTACATAGAGACCACATATCTTGGAATGGTGTTTTTTCTTTCTTCCCATAGATACTAAAAGTGAAATTTCCACATTCCTCTAGTAGAGCATTCAACACCAAGTTATTCCTTCTTCTCTTGACATCTTCAATTTATATAGTTCTTTTCTTAAGATATTACTTCTCCTATAGTACTTACAGAGAATAATTCAACCAATTTCTCATATATTTATTTTGATGATTCTAATTTGGATACATAGAGAATAAGATAGTATTTTATGAATTCTATAAGAATCCTTTGGGCTCTTATGTATCCCTTCATGTATTTGGCATAAGCTTGAGTGTCTTCCTTTGATGTTTTAGTCACTGGCCCTTTAATGTAATCCATAACTTCATTTTCAATCAAATTTAAATCTATCCTTTTCTTCCATGCAAGAAAGTTTGTAGTCCGAGACAATTTTTTTCTTTCTTTGCAAAAATTCATTGTGACAGCTTCAAATAAGGAAATTAAGATACTTACTTGAGCATATGATTTCTTCTTCTATCACCTTCCTTGTTGATGATGATGTAAAAGGTAGTAGGAGCTTCCTCTTTTATTGGCTTCCTTAGGAGAGCTAAAATTACCTTCAATCCTTGATGATGATTGCTTGATGGTGACTTCAACAATGTTGATTTGATTTCAACACCAAAAGTTAATGATGGTGATGGTGTCCTTGATATCTTTGAGATGGCTTTCCAATTTACAAACTCCTTCTTTAGAATTTGAGGATTGATTATTAAATTTAGATTTTCGCCTTCTGGAAACTGATCCTTGATCTTCTTGGTACTTGAGTGTCTTCTTGTCAAATATCCCCTTCTAGCCTCAGCTCTGAAACCACGTTGATAATTTAATAGGGCATATTTTAATTCAATTCTATACTTGATAATCACTTGTGAACTTATTTTTCTTACTTATTTCTTCTCTTCATTAGCTTATTAGGTATTTCATCAAGTCAATTATCAAAACACAAAATACACAAGAAGTTTTGGCTCTTTAAGAGAGGGAAAAAACCTCTTCCTCTTGGAGAGGAAAACCCACAAGTAATTCTTCTTATAAATGTTCAATAGATAAGTACCATTACCATGACCTAGACCCTTGACTTCAATATGCCTCCAAGACCTCATCACTGCTCCACTAGTCTTCTTATGATGAACTTCTCTTTTTCATTGTCCTGCACCAGTCTTAGGGAAACTCAGTCCCTATTCTTCTTATTCTTTCTTCGGTCGCCTAGAGAATCCTTCTCATCTTACCTTACAATACCCTTGATACTTATTTCCTAATTGTGAAGCCTTATTCTCCATGTTGTGTATATGCCCTAGGATTTCTCCAAATAAAGTGAGACTAATACTAATTATACCCTCCTTTACACATTGTATACTTTTGAGATATTCGAGATGTATAGAATCCAAATGATAGACCTAAGTTACCTTCTCCTTTCACTCCTTGCAAGGTCCCTATTTCTAGTTGTCAATATAACTTCTATAATTCTGATGTGCGACCCATAAATCCAATATTATTAGCCCAAAGTAGAGACCCAAAAGGGTCTCTTCTCCTTTTTTGTATAGGCCTATTTCCTCATTGTTTTTGCATTATATTACTTGCATTAAACCACAAACCGTTCCTTCTATTTGATCTCAGACATATCCAAATTTTTCTATGTCTTTTTTGTGTAGTATAGTGGGGTATTTATGTTGGAATCATGATTACTGTTAGACCAAAACATATAGGCATTAGTCTCTGCTAAAATCGCCAGAGTTAGGATCCATGAGAGGCGGTTATTCCATGTCACGAAACACACGGGGAGCGTTGAACCCAATGTCCAACAATCTCCCCCCCAACGCGAGCCGGGTGAGTTTCGAACTTGAGACCTGTCACTATGAAACCAATTGTTGGAATCACAATTTTCGTTAGACCAAAACCCGAAGGCATTAGTCTCCTCTACAATCACCGGAGTTATGATCCATGAGAGGCAGTTAGTCCATGTCGCGAAACACACGAGGAGAGTTGAACCCAATGTCCAACAATTTATAGTTAATTGTCCCTATAATAAGATGACTTGACAGTGAATAGTTACATCTATTTTTAGCCAACCTTCCAAGGGATTTTCTCCAGTATCTTTAGGCCAAATTATTATAGCATGATGACAAGGTATTTGAGGCATACTTTTACATTTATTATTGACCTTTACAAGTGTAAAAATCTTCAAATACATGAATCATATATTTATGACAAGATGACAAATCCCTAAAAGACATCAAGAAGAAGTCTATGCTGTATAAAAACTCCTTGCTCATGAAACCAATGATTCAAGCAATTACTACTCATTATGAAGACCGATCCTAATTACACTTTCCAACAGGATGATCCCCCTAGAACCTTTGGCCCCTTAATACCTAGATATTATTTACTCTTAAATTGAAATATCTATATAAGTATATAATTAAATTTAGAAGGCCCTAGGTAAGATATTTTTTATTTTATCAATCATTATTTTGGTCTCTCCAAGATTATGGAGCGAGGAGATTTTTTTAAGAAAGAGTCAAATTTAAGAAAGAGGGCCAGGTGAAAGATAGATGAGGCGAAGATGGGAAAGAGGGGAGAAAATGGGAGGGGAGTGAGGGGGTGGGAGCTAGCGAAGAAGGGAGGGGAATTGGAGGAGAGGGGGGCCAAAGAAAGGACCATGAACACTTTCCTAAGGTCAAAGAATTCAAAAAATTTCCCTATATTCCCTTTAGAATTAATATAGGGGACCTTTTCCATATACTTGTTACCCTCTCACATCAAGAATAGGGAATGGGTTAGTGACCTTCATTTCCATTTACTAGGATCCTATTCTCCTCTCTTTGATAGGGTTGATTCACTTGGGTTTTTGCCTCCTGATTCAATATTCTTAGAATGTGGTAGAAGAGAACTTCTTCTAGTAATATGGATCATGTGAAGAACCTGAATTTGTGATTGAATTTAATATTTCCCATGCTTATACCCTTCCTGAAACCTTGTTTCTTGCACTTCTCTGTACTGACGTAACCCATAACGTTAAAAAAATTTCACAGTTTACTCATACAGTGACACCTGCACATTGATTTACGTGTATTCTATTTGAGGATAAGGGAGGAGCACGGATGGAGAATGAGGGGATCAGGGAATGGAAGGGGGATGTGGGGGTGAGGTTTTAGAGGGCCAGGTAAAATATGGATGAGGAAAATATGGGAAAGAGGGGAGAATAGGGGAGGGTAGTGAGGGGGTGGTAGCTAGCGAAGAAGCGAGGGGAATTAGAGGAGAGAGAAGGCCAAAGAAAGGACCATGATCACTTGCCTAAGGTCAAAGAATTCAAAATTTTTCCGTATATTCCCTTTATAATTAATAGAGGGGACCTTTGCCATATACTTGTTACTCTCTCATATCAAGAATATGGAATAGGTTAGTGACCTTCATTTCCATTTACTAGGCTCCTATTCTCCTCTCTTTGACAAGATTGATTCACTTAGTATTTTTCCTCCTAATTCAATCTTCTTACAATGTGGTAGAAGATTAATTTTTCAAATTTTCGGCAAATACCTTTGATTATTTATATGATTTGGTTCAACTTATTATTCTGAGCTGCACTATTGTTGACCATTTTTTATTATAAGGAGTGAGTCCCCAAGGATGTTCATAACCCTGATCCCTCTCTATTGGGTGATGATTAAACCAAATAAAAGACCATATGTCTTTGCTTGATTATTCATTTTCTTTCCTAATCCCCAAGAATACCAATCTACTATTATTCCATCAAGGTTTATGAGAACCCCTCCCTGCCTTCCACCCTAGGATTTCCTTTTGATGCTCCATCAATTTTAATGTCCGTTCCTTTTCCTTGCTGAACCATTCTGCCAAGTCCTCCTAGGATAAGCGCATATGAAAAAATTTGCTTGGATCTATGAATATTTTTTGGGGGAGGGGGGCATTTAGGCAAGGCCCACAGATGAAGCCAGGCCGATTCATGAGGATCCAAAGAGTGTTACAAGGTGGGTTTATGGAATTCAAAGCAGGAATAAAGGGCTTTCATAGCGGTATTATGTGCTGATGGACATTTCACTTAGAAAATTGCTTTATTTCTAGACAACCAAATATGCCAGCATATGTATTTGGGCAAGGTTGTCCAGAGGAATTTGAGCGAATTTTTGGCCTAAAGGGATCCCTCATAGAACTTGGGCCAGGAGTCAAAAAATCTCAAGAGGTCAGTGGGCCATCTTGTTCTCTGAAAGAGAGGTCCAAGATCCACCAACCAAACCATCTTGGAGAAATGGCAGTGGATAAATATATGGGGAATAATTTATTTTGAGACTTCACATAGTGGACACCTGGAGGGTCCTATGTAGCCTCTCCTTTGAAGATTCTTTGTTGTTATTATTATTTTTTGAACCAACAACCAAATGAAAAAATTAACTTTGGGAATAACATTAGGAGCCCATATATTTTTCCAAATAGTGGATTTTGGAGGAATTTGTTCATCAAACAAAAGCCTCTCATATCCCTCTCTGGCTGTGAAGAAAAAAAATTTCCACCCCCAAGCATCCTTTGAAGAAAGAGCTATTGGAGTTCCACCTTTGAGTTTTTCCAAGAAATTTTCTTTTTCTTGAATCAGATTAGCTGGTATGTTATCCATCTTCCAGCCCAACCAATTACCAAAAGCATCCCACATAGCAATTTGAGATAAAAACTCCACTCCCCTCTGGGACAGAAAATCATGGAGCATAGAGAGAGATGGATCCTCTACTAATGGTGTAAGGTCAAGAATTTGATCCTTTCATATATTTACTGAGGCTTTGTTCCCAGGGATTTTACATAGATGGTATTTGATTAGGGGGGAAGATGCCTTCATAAGCATCCAGATGGAGGATCCTTGTGTTGTCTCTACATTAAATTCCCTATCATCCAACCTATTTATATATTTTTCTCTGATGACTTGAAACCACCATTGGTCTCTGTTTATTTCCATTATCCACCATATGTTTTCTCCCATTTCCATATTAGCCAAAGATGGGTCACAAATTCCAAGCCCACCATCTAACTTGGGAGATATTATTTTTTTCCAATTTACTAGGTGACATTTTTTATTTTCTTTCTTTCATCCTTCCCATATGAATTTCCTGATATATATTCCAAGCTACTACAGAACATATTTCAGGCCCTGAAGAGTGGAAAACTAATAAAGCGGGAGAAAGGATAACATTGACTTCACCAATATTGTTCTCCCAACAATATTTAGCCATATTCCACCCCAGTTTTTTATTTTCATATTTATTTTGACAAGAATATTCTTCCATGAAATTGGAGTTTCTCTTATGAGGAAGATGGGTACCCCAAGGTAGTTGAAGTCTTTTCATTCATTAACAGTTTTCAAGCCCATGATCTCTTCTATCTTTTTTTGGTTTTTGGGACGAGATGTATTATGTGTAAATTTGATTTTTTTTATCATTTGTGGCTCCTCCTGAGGCTTGCTAAAATTTATCCAAATTCACTTTGAAGCGTCCAATGGTTACGTGGGAGGGCCCCCCAAGGAAGACAGTGTCATCAAAAAACTATCCATGCTTTATGCTTTTGATTCCTTCTTTAGATATAATACTTGGAAGAAGTTGTGAATGATGATCCACCTCCAAACGATGACTTAGATCATCCCCCATTATGATATATAGGAAGGGAGAGAGGGGAAACCCTTGACGCAGCCCCCTAGAGGCCTTGAAGAACCCCTGCAGCCCTATCGTTTATCAGAGGAGAAATCCAAGGAGAGGTGATGCATAAAGAAATCCATCTTATGAATTTTGGATCAAATCCCATTTTCCTCATAAATTTGAAAAGAAATTCATGCCAAACTCTATCAAAAGCATTCACCATGTATAGCTTTATTATCATACCCCAATCTCCTCTTCTCTAGCTAGAGTATATGGCCTCTTGAATTAGAACAATATTGTCAAAAATTTGATGACCCGATACAAAGCCCCCTTGGTTAATATAAATTCGATCCAGGAGGATAACTTTAAGTCTTGTGGCTAAAAGTTTCGAAATTACCTTAGACACGTTATAAAGAGAGATTGTCATGAATCTGGAAAATGAGGATGGGCTTGAATCTTTGGGTATGAGGGCCAAAATCGAGGGGTTGATGCTACCTCCTATTATGAAAATTTAGAAGGAATAGCCAATCATTCTGCAAAAATATTGTTGGATAACCCCCCAAAAGGAATAATATAAGCATGCGGAAAATCCGTCCATGCTAGGAGCTTTATCCATCAACTTAATTTACTTAGAGGAATGGGGGAGGTAAGGGACTTATTCATTTTCAAAGAGACAGACTCTGGGATAGAGTCCAGGAAAAATTCCTCACAGGCCTGGTTACATAAAGGTTCTGCCTAATAAATAATCCTAAAATGATCCCCTTATGTGCTTTTTATTTCTTCAAAATTTGTTAAAATATTTCCCTCATGTTATATTTGCCTTCACTATTTGTGAAAAATAATTGTATTTCTATCTCCCGCACTTAGCTAGTTGTTCCTGGACTTTAGACGTCAATACTCTTCCTATTTTCTCAAATGAATGTGGAGAGACTAGAATTTCTCAACCTATTTTTGAAAATCAACCAGTCCAATTAAGGCTGACTCAATTTGTCCTTGAAGATAGACCAATTGGTATTCTATGTCAATGATAACATATTTCCTTTTAGTCTTATTTTATTTTATATATTTTTTGATATCTGATTTTAACCTTTTAATTTTAGCTTCCCAAATATAGCTGGGGCTACCTTCAACCCACCCATCCTATGAGTTCGAAACCATATGGGAGAAATCAGTTGAATCAAGCTAGAGGGGGGAGAATATGAAGGGAATAATACCAAGGTTAATCGATGGAGAAACAACAGGGCAAATAGGGCGGTGGTTCGAGCCGCACCAAGGGAGGATGGAGGATTTAAGATAGCATTTTTTCAAGACAAAATATTCTAAGGCCAGGAACCGGTCAAGTTTCATGGTAATATGGCCTGGCCCAATGCGCTTATTGTTCTGGGTATAAAGGAACCTATGAGGTTTTAAATAAAAAAGACATAGGTTAAGGGTTAAGTCTTCCATGTCTTCTTGGGAGGCATCTCTAACCGGGGAGCCTCCTCTTTTCTCATTTTGAACCAAGGTAGTGTTAAAGTCTCCCCCAAGAATATATTTGATCCCATACTTTGAGTCTTTTAAATCCAATAAAGCCTTAAAACACTCTTTTTTTCTCTATTATGGACTGAAATATATATTTATAACTACAACATTTTGATTTAATTCTAAACTCTTGAAAGTGGTTGAAATCTAGTGAGTGTTTTTCAAGGAAATTACCAAATGTGATTTTTTTTTATTCCACATTGTGCAAATACCACCTGAAGCTCCTCTTAAGCTGTTAGCTTCTATTTCACTTAAACCCCACAGTGAAGGGTGAGTAGAGGAGGTGTTGGTCACACTAAATTTAGTCTCCTGGAGAATGGCTCCATCTGGTTTTTCTTTTTGAATTAAGGCTTTACTTCCATTATTATATTTCTAGTACCAAGATCCCTGCAATTCCAGGAGATAATCTTCATTATTTACCTTTAAAGGTTGTTTCCCCTATTACTAGGCCATTTGCATTCCCTTTATTTCCTCCTTTAGTTCCCAAATCTTCTAGCTTTCACAAGATTATATGTTGGAAGCCTAGTTCCTTATCCTTCTCTGTTTTTTCATTCCTTATCTCTTTCTTATTTTTTCGTCTTGATCGTCTTGTATTTCTTCCTTTATTCCTTATACGTGATCCATCTGAATTTTCTTCTGTCGAGCTTGCAGGCATCGATAATATTTCTATTTATTTTGAGGTTAAGAACCCTTCATCTTCTTCCTCTTCCTCTGTGGATTATTCAAAATTGATGGATGTTTCTAGTCGTGTGGGATGAATTGGGATATGTTGCGAAGTTGAAGGAGGGTGGGAGACCTCCTACCCGATTATTGACCCTTGTCTTTTCGAGTCGAGGTCAGGATTGTAAACTTATTTTGGTTTGTGTCATCTTCATTTCTTGGGGTTTCTGTACCCAAGGGAGGGATTGGATTGATTTGGGCCATGCCTTCTTTCTTGGGATTTATGGTTGAAGCAATCCCTGTTTTGTTATTTTTTTTATTGTTCCTTTTTTTTCCTCTTGGCATTCTGCCACTGCTTGGTTGCTTCTCCTTGATGTTTAGAATTTTCTAGTTGTTTGGGGCATCCTTTTGAAAAGTTCTCAGATTCGTGGCACATCTTACACTTAAATGGGAGTTGGTCATAGTCCACTTCCTGAACATGGATTCAATTATTCATACAAATATTTACCTTCATTGAAAGTCATTTTTCAAGGTCGACTTCCACATAGATCCAAGCATAGGAGAATTGTCCCTCTTTTGATTTAACACATTCAATGTATTTTCCGAGTGCATTCTCAATCCAATGAAATGTAGCATCATTCCAACAATGGAGCAGAAGGAAATGGAGCTTAACCTAGACCGGAAAGGAGGAGGGAAAATCACATTCCGAGTTAAAATTAGGGCTTCATCGATCTAAATATATCCCTTGAGTGACCATTAAGTAAGGGTATCTTCTGAACACTAGGTCTCTATCCATCTTGTTCTAAAAAAATAAGGTATAAAATAATTTCCCACAAAAGGTTGATATAACCTCGCCTTGAATGAGGGGTTTCCAATTCTTATCTATCCAAGAGCGCAAATAATGGGCAAGGGCCAAAGACCCATGAATTTCCCAATAATCCCATGGTCTGCAAGTTGTAGATCTCTTGAGCGGGCATGCAAAGCGCTAATGGAAATCTCTGGAATGGTATCAATATTTTTCACGAACCATGACGGTCCTTGTTTATAAAAGCAGGGAGTCACCATGACCAAAGAATTGAATGCAACAATATCTGCATCAATGGTAACGTTCAGGGCCGACACAACCATGGGGTTGTCTGGCCAAATAATTGGAGGGGGGAAAAACAGTCGAAAGAAGAGAGGGAGGAGAGAGGTAGAGGGGAGGGGGGAAAGAGAGGAACTCAACAGGGCCAAGCCGAGGGGGAAGCCCATTGTGCAAAGCTCAGGAGCAGCTAGGTCAAACATTTTTTATTTTTATTTTTATTATTTTTTAATATTATTAATGATAATATAGATCCTATTATCTTTCACATTATAAAGAAGCTTATGCAAAATAAAAATTATAACTTATTTTAAAGTATATTATGCTTTTAAATGCAAATGAATCCTGTCATTAAATCAATTAGCTCATTATCAATAATAGATATAGGCCTTTGAGTAAAATAGACATGGGTAAATATTCCTAACTATATGATAGCCAATAATAATTATGCATATAGAAGCATGAAAGACTCTCTATTTTGAAGAGAGCCTTTCTTTGGATGTTCCTCGACACTTTCATGAAAATGTAACTTTTGAAATTGAATAATGAACAAGTATAAAAATGCATTTTTTCATTGTTCTTTTTGGATAATAACTCTTCTGAATTGGGATCTGTTGTGAAGTTGAAGGAGGGTGGGATATCTCCTCTCCGACTATTGGCCCCCCGTCTTCCTCAGTCGAGGTCAGGACTATAAACTTATTTTGGTTTGTGCCATCTTCATTTCTCTGGGTTTCTGTACCCAAAGGAGGGATTGGATTGATTTGGGCTAGGCCTCCTTTCCTGGGATTTTTGGCTGACGCAGTCCCTATTCCATTATTTTTTTTATTGTTCCTTTTTTTCATTTTGGCATTCTGCCACTGCTCGATTGCTTCTCCTTGATGTTCAAAATTTTCCTGTTGTTTGGGGCATGATCCTTTTGCAAAGTTCTCATATTCATGGCACATATTTCACTTAAATTTGATTTGTTCATAGTCCACTTCTTGAAAGTGGGAAAAATTATCTATACAAATATTTACCTCCATAGGAAGTCAATTTTTAAGGTCGAATTCCACACAGATCCGAGAACAGGAGAATAGTACCTCTTTTGGTTCATCACATTCAATGTATTTTCCCAATGCTTTCTCATTCAAACTAAATGTTTCATCATTCCAACAATAGAGCGGAAGGAAAGGAGCTTAACCCAAACTGGAACAGAGGAGGGTACATCAAATTCGGGGTTGAAACTAGGGCTCCTTTGATCTAAATATAGCCCTTGAGCGCCCATGAAGTAAGGGTCACTTCTGAACACCATGTCTCTATTCATCCTGTTCTAAAAAAAGAAGGTATAAATTCATTTCCCACAAAAGGTTGACATAATCTCACCTTGAATGAAGGGTTTCCAATTTTTATCTATCCAAGAGCACACAGAAAAGGGCGAGGGCCAAAGACCCATGAATTTCCCAATAAGCCCATGGTCCGCAAGCTGTAGATCTCTTGAATGGGCATGTAGAGCGCTAATGGAAATCTTCTGAATCTCCTGGAAAGTTTGTAAAGGTGTGCTGGAAATGCAGAAAGGAAGGGCACTACAAAAAGGACTGCAAATCTAAAGCTCCTGAGAAAGGAAAGGGATCTGATGATGCTCCTTCTGCAGAGGAAAAAACCACCTTGAATGAAGGTGGGGATGTTTATTTGGCTTCTTCTTCAAATACACATGTAGATAATGAGTCATGGTTGATTGACTCGGGTGCATCCTTTCACTTCACTCCTCATAGGGAGTGGTTTTGCGAGTATGAGAAATATGATGGCGGTGATGTCTTCTTAGGTGATGATAGGAAGGCCAGAATCATTGAATGTGGAAAATTCAAGCTGAAGCTGCAAGGTGGAAGGATTAAAACACTTCTTGGTGTTCTACACATTCCTGCATTGGCCAAAAATCTGATTTCTGTAAGCAAGATGGATGATACAGGTGTAAAAACAGTGTTCGAGAAAGATACATGTAAGATGGTTAGGGGAGCACTGGTATTAATGCGGGGAGTTCATATTGGAACTCTATACAAGCTTCAAGGTAGCACTATTATTGATGGGTGCAATAGTTCTGTGGTTCCCGAAAGTGGAGTGGAAAGCCTAGCGGTCTCTGGAGAGAAGACCATGCTATGGCATCAAAGGCTTGGACATGTTGGAGAGAAGGGCCTTCAGATACTGCAAGGAAATAGTATGGTAGAAGGTATGTCTAATATCTCTTTGGATTTTGATTTCTATGAACATTTTGTATATGGGAAGCAGAATCGGGTGAGTTTTCCTTTTGGTGCTAAGAGGGAAAAAAAGATATTAGAGCTTGTGCACAGTGATGTGTTTTGGACCTGTGTCGGTTCCATCACTGGGTAAGTCTGTGTACAATGTTTCATTCATAGATGACTTATCAAGGAATACATGGATATATTTCTTGAGGAATAAATCTAAAGTCTTTGAAAAATTTAAATAATTTAAGGCTCCGATGGAAAACCAGATAGAGAAGAAGATAAAGGTGCTGAGGACAGATAATGGTGGGGAGTTCTGCAAGAAATAATTTGAAGAGTTCTGTAAGAAGTGTGTTATAGCATGACATAGGACTACTCCATGATACACACCTCAGTAAAATGGAGTTGCAGAAAGAATGAACAGAACGTTGATGGAAAAGCCAAGAAGCATACTCAGTGGTACTGGGTTAGGACAAGAATTCTGGGCATAGGCAGTGGAGACTGCATGTTACTTGGTTAATATATCACCTTCATCAACGTTGGAGGATAAGACTCCACATGAGGTATGGACTGGTAAGAAAACCTCTCTTTCACATCTAAGGGTTTTTAGATGTGATGCATATGTACATGTTCCAAAGGAGAAAAGGACCAAGTTAGATAATAAATCTGAAAGGTGCATCTTTATTGGGTATAAGGATGGTTTAAAGGGTTACAAGCTTTGGAACCTAGAAACAAGGAAGGTTGTGTACAACCAAGATGTGGTGTTTAGAGAGGTGAAAGATGTTGTTAAACATGAAGTCCTACCAAAGGAACCTGAAAAGATAGAGTTTGAGCTAAAGGAGGATGAATCAGACTCTACAACAGAAGAAGACTCAGAAGAGGAAGAGCCATAAACTCTAGTTGTGAGAAGATCAGTTCGGGAAAGAAGACAACCAAAAAGGTATAGTCCATTTGCTTTCTATTCAAAGTTTTCTTTAACTATAACTAATGATGATCCCAAAACTGTTAGGGAGGCAGTAGATTCAGAGGATGGAAAGCTCTGGAAGGAGGGCATGGTTGATGAAATGGCATCCTTGCATAAAAATGAGGCATGGGATCTGGTGGAGTTGTTGGCTGGAAGGAAGCCCATTGGGAGAAAATGGGTGTTTAATAAGAAGATGAATGTAGAAGGCAAGGTGGAGAAACACAAAGCTCGGTTGGTAGAAAAAGGTTATTCCCAAGTGTCGAGAATTGATTTTGGTGATATTTTTTCTCCTGTTGCCAAAGTTACTTCTATTAGATTACTTTTATCTGTTGCTGCTGCATTTGATTTTGAGGTAGAACAGATGGATGTGAATACAACATTTCTTCACGGGGATCTCGAAGAGTAGATATACATGAAACAACCTGAAGGCTTTATGGTGAAGGGGAAGAAATAACTGGTATGCAGGTTAAAAAAGTCTTTGTATGGGTTAAAACAGTCACCAAGGATATGGTATCAGAAATTTGATACCTATATATGGGGACTTGGCTTCACCAGAAGCAAAGAGGATCACTATGTTTATTTTAAATTAATTGGTGACTATGTTATTTATTTGGTCTTGTATGTGGATGATATGTTGTTGATTGGAAATGACAAAGAAATTATCCAGTATTTGAAGACCCAATTGTTCTCCAAATTCGACATGAAGGATCTTGGTGCTACAAACTATATTTTGGGCATGGAAATTAAGAGAGATCAGGCAAAGAGGAAGCTCTGTTTAAATGAGAGGAAGTATGTCGATACTATATTGTAGAGGTTCAATATGCAGGATAGTAAACCGATGAATGTTCTGATTCCTGTAGGTGTAAAGTTGTCTGCTGAACAGTTTCCCAAGAGACAAGAAGAAGAGGAAGATATGTCCCGTGTTCCATATGCAAGTGCAGTGGGTAGCCTGATGTATGCAATGTTATGTACTAGGCCATACATTGCACATGCATTGGGAGTATTGAGCAGGTTTATGTCAAACCCAAGGAAGGATCATTAGACAGTAGTGAAGCGGGTTTTCAAATATTTGTGTGGCACTAGTGATTATGGCTTGTGCTACCAGGGAAGACCAGGATTAGAAAGAGTGTTGGACATTCGTGGTTTTTTTGATGCAGAATAGGCTAGATATCTGGACCAAAGAAGATCTACAAGTGGATTTGTGTTTAGCCTATTTGTAGGTGCAGTCAGTTGGATGAGTAAAAGATAGTCTGTAGCGGATCTTTCAACTAAAGAGGCAGAATACATGGCAGCCACTCATGCAAGCAAGGAAGAAAATTGGTTGCAGAGATTGTGTTCAAGTATGGGGTTGGTGCAGCAAGCTATAAGGATATATTGTGATAGCCAAAGCGCAATTTTCTTGGCTAAGAACCCTTCTTATCATTCAAAGAAAAATCACATTGATGTTAAATATCACTTTGTGAGATATATGGTTGAGGCTAAAAGGGTGTTGCTGGTAAAGGTGGACACCTTGAAGAATTTTCCAGATGCATTGACAAAGTCTGTGAGCACTAAGTAATTCTCTTGGTGTAGATAAACAATGGGTGTTACAAAGCTGGGCTAATTACTCAGCTCTCTTGTGGCCCCCCGTAGAAAGAAAACAACAAGTGGGAGAATGTTGGGTATGTGTTATATTCAACTACCAGTACCAAGTATTAGATGGATGAGGTAGCCCCGAATAATAACGCACACACTGGGCCTAAGCTTAACCCCCTCTTAACCGGGTCTCTATGGCGCTCGGGTTTTCTTTTCTGTGGGCGGATAGACGGATTTTAAAGCTCCCTAAAATGTCAACTTCTATGTTTCAAGATGTAAACTGACCAAGGTGGCTTATTGGATGCCTACCCCCTTTTCCCTAACTTAAACTATAATTTATCTTGTGGCCCCTGTGGGGAGAGTTAATGAATTTAGTTAGGTTAGTTTTAAGGTGGATTTGATTCACTTATTGTGTGAAAGTGTGTGAGAAAGATGTGAACAATCGCACAGTTTTACCATGTGGATATGTGGTGATCCTTTACAAATCCCCTATTAATTTACATTTGGTTGTTCCTTGCTAAAAGCAAATCATGTGCGGATATGGGCCGCTTATAATTTTTCCTAGTTAATCTAAGTGATCAACTAAAGGGAGATGGAAAATTATCAAAAGAGATATTTCATATGCTTGCCTATGGTCACCAAAAGGTGCAAAGGCAGCAGAGATTACTTTCTCTCTAAGGATACTTAAATCCTAGTCCCAACTCCTAGTGCCAAAAAATTAAACTAAAGTTAATGAATTTAAACTAGGAAAAATAAAAAATTTAGCTAAGCATGTGTGGACTAGAGCCACTTACTTTGGTGTCTATGCTCGCAAAAAAAAATAAGTTACTTCAAATTGAAAGTAAATTTCCCCCTACTTAAACTATGTGGTTTTTTTTTCGAAAATAAACTTCGAAATTTTAAAACTAACACCTAGAACTACTCAAATGCAACCAACAATGAGTTTTAACTAGTCGTGCGACACCTCACACAGTGCTTGTAGTTTTCTTATGGGCTTCCAGTCACTTTAAAAATAGGAAATGAAGGGAAATGGTAGAAATTTTTTGCCTCTAGTTTCTGCATGGAAATGTCTCACACAGGCGCAAAATCTATCACGCAAGTCAGTGCTGAACGTTTGTGGTCGGGCGCGCCCGTCTACGTAAAATGTGAGAAAATTTCCTACAAATTTTGTTTTTCGGAGCTTCTGAACTTTGGCCTCTCGCTAAGGGTGAACGGGAAGAGAAGAATAGAAGAGGGGCTACTCAAGCCAAACTCCATAGCAGATAAAAAAGGTCCCTACAATAGGTGCAACCACATTAACTAGAAAGTAAAATCAGTGGAGTCGTCAATCCTGTGTTGGTAGATTTGGTTCACAAGTGTACCAATCCACACTTGCTTAAGAGGAGTGGTCACTGCCTCTTAAGCTTCTGGTCACATGTAGATAAACAAAAGAGTTAGTAGGTTAGTGAACATGCTATAAAATAAAACAAACTAGATAATGATATAGTATGCATATGTAGAGAGAAAACAAGACTAAACTAAAAAAACATATGAAATATCATATAGATATAGACAAAGCAATAATACTAATGGCGACGTCAATGTCCCCTCTTATTTTTTGTTATTAAGGAGAAAGATAGTACATTTATACACTTGCCAAGGGGCCCTTATAAATACAGAGTTCTAAGACCCAATGCAAGGATTTTTTTTCCTCCTAGCTGCTTGGTGCAAGGTATCTCTCTCTACTCCAAAGGATTGGAGTTGTTGGATGGCCAAAAACTGAATCCCCTCTCTACTTCTGCTCCGGATTACACACTGCTAGATTGCTTCAAAGAAATTTCAGCCAGCATAACACTGTGCTATCCATTTTTTCATCTCTTGGTGGCCTTTTATAGATGAATTCAAACTCTCCTTCCCTCTCTTTGTACATTGATGGATGGTGACCCAAGAGAGGGGGTTGATTCCATTGTGTGCCACATGATTCCATTGTGTGCTCCCTTGAGGTCCCAGGGAGGCTTAGGAAGTTGTCCTTGGGCAGCTTCAAGTGTGGGATCAGTTTCCTGGAGTGTGCCTTGTGGTCCTAGAAAGTGACTTCCACCACTCTCAGGTCCACACGGATTTTTGAGGGAAAGTCACAAAAAGGCGTGGCTATCAAAGTAAAATGCGCATGAAGGCACATTCTACTTGTGTCTTGAGTGTGAAATTTGATTTTTGTTCTGGACCTTAGAGATTTTTAAAAAAATGCAGATTCTCTAATGTGCCTCAGCCCTGTAAATCCTTCTTCTTGAAATTTAATAATGTCATATTTTCTTGTTTGATTTTCCTAGAGTTGTAGTGCAATGAGAATCCCTAGGTTGCTGAGATAAGGGCTAATGGGGGATGTGATCCTGTTGGTTGGAGGCTACCAGGTTTGGTACCTTGGATATATGATGGCATTGAGAGTACTTAGAGACTCGTGAGGGTAGTATAAATCATGGAGCTACAACATCATGGTCGTCCTTAGTTGTGTTAGCCACCGAGTAAAATTTGATTATATCAAAAGGTGGCTAAATCTGTTTTGAGCCTTCAAGGAACAAATTCTATTACTAAAAATTGTTGGATCTCAAGACTCTTGAAGGCCTCCTACCTACTGTCCAAATCCTATACTTTTGTTTACATCCCAAAAAGACTCTAAAATCCCGCTTTGATTTCCAAGGCCAAATGTTGCATGCAAACACCATTTTTTCCTTTCCCTTCTTCCCAAACTAACCTCATCTTTCTATCCCCTTATTTCCCACAAAAATCCCCTCATTTTCACATTTCTTCCTTTTCCCTCATCAAAAATCCCCTTTATAAGGTTCTAATACCCCTTCTTAGCCTTATCTGAATCCCCAAATTCCTTTGAAAATCCTCGAAAAGCATTAAAATGCATATTTTTCTATGTATTGGGCTTAAGCCCCTCAGCCTTTTCGCCCATACACCTGGCGCCGTGATCTGTGCGTTGAGCGATCGGGCACTTGTCTGGTTTAAATAAATATTTCGCCCTCTACACATTAAAAAAACCTTCGATATTTAGTTAAATCGTCGAATTAACATTTTATTAAAATTTTTTCCACTCGTGCAAATATGGAGTGATCTCGACCATCGATTCAATCCACGGATCCGACGGTGCGAGCACGCCTCCTGTGGACCCCCCCCGGCCGTGCGCCGTTTTCCAAAAACCGTGTGGTTTTTATCGCACTACTCTTCGGCGAGAGGGCGGTTTTTTCCCCGATGGCCGGCGTATTCCATACGACTTGCTGACACGCGTCCCAAGCAATCGTTCCGAAACCACCATCCATCGCGTATTAAAGTCATCCATCGCACTTTATCGTTCGGACGAGGACGCCCTGCCGATATCGCGCGTGGGACCGTCCAATCTAGGCCCACCGATCCAACAATGATCGCTCGCCGAAGTTGCTCGATGGTTAATGAAGGTGCGCACAATAGCGCGGGCCATCATACGGCGCAGCAAATCAATCTCCGCTCGTCGATTCGATTCGCGGATCGATGACCCACAATTCATCGCCCGATCTCTCCGTTTGACTTTCCATTGCCCAATCCCAACCGTCGATCTCGTGTGATCGACGGCTCAAATTCATCCTTCTCCTCTCGACCACCTTGTTCAATCTCGACCGTCGATCTCCGCAAGATCGACGCTCATACTTTAACCCTTCTTTCACCCATTCCACGATTGCTCCCGATCAATCCTAACCGTTGGATGATGCCATCCAACGGCTCCGATCTCCTCGCACGCCCTCCAATGAAGTTAACCTATATACGCGGGTTTTATAATAGTTTTTCATGTTTTGCGGTGGTTCTAAATCATTTTTTCGTTATTTCCAAAGAAGATTCGGATGCGGAGGGTGACGACTCTCCCGTCTTCGATTCGTCAAAGTAAATCATCCACGTGGGTGGAAATGCACGTTTCATAAATGTTTTCTCGGGCATGGATGCCTTATAAACCCCGCACATACCCGCACACCAAATAAAAACACCATGAAAGGGGCATAGTCAAAGAGTATCGATGCCGAAGACCAAAATGTATCGAACGGAGGATTAGAGATAGTTTTACGGAATTACGGCTAAGACGATTATCAAAAGCCTAATCCCCGCTTTAAAACACGATTTAAAGAATATTTTAAGGGTTTTATCGACAAGAGCGCTTTCCACCGCCACAATTGAGGCAAATTGATCCCTCTAGTTACCGAAATGCCACCTATGCCTCAAAGTATTCAATCGAGGCCGAATTTATTGATCGGGGATCAGATATTTGTCTCAAACACGACAGAAGAGTTACTCCTCGCGGGGACTTCAACGCAAAGAATGGCTACGGAGTTACTTCGACGCCAAAACGGAGGCTAATTGAACCTTTTCCAGACTTCTAAAGGCACCTACGACCTCACGTAAAATTAAAGGCCTCCGAACAATTAATACTAATTGAGGATCTTATCTCTAAATTGCTCGACAGAAAACTATTTTTTTAGGTTAAAGAACGAGCTCGGAAGAAGATATTTTCAATCATCGAGCCTTGAAAGACACAAACAGAAAGTTATAAACGATTACATTCCCACCGTATGCCTTGCCTAGTTCCCAAAGGCCATGAATTGCATTGATTACATAATTAAGGATACTTGACCCCGAAAATCCTCCCACCTCTTCATTCTTCTATAAATACTGCTTGTAGAAGATGAGAAAAATGTTGGTCTCCGGACATTTGAATCCATGTAATAGTTATTCTAAAGCTACTGATGCCTCTATTTGCAACTTAAAGATACATAAGTCGATATGAGAAGTTTGAAGTTGTAGAGACCCACCTAAGCTTCGTTTCGATTGTAACCTGGCTTTGAACATCAAATACAAGCTACCGATTTATGGGATCCCGATTTGTGTCAATGGTGATGTGTTCCTCACTCGTCAATTGTTATTTTGCTTAATGTTTTCATTCTGTTTCATTTTCTCCGATAAAGGGCGACAAACATAGAGATAGGATTTACTTTCTACAGTACCCTACTCTCACTCGAAAACTTTATTGTCTATGTTTTCTTCATTTGAACATTCTCTTTGAAGAGTACATCAATGCGAGTTGGTTTAAAGGCACTTGTCTGATCTAAATTTCTCTTTGTCACTCAGTATCCATGTTTTCCTTATTGAACATGCGAAGAAATATAGTTTAAAAAGCACTTGTTTGATCTTAAGTCTGCTTTCAATCGTCTTTTTAATGTTTTCTTATTGAAAGCATTTCAAAGCAAAGAGCTAGTTTAAAGGTATCAACCTGATCTTAGAATACTTTTATGTTTCCTTATTGAATATGCTCGAAAACGGGTGGTAGTTTAAAGGCACTTACCTGATCTTAAGCTTTTCAATTTTTTTTTAATGTTTTCTAACCGAAAGAACTTCCAGCACTGGGTTTAAAGGTATTAACTTTCGATCTCGGAAAACTCTCACGTTTTTCTTTAAGTACATGCTCGAAGCAATATAGTTTAAAAGAACTTACTTGATCTCGAGTACATGTTTTACTATATCTTCATTTGTTTTTTTCTTCATTTTCTATCTGTTTCATTCCATAAAATCACCCTAAGAGATCCTTTGACATAAGTGACTTGCCCCATGGATCCTCGCTTGAACCCCTCGCTCGTCCAATTAAAATCCTCCTATAACTCCATAGCCCAATGGGTCAAAATCGTCTTTGCCTTTTTTGTCAACCAAATCATTCCTTCATTTGCAGAAACACCTTCACCCTTCATTTTGAAACCGCCTTCACTTTCATCATGTCCTTTCCCAACCAAAAAAAACAAAACAAAACCCAAGCTCTTCATAACTAGCCTAATATCATAATTTTAGCTATTAAAGATCACATATTTAAACTCATTCATAGAGAGATCCCTCTCTCGGATTCGGGAGGGCTAGAT
Organism: Pinus albicaulis; assembly: GCA_034641835.2. Classification (NCBI taxonomy): domain Eukaryota; kingdom Viridiplantae; phylum Streptophyta; class Pinopsida; order Pinales; family Pinaceae; genus Pinus; species Pinus albicaulis. Next base: position 549,181,745 of record CM076583.1, on the reverse strand, counting down.
CCTAGAATCCCAAAGTTGGTTTAAACGATGTTGCTTCGTAATTGGACTCCCGCCAATCTTGCTAATAAATTACGTATTCCTAACAGAGTTGACTGAGATAGACACCTTGGAGGTGGTGGCACAACTTGAGGGACTAGTTGTGTAGTGAAGGGACTTGGGTACGTGCTGATGGGGGATGTTAGCCTCTTGGTTGAAGGTTTCTAGGTTTGGTACCTTGGCCCTATTATGTTTTGTTGGAAATATGATGCGAGTGTTGCCCCTTGATGGCAACCCACCCGAATGAAGATGAAGACATAAGATTGTTGACATGTGTTGTCCTTGATAGAAATCCACCCGATGAAGTTATTATTGACTTGATGGACTTGGTAAAAGATGTAAATCTGATGTGATGTGATGTTTGTTGGCAAAATGATGCTGATAGAGTGTTGTCCTTGAATGGCAACCCACTTGATGAAGATGATGGCAACCTACTTGATGAAGTTGTGCTTTATGACTTGATGGACTTGGTAAATGATGTAACTCGATGTATCTACGGAGAGTACAGAAGGTAATGAAGAAAGGAATTCAATATGTGCTAGATCTATGATGAAAAGAGTATGTCTCAAGGCATACGCGGATTTGTCTAGTATAAGTCGCGTATGCATCGCGGTAAATAACGTGCCAAGTCGCGTATGGGAAAAAGCACTCATAAAGTGTAAAACCAGGGGGGGTAACCACCATGGTATTGACCCATTGTATTGGGTAATGATTCGTCTAAATGACTCCCCGTCGGGAATACCATCGGAAGTAATGTGGTTTTGGCTCATGGTATTGAAAAAGGGTAAACCTATATAAGGAGAAGAAATTCATTATGCAAATCATGAGTGTGGGTGCAAGATGTCCGAGCTTGAATGAATACTTCTCTCCGAATTATATCCGAATGGAAAGGGTTACGAGTTGAATGATAGATCCGAATGCATGATGCACCAATGAATAAATGATGAAGAAGGGAATCTAGATCCCGGAATGTATTTGTATCTGCTAGATCGTGTTATGGAATGCTTAGATCCGAGATGAGGCAAACATCTCGTCCCGAAGTGAAAGGGTTAAATCTGAACCGAATATCCGATCCGAAGAAGTATGTCTGCTCTATAATGACCGAAGATGTATATGCTAGTTCGGAACAGAGGACGTGTATATACACGGGTTTGGTAAAAGCGAAAGCGCGTATCGACTTGAAGTATAAATAGATGTATACGCTAGTTGATGGGAATAAAGCGCGTGTATACGCGGCATCGGTGAAAGGAAAGCGCGTATGCAAAAAATAGGGTTTCTGTCAAGCATGGGGTATGAAATGTCCGATACTGTTCATCGTAGTCATCGCTATCCGTATTCTGCGACTCCGGGGTTGTCTGTATACGGTTTGGTTGTATGATTAAGCTTAAATGTGTAGAGTGGGTCCGATCGAAAATATGATGAAACGTGGCTCGTAAGTTGTGTCCTAAAGGAAGCTTTGGATCCAGGGTGAAAATTGATGAAACATGGTCCATAGAGGTCGTTGAGGTTGTAGCCTTCGATCATGGGGTCGTAGCTCCCCTTCCAAGTGAGGCCGGTAAACGAGATCGGGGGGTCGTAGCTCCTTCCGGGAGAGGCCGGTAAACGAGAGCGAGGGGGTCGTAGCTCCCTTCCAAGAGAGGTCGGTAAATGAGCACGGTGGGTGCTCATGCGTGTCGGTAGGAGGTCTGCGCCAGCACATATGTTGTAAGATGTTTTCTCTATAATAAAATATTGAAGGCTCAAGAATCGCGATGAGTGGTTTTCTCCCGACTTGGGTTTCCACCTAAAATCCCTGGTGTTCATGTGTGATGGTTTATACTATTTTTACCGCACATGTTTCATCGTTTGTTGAACATCTAATGAATGAATGATGGAATGATATAAGTGAAGAATTAATGGCATAATTAGATCTCTGTGTATACGCGAGTTTTATGAAGGATATCCGTGTATACGCTAGTTGGCTTCGAGAGAAAGTAGTGTATGGGTTTTAGAGAGTGAAAAAGTAAAAGTTTGATAAAGTCCCTAAACATCGATTCACCCCCCCCTCTCGGTATTTTTCCCAACAATTGGTATCGGAGCGTGTTCTTCACGAAGCTTGATCGCTTGAAGGAGATCCGTCGTAATTGGAAGTCTTGAAGGAGTAATGTCTCTAAAGCCACCTCTATTCAATGGAAGCAATCCGATATTCCGGAAGGTACGAACTAAAGCATATCTGCAAAGTCTTGGTGCGAGAAGTATGGGCAATCGTGGAAGAAGGCTATCAATATCCGACAATTATTCCTACCGATGTGAGTCGAAAGAAAGAAGTATGAAATCAATGCCAAAGAAGTGAATGTCTTATTAGGAAGCATGTTCGGAACTTGAATTTGCTAAAAGTAATGCAACTAAATTTAGCAAAAAGAAATATGGGACAAAAATCATTCTCGAGCTATGAAGGAGATACAAAGGTAAAACGTGCAAAACTCCAAACTCTTAGAATTGAATATGAAAATTTAAGGATGCATAGTGATGAAAGTATTGCAGCTTTCTTTCTTCATCTAGATGATATTGTAAATCGAATGAGAAATTTGGGAGAAACCATAACCGATACTACTACGGTGGGAAAAAGTCTTAAGATCCTTGAATTCAAAATTTGACTCTAAAGTTTCACTATTGAAGAAAGGCAAGATCTCGTAAACTCTTACTATTGTTCAATTACATGGTATTCAAACTGCTTTTGAAATGAGACAAGGAGGTCCTTCTCAAATCAAAGAAAGTTGTTTTTAAGGCATCTCGCAAAAGGAAAAGAAAAGGAAGTTGTCAAAGAATCCAGCTATATATCCGAAGAAGAAGAAGCGAATTTTGTGAGAAAACTCCAACTAGGTATTGGAAGATTCAAAGGTAAGCTTCCCTTCAAATTTTTTGATTGTGGAAGAGTTGGTCACTATGTCTGCTAAATGTCCTTATAGAGAAAAAACATGGTAAAGGGAAACAATTTGAAAAGAGGAAGAATTATTATGCAAATGAAGATGATGATGAAGTGTCCAAGTGAAGATGAAGAAGATTCTAACCAAGCTCTACAAGTGCTCATGGCAAAGAAGCAAAAAGAAGAAGGTTACTCAAGGAAAGGAGATACCTCGAAATCGTGTATAGCGAGAAATTGAAGGAGATGAAATAGGTATTGATCGTTGTTCTTGTATTTCACTTAATCGTATATGCAAAGGTAAAGATAGTGAAAGTAACGGTATGGATTTAGAAGAAGGCTGTCAAGATTAAAGATGAAGATCGACAAAATTCATCTAAGGAGAATGAATCTATATACAAGTATCAAAGGTTTCATGCTTATGCATCCAATCGAATGAAAAATACTAGAAGCAGAAATCAACGATCTAAATGCGAGATCTCAAAATATCAAAAAAGGAAGAATGAAGGTCTTGAAGCTGAATCATCTCTCTACAAGCTGATCTTGAAGCATCAAATAACAAGAATGAGGAACCTCTACGATCAATTGAAAAGGAGGGTCTTGAAGAAGAAATCATTTCTCTCCAAGAAGACCTGGGATAAATCAAATAAGAAGAAGGAAGGACTTGAAGCAGCAAATCATCTCTCTCAAAGAAGATCCGGAAAAATCAAATAAGAAGAATGAAGAGCTACAACAAACCCTGTGAAGAAAACGAAAAATTGGTTGAAAGAAGAGATTCTAAATCGAATGATCAAGTAGAAGATGGGAGAAGGAAAGAAGAAAGCATGACGAAGCAATGTCAAGCCTTGGAGGTTGAGGTAAAAATTCTCAAAGGTAAATTAGAAGAAAAGGTTAAACTTTTGAGGTTTCAAGATAGTACTAAGATTTTGGACAATATTCTCGAGTAATCAAAGGTCTCCCATTGCCAAAAATTGGTCTTGGTTTTCATAAAACTCGTTAAAGGAGAATCTAGTTCACAAGGAAGTGCTAAAGATTCAAAGGAAGTCAATGCAAAACTTGAAGAGTTGAAAGAAACAAAAGGTCAACCAACGATCATGATTTCTCAAAAGATATCATTCAAGAATGTTGAATGTTTTAAATGTCATAATTATGGGCATATTGCGGAAAATTGCGTGAAGCAGTAATATTTCAGCCACAAACTAATAGATCCTACATAGAAAGGTACTGCGTTTCTTCAAGGGATATTGTTTTTTCATGTAACAAGTATGGACATAAAGCGACCGATTGTAAAAGGAGGAAGATTAGAAATACTCATTATGATTCTTATGCTTATTTCTCCCGGACACATGAGATGTTATTCTTGTAACAAGTATGGACATGTAGAAAAGGAATGCGAAAGTTGAACGGATCCGAGAAAGTGGACAATTTTCAGCACACAGCTAGGGAAGTTCAAGCAAATTTGGAAAAAGAAGGAGGACCAGTCGAAACGTAGGAATTCGACCCTACTCGATCATCCGCTTCGAAGCTTACTTCTCTTATTGATTGTGAGAATGATGTGGGATACATTATGAGATTTAGTAATGTATCGTCACAGTAGGGGAGCAATGTATGATGATTCTCATGGTTGATTTAATTATTCTGGTTATATGTATTTCATGATCGAGAATCGATATGAAGAAGACAGTACAAGGGGAAGGACAAGTTCGTGGGGAGATGAAGGAATGTGAAAATTTCTATGCTTCACTTTCCATACACGGGTTAGATGAACAAAAAGTCGCGTATACACGCGAGTTCCAGCAGCGATACGATCGCGTATTCATTAAGGATAAGAGAATTGGGATGACATCCGAAGATCGGGAGTAGAGGTTTAGGGGGAGCATCATCCGATCGTTAATAATCTATTATTGACTCAGTACGCTCAGTTTCTCGCTCTAAATAATGATGATATGATAATTGGTTTCTTATGTTGAAGATTATGGATGAGTCCCGTTTTCTTTTTGATGAAGAGTATTCGTTGTCTGAAAGTCTTATAATTCGTGAGATAAGGACGGATCATGCATAGAATTGCTGATGACTTATCGATGAAGGTATTCGAAAGTTGCACAAGTTAAGGAGGAGCACTCGGGTTCGGGGGGGGGGAGCAGCAGGGTTGAATACTAATGATTGCATTGTTGGCACTATGACTACTTATTCTTTGGATATTGTGATACTCATGCTCAAATGATGATGACTTGGTATATGATTTATTATGATGAGATTTTGAGCCCCTGTTTGCTGAAAAGTATCTGTTGTTCTCACACATGGATGAGTTGGAATTCATTTGATTCAAGAATAGATCATGCAGAGTTTATTACTATGGTTGAGATCTTTTCCCTACATATGTTACTTCATGTTAAATCTTAAAGATCATGGTGATATTGGACCACATGGATGATTGACGCATATTTGAAGATGTTGTTCTAGTATGATAATTTCTCTTGGAAAGATTGTATTGATGTCGTAAAGAATCGAAGGCTTGGTTACTAATGTGCTTATGCTACAACCGTTGGATGACGCTTGAAGACACAACTACACTTGTTTCTATCTATATGTATTCCAGGGGAAGCATTCAAATATCTCGGAAAGAAGTCGAACATTGTCTTTGCCTCACAGTAGGATCAGATGCGGTTGAAATATAGAAGATGGTAGTGGATACGCGAATTTCATGAAACACGATCGCGTATATACGCGAGTTCATTCACATAAAACCGTGTATGTCCGATTGTCGACAAATTTCTCGCTTGGGGTCGACTTTTCATGACATGTTCACGATGTTGTTTGGTATCTACGATACTCGTTTGGTATCTCTGGTGGTGTCTCAGCTTCTCACTAATTCTATTTCTAATGTTTTGATAAAGATGCCTTGATGATTTGTTGGTGAAAGTGTTCAGATGCACAAACTAAGCGGGAGCCTTAGTCATATGGAAAGGATGCTTGGATGCACGTATCTGGGAGCATTAGCTTCGATGAGTATAATGCATTGTTGGCATTATGATGGTTCGATATATGATCTCTCTTGAGGTCTTTCCGGTGTTGAGTCATAAATGGTCATATTTGTAATTTGATGAAAAGGTCTTATTGAGACCCATGATGTAAAATTGTAATATTCAGGTCATGTAAGGACTTGTCAAATTTGTAAACCCACTTGGTTGGATAGTCGAGTCAAATTTTGTAAACCCACTTGGTTGGGTAGCGAGTTGAAATGTGTAAACCCACTTGGTTGGGTACTTGAGTCTCATATGTAAATCCACTTGGTTGGATATTTGATGTAAGTATGAGTCTTTGGTGATAGGAAGTTCATAGAGTCATGTACTTCATTAAAAAAATATGTTTGAAGATTCAAACGCATGAACTCGTGGGGGAGCTTGGTCACTTCGATATACATCCGATTCTGGTAACACTTCTTCTACATGAGGAGAACAAGGGGGAGAGTGTGTTGGTTTTTGATCCGCCCTTTTGCCCTTGATGTCAAAGGGGGAGAGTGACATGGTGTTTGAGTGAAGAGAAATAATGGTGTCAAAAAGAATGAGGAGAGTGACATGGTGTCTTTGTATTCTTAATGTACCTATCTATTGTGGTGATCAAACACCATCATGGTTGCCATCAAGTCCAAAGGGGGAGATTGTTGGAAATATGATGCGCAGTGTTGTCCTTGATGGCAACCCATCGAATGAAGATGAAGACATAAGATTGTTGACATGTGTTGTCCTTGATAGAAATCCACCCGATGAAGTTATTCTTGACTTGATGGACTTGGTAAAAGATGTAAATCTGATGTGATATGATGTTTGTTGGCAAAATGATGCTCGATAGAGTGTTGTCCTTGAATGGCAACCCACTTGATGAAGATGATGGCAACCTACTTGATGAAGTTGTGCTTTATGACTTGATGGACTTAGTAAATGATGTAAATCGATGTATCTACGAGAGTACGGAAAGGTAATGAAGAAAGGAATTCAATATGTGCTAGATCTATGATGAAAAGAGTATGTCTCAAGGCATACGCGGATTTGTCTAGTATAAGTCGCGTATGCACGCGGTAAATAACGTGCCAAGTCATGTATGGGCAAAAGCGCTCATAAAGTGCAAAACCGTGGGTAACCACCATGGTATTGACCCATTGTATTGGGTAATGATTCGTCTAAATGACCCCCGTCCAAGAATACCATCGGAATTAATGTGGTTTTGGCTCATGGTATTGAAAAAGGGTAAACCTATATAAGGAGAAAGAAATTCATTGTGCAAATCATGAGTGTAGGTGAAAGATGTCCGAGCTTGAATGAATACTTCTCTCTCAAAGTATATCCGAATGGAAAGGGTTACAGCGTTGAATGATAGATCTCGAATGCATGATGCACCAATGAAGAAATGATGAAGAAGGGAATCTAGATCCGGAATGTATTTGTATCTCGCTAGATCTCGTTTATGGAATGCTTAGATCCGAGATGAGGCGAACATCTCGTCTAAAGTGAAAGGGTTAAATCGAACCGAATATCCGATCCGAAGAAGTATGTTGCTCTATAATGACTCGAAGATGTATATGCTAGTTCGGAACGAGAGGAAGCGTGTATATATGCGGGTTTGGTAAAGCGAAAGCACGTATCCGACCCGAAGTATAAATAGATGTATACGGGTTGATGGGAACAGAAGCACGTGTATACGCGACATCGGTGAAAGGAAAGCGCGTATGCAAACTAGGGTTTTGTCGAAGCATGGGGTATGAAATGTCGATCTATTTCGATGTGTTATCGCTATCCGTATTCTACGCTATGGGTTGTCCGTATCGGTTTGGTTGTATGATTAAGCTTAAATGTGTAGAGTGGGTCCGATCGAAAAATATGATGAAACGTGGCCTACAAGTTGTGTCCTAAAAGGAAGCTTTGGATCCGAGTGTGAAAATTGATGAAACGTGGTCCATAGAGGTGCGAGGGTTGTAGCCTTTAGTCGTGGGGGTCGTAGCTCCCTTCCAGTGAGTCGGTAAACGAGACTCGGGGGTCGTAGCTCCCCTTCCGGGAGAGAGGCTCGGGTAAACGAGAGCAGGGGGTTGTAGCTCCCTTCCAGGAGAGGGCCGGGTAAACGAGCGCAGGTGGGTGCTTGTGTGTCGGGTAGGAGCTGCGCCCAAGACATATGTTGTAAGATGTTTTCTCTATAATAAAATATTGAAGGGCTGAGCAAGCTCAGCGGTGGTTTTCTCCCCGACTTGGGTTTCCACCTAAAATCTTGGTGTTCATGTGTGATGCTTATGTGTGATGGTTTATACTATTTTTACTCTGCACATGTTTATCGTTTGTTGAACATGTAATGAATGAATGATGGAATGATATAAGTGAAGAATTAATGGCATAATTAGATCTCTCGTGTATACGCAAGTTTTATGAAGGATATCCGTGTGTATATGCTAGTTGGCTTCAACGAAAGTAGCGTATGGGTTTTAGAGAGTGAAAAAGTAAAAGTTTGATAAAGTCCTAAATACCGATTCACCCCCCTCTCGGTATTTTTCCCAACATGTTTGGTATGAGTCACATACTTGGCTTAAGAATTTGACATCGAGTACAGTTATGGCCCCAGTTTGGGGGTGAATGACTGTTAAGAGAACTAGAGAAACACGATCCAAAACTGGGAGGAACATACAAGGATTTTTTTTAGTTGGAAAATTTGTTATATAAGTGGAAAAACCTATTTTTAAACCATGGTTCATGGTCACTGGGTGGTTGCTACATCCATGGGAAATAATTCAAGAATATCCACCCAAAGGGATATACCTATTGACCTAATATATCGGGCCTAATACCAAGGGTGTCGAGGATATTGACATCGTGACCTCCCAATTGGAAAGGTACTTAGTAATAGTAACTCAACCAATTGAACCATCCCTTGGGGTTTGATAAGTGGAAAAAATTGTTACATGCATGACCCATGGATTTTCTTGGCACATATTTTTTTGTATTTTTTTTTGGTTTTAGTTATTATGGTATCAATGTGCACATAAATTATGTTCTTATTAAAATTATGCGTTTATTTTTTATTATGTTTTGATATTTGTGTGAGTAGCATCTCCAAGTGGGAGGGTTGGGATGTTACAATGCATTGGTACAAGTTGTCAAAAAGTAGAAATGTTGTATGATGAGAAAGGATACAACCATCGACATTGAGCACTAGATACTATACTACCCACGGTCTTAGAATAAGTTTCAATAGAACAAGCATTACAAGTGGATGGGATTTTTACAATAGTTTCATTTAGTGATCAAATACAAGAAGGTTAACAAAAACAAGTTAGATGACATGCTTTCAAGGCCAACCACATCAAAGATCACAAATTTTGGAACTCTGATGCACATGGAGTATTTTACCCAAATGCATATAGATATGCATATACATAGGATGAGTACTTAAATGAGGTGGTTTAGGATTTACAAAGCCATAATCATGCAGAAAATGGAGATAGAACATTTGACTATCATCTACAAAATTGGTTACTGTATAGGTTGGACAAGTTATGTGCTCCTAAAGGTGAGTCAGTGTAGCTATTAAAAGAGGCTCATACCTCCAATATTGCAAATAATTTTTTTGTAGGGAAAACAATGACCAACTTATAAATATAAACATACAAGCCCAAGATGCAAGAAGAAGTATCTAGGTTCATAAGAGGATGTATGCTTTGTTGTACTAGAAAGTATAGTTATAGGAAATAAGGTTTACATCATCTCTTACATGTACCAACTCATCCTTGGGAAAACATTTCCATGGAATTCGTGAGAGATTTACAAACAAATAGGAAGAAACATGTTTACATGTTCATGGAAGTTGACAGGTCCAATGAGATGTGCATTCTCATGCCTTGTAAAAATACCATAAGTGGAAAATAAATAGCAAACTTTTCCTTTAGATAGGTATAGGTGCAATTTGGAATACCAAGGAACATAATTTTAGAGATGGATACAAGATTTGTTAGTGCATTTTGAGCTACACTATGGGAAAATATGGAAATGATGTTGAAGAGGTCTACAAGATTTAGTCCACATATAAATGGAAAAACGTAAGTGGTCAATAGGACTTTGGTTCAACTTTTGAGGGGTTATAATTATAAGCATCCAAAGACTTGGGATGGAAATATGGTATATATAATACACTATTGTAACAAATTATTCCACAGTTATATTGGTAAGTCCCCATTTGAAATTTGTTTTGTATATTTTTTACCTTCACCTTATATTTTCAGACGGTATATTTTGAAATTAGTCCACAGTTATATTTTTTACCTTTGAGATACTAGGAAAAGTTGGATATAATTTATCTAGACTCAGTAAACCCCCATACATGTGCATTTACTCATTGGTGAATGTAGAAAAGATGAAACTCAATGAGCCTTCTATTCTAGATCAGGAAGATAAGTATATCCTACATTCTATAGAGGATTAGCATCAGATTCTTATGAAAAATTTAAAAAGGATACATTTTTTCAAAATATATACAAAACTATAAGACATGGGCAACATGATCTTTGGAATATTGGTTTGAAAGGACAACTTCTAGGTAAGGCTAAATGGTGTTGCAATGAGAAGGTAAAGGAAAATTTTCCTTACCTCATTCAGTAAAAGTTTCTAGGGACCAAAAGCCTTCAAACATGGGGATGTATAATCCAAATTATTTTATTATATTATTTTTTATCCATCCTAATTATTTCAGGGTGGAATAATGAGCGGGATTAACTTAGAAGAGTAGCTTTAGAAGCAAAACCTAGTTTGGAGAAATGCGGTTAGAAACCTTTTAGGGAAAGTTTGAGGGATAATTTTTTTTTTGGCGGAATACTTTGACACTTAAATAGTTCACCCATTTATGCTATTATACACTCAAATACCTTTCAAATAGTGCAAGAATCATGTCAATCGAAGTTCATATGCGAAAGCTAGGGCTCCCAAAAGTTGACTTATCTTGTTTGACCACCATAATTTGAGAGGATGCCACATCAACCCCTGTTACTCATGGAAAAATGGATAGTTTCATGTGTATGATGAAGAAAAATATAGAAATATTGTTTTTTAACTCATTTTAAAGGTTTAAAGGCCAAATTTAACCCTTATTTGGCTATTAGGCTATTAAAACCAGGCCACTGGGAGGAAAAGCGCTTCCATTCTATTCGAGTGAATTTTGTTCAATAATACAAAAGAGTAGATAAATGTGGATAGTGAGAGGGAATAACATAGAGGGTTTGATCCATATTTGATAATTATATTTTTTTCCATCTCGATGGTTTTAGATTGGAAGTGGAGGAATCAGTTCATAGGAACCAATTTGACAAGTTGGGGTGTGAAACCTTCTGGGAGAATTTTGAGGCATTAAAAAAAAATTTGGGGGGTAAAATTTTTTTTATTTATCGCCACCCCTTAGTTTCATATTATACACACAAAGAATTTTCCAACAGAATAAGAATTGCCTCAATCAGAGTCTGTATGAAAAAATTATGCTACTTAGAAGTTGACCTTCCTATTTTCACCACCATAATTCGAGAGGATGTCACATTAGTCCCCATTATTTATGGAAAAGGGGATAGCCATGTGATTTTTATGAATAAAACTCTAGAAGAGTCCATATTATAAGTCTATTTAATAGTTGAGGTTGTAAGACCTAACCACTAGTACGTTATCAGGTTGTGTTATTATCAGGTCACTGGGAGGAAAAGGGGTTCCATTCTTTTCAAGTGAATTTTTTCAATACATGAGAAAAAATAGCCGAGAGGGATAGGATATAGATCACATAGAGAAAAAAATTGCAATATATTATTCCACGGGCCTTAAGACATACTTTTTTTAATTCAAAACCATTTTTTATTGAGAGAAAGAGAGCAGAGCGACCTCACTTTCCAGTTGGCTTTTATCACAAAAGGGTTTCCCATGTCCTATATTGTTTCAATCATGGTTTGAAATTTTTTATTTCGCTATTCCCTATTTTCTGCATAAATTTAACTTTCATGAATATTCAATTAACCATAATCTACAAATCAAGAAATCTAAAGAAAAATAAAATCCTAAAAGTCTAGATTTCAAATTTTTATATGTATTTTTATCAGATCTGTTCTGATGAACTGTCTAGTGGAATATCCATGACATGTTACGAATTAGGGTTTTTGTTTTATAGCATTCCATGGGCCCTAGGTCTCATTCATCTATATTTTCACCACTTCTATTCAAAGAAAGAGAAAGCATAGTAGCCTTAACTTATAGCTATGTTTTTCTCTTGAAAGAGTTTTCCACAGTTTTATCTATTTCATGCATAAGAAAAGAAAACAATAAATTGATAGATATAGAAATCTAATGAAAAATTAACCCACTTAGTGTATATTTTAGATTTTGGTTTCTATTTTTTTATCAGATCCATTTTGATGAATTGTTTAGTGGAATATGCATGGTAGTTTATGGACCAAATAAATATGTTTCAATAGAGGAAGAAAAGAAATTCACATTGGTACATTGGCGAGAAGTAGAATGGAGGAGGGTGAAACTTTATAAAAAAATAAAAAATAATTACATTTATGAGACAAATAGCATCATCAAGAAAGAAAATAAATATTTGTAATAAAGAGATGTATCTCAAGGAGAAAGAAAGAAGATATTGGTATAAAAATTATATGTATCTATGATAAAATGAGTATCATGGTTGATATGTTGCCACTATGAAAAAGTGATGAATGTGATGAAATAATCCCAATGAGGTGCGATGAGAAAATAGGAGACAATAAAACATTGACAAGTGTGCAAGTCATGACATGGAAAATTCCATATATAAAGGTCAACGATGGTGAATTTCATGTACAAACAATGACATGGAGTGTAAATTTGATGTCTTGGACTATATTTAGGATGGTGTAGGCCCACATGGAAGAATCCACAAAGGATCAATTACTCAAATTCAATCCTCTTCATGGGATGGATAACTAAGATTTTAATATGTGCTTTGGACAATTTGATCTAAAATTAGACAAGAATGAAAAATAATACACATTTAACCATAAATACATAGATGCAAAAGAAATAACACTTCATTTCATTAATATCAAACATACAAAATATTCTTACAAACATAATGGAAATAAACTAGCTCGGGTGATGGTAGTTGATCTCCAAGAAGAGATGTGGCGACTACATGCCTCTGAACTATGTTACAAGGAGGCTCAAATGCCTATTTATTATTGAAAAACAATGGAAAAGACTAAACATCCAAAATATAACCCTAGGAGATGAATCTCCACACTGGCTGGTTTGAAACACGTTGACACAATTTACTTGAATGTGATTTTCACCAAAATATTTGATACATAATTTATGGATCACAGAAGCCAAATTCCTAAAACTGTGGGCCTTGTTGGGGTAAATTGGTACATCAACTTCCGGGGGTCATAACTTTGTCATACGATCTATGTTTGACACACACAATACCTCATTAGAAATATATGTCCAAGGAATACAAATTTCAAATTCAAAATGTTAGCTAGAAAAGCATGTTTTCCCGTTTTCCAAAAAGACATTGTTTAAGACCTCACAACGGTTCCAGAAGTTTAGGGCTTGAAAAACTGTCAAAAATAGTAAATTGTGCTACAATTAAGGAAAATGAAAAAATGAAAGAAATAATGGTGGGGGTCCAAGTGGAATAGGTGGGTGGCCAATTCCACTCGGATCAGTCCTCCCCCCTTAGGTAGCAATGGTGCCCATTGTGTTGAGTGCCTCCATGAGATGGGGAAACTTCTGCTGAACATGGTCCCTAGTGAGACACTTTCATTGGTGCAAGAGTTGGCCAACTTTGACAACACGATACAATTGGATATTATACTAGAGAGTGTTCTTGATATGTGTGTCCATGATCTAATCAGTTGTGGTTTGTTCCATGCAGTCGGGGTTTATCTCTATTGGTGCAAATTGTTCTGCATTTTCGGATGTGTTTAGTAATTGTGGAAATTATTGATGAAGGAGGTCCACATTAAACATTGGGTGCATGCCAAGGAACAATGTAATGCTAATCTCAAAAGCATTGTCCCCTACAACCTTGGTGATGTTGTATGGCCCATATCAGAGCAGTCAAAGCTTACGGTGGGGCCCATCAAGGCACTCCTTCTGCAAATGTAGCCAAACTTTGTCGCCGACCTGGAACTTGTGTGGCACCCAATGTTGATCATGTCGATGCTTGTACTTAGCATTGGATTTGTCCAATATTTCATGGACCTGCTAGCAGATGTGCTGGATTATCTCAATGAATTTGTTAGCCCTATCGGCTTAAGACTGGACATGGGCTAAAGTTGCCTGAGTAGCTGCAAATGGTATGGCCACATCAATGGGACATAGTGGATGGAATCCCAACCCGACTTGAAAGGGGATGTGGCCAGTTTAGATATAGATAGCTCTATTGTAGTTGTGCTAGACTTAGGGGATAATTTTGACCCGTGTTCTAGTATACTTCAATTGTACATGTGTAGAATTTGTACGATCATCATGTTGACTACCTGTATTTGACCATCAGTTTAGGGGTGGAAATTCATGGACTTAGTAAGCTTGGTATCCAACACTGACTAGAGACTGTACCAAAATGTACTTAGGAAAATTCTATCCCAATCTGAGATAATGAACTATGGGATCCCAAAGTGTACCCACACTCGTTCAAAGAAAAGCTTAGCAGTGGATTCTGTTGTGATAATCTTCTTGTTGGCCGCCATAATGGCCATCTTAGAGAATCTTTCAACGACCATAAAAACACATTCATCGCCATGCTTAATTGAAGGGAGGCCCAACATGTAATCCATGGAGATGGATTCCTAAGGTCAACTAAGAGTAGGTAGAGGAGTATATAGGCCTTTATTCTTGATGTTCAGTTTGGAAATGGCACAAGCAGTGCAGGATCTGATGTAATTCCCAACATCTTGTCAAAGGTTTGATCAATAAAAATAATTATGTAGCACTGCCACTTTTTTCTCTACTCCGAAGTGTCCAGTGACCCAACTGTAGTGCACCTCCAAAATAATCTTTGCACACTCTCTTGAAGGAACAAAGAGGTGTCCTAAGTGACATAAAAATGTATTCTCTTGCCTTCTAGGAGTTTTTGGTATGTATTACCAAATTTTTAATTCCTCTTGTATAGATGCGACCACTCTGAAGTCTCGTTCCCACAAGAGTCGAGCACATCGGTCAACGCCATGACCGACAGTTTGCTAAGGTAGTCTGCAACATTATTGGTGTTTCCCATATTATACTTAATGTTCAACTAGAACAATTGCAGTTATGTGGACCATTTCTAATGGTGATCATTCTACAAATTCCCTTGTGTCTGTATGAACTACAGGGGTCGATGGTCTATGTGGATGAACGTTTCCTTCCCCATAATGTAATGCTTCCATTATTGGCATGCCTGCACAATTCAATACATATCTTTGTCATAGGTGGGATACTTTCAAACTGTGTATAAAAGTGTCTCACTATGAAATGCCACTAGATTCCCCTGCTGAGTAAGAACTGCACCAATAACATAGTTGGAAGCATCTATCTTGATCTCAAATGGTTTTTTCAGTCTAGTAATGTGAGCACTAGTTCAGAGCAGAAACAATGCTTGATCTCGGAAAATGACTTCTATTGGGATTCAGACCAAAATAATTTTTCTTTCACTCCACCTTTGGTGACATGACTCAAATGCCAATTCATATGAGATAATCCCAACACGAACCTGCAGTAGAAATTATCAAGACCCAGAAAATTGCAGAGCTCTATTAGGGTGGTTGGGGATGGGAAATCCCAAATGACTTTTATCTTGGTTGGGTCCACATGTACACCTTGCTCATCAATGATGTACCACAGATATCAATACAAGGAAAAGACCCTCTAGAAGATGTTTTTCAGGAAACCCTTATAAAAATAGCCCTGATATCTATTTATAGTGGAGGTCTCTAAAGGAGGTTGGCGGGTGGAGGTTTTTGCGCATGTTTTTTGTCCGATGTGTTTCTCATCATAAACCGCACCAATGCGTTTAACTCACAATGCACTGATGCATACTTAAAATTGGTACACCGAGACACCATGCTCTCTGTACAACCCGCCCGGTTCATCTAATTAATATAGCACACCGGTGCTCTATGCATAAACAGGCTCGATGCGTCTCAGTAATCCAGCACACCGCAACGACAATAGTGCGCCATCACTAATATTACCCGGTGTGTCTCAAAAACCCAAGCACCAAAACAAGGTTAAATAAAAAATATTACTGGCTGTAAAAACAGAATTTTCACTTCTTCAATTCTCCATACCTCTCAAGCACCGATGTGAATTTATCTTGTGTGAGACGTCCTTCTGTCGGTGCTCCCATTGCATGCACTACTGTCGTCCATTGTCCAACTTGTCGAGTTCAAATTTTCAAAAACGGTGGGAAAATTAGGTTTCTCTAATTCCTCATCAAATATGCATGCTCGACGCGCAAAGGTCCATGTATTTTAATTTTTTCTCGATAAATAAACATATTAGCGGATTAGATTTCTAAAAACCTTAAAATTTAACGTTTAAAAAGAAAAAAAATTGTGCAGTGCGCTTGAGCCATTCGCAGTGCTGCCTGTAAATTTATAAGCCACACCACGAACTTTACTAATGGAAACCACACTGGGTTCTGGTGCGGTACCGAAAAAATCACACCACGTTTTTTTTTAAACTTACATGGCGGTGCAGTCGTTTAAACGACCGCACCGTTGATTATGTTCAATGTCAAGAGGGAGGTGCGTTGACGAAACTATGCACCCTGGGGCGATAGTTAGGTCAGCGCACCGCCCGCCTAACAGCAATACATAATCAATAGTGTGTTTGTTTATAGGACTTCCCCGTTGACCAAAAAATCCACCTCAGGGTGGATATTTTGGTCAGCGCACCACCCGCCCAAAAACAGTACATGGTCAACGACGCAGTCATTTACAGGACCGCACTATTGACCATGTATTATTGTTGGGTGGTGTGTTGACCTAACTATCTGTCCTCATGTGGATAGTTTCGTCAATGCATCGTAGAAAAATAAATTTTATGTTTTGCGGTGCGCAAAAAAATTCTATGCGTCCCACTCTCGTTGCACGATAAAAACGTACGTACCGATACCGGTGCGTGCCTATTTTTTTGGGCACGCTAACTAATTTTTTTACAAATATATATATATATATACATGTCTCATTTAATAAATAAAAAATGTATCTAATATGTGAATCATTCATCAACGTCAACGGAGAGAACAAATGGAACAACAAGAACATATGTAGGACCAGTATAACGTGATTCACCTGTGGGAGGCACGAGAGAGGGAGAGACTTATGTACCCTTGCCCTATTACGGAAACCACCCAGTTTCTCCTAAAGTAGGTAGGCCTCCTCAAGTTATATGAGGAGGCTACATTCTTAAAGGGCCATAGTCGATTATTGGGACAACTAATCTTCAGGTGGAATGCAGACCGACAGTCTTTCCGGGTTGTTCCTGACCAGTGGTATGCACCCACTGAGGAGGACATATATTTTATTACTTAACTATCTAGGATAGGGCAAGATTTTTCCCAGTTCCCAGATATCCCCGTCTGCTATGTAGCAGGGAGTTAGTTGGCATACTTCCAAAGATACATTAGGGACGATATATTTTCTCCAGCAGATTTTTCAGGTGTTCGATGGTTAGTTACATATTTCTTCGTTTGATGCAAAGGAGGTGAGGTGCCTCTCACTACTTCTGACGACCATTGCACACTATACCAGTGACGGGCAACACATTAGTTACCCACTTTTATTTTATGTTGATTATTTATTCCATGCGCCACGACTTGTAAGATGGTCTACAATTTTTTTGCGGCAGTTTTGTACAACATTAGATAGAAGTCGTTCTTAGGCACGTTGGAGGTTGACCTTCCCTTTTGCTTCAGAGTTATTTTTTTAATTTTTTGAGAGGTTTCCAAAGACGAGGCCTACTTTTGTTCAGAAGCCTCATAGACCGATGTTACATGTACGAATGCAGATGTGGTGCTAGATGATGTCCAAGAGGGGCCAGTCTAACTTTCCTGCCATGATATCTCCGGATGCACTGGAGTTTTTATCCATTTTTTATGATCACTCCTTCATTCTGGTGCCATGTCTATATGTCAGTTTGGATTGGAAAGGGTGTAACAATATCCTCTTCACACAGGATGAGCCGCTGGATGTGAGAGGTAATATTATTTTTTTCTTTAAATTAATATAGTTTCATTTTATTGTCTTAATTAATTAATTAGAATTATCAAATTTATTCTAACACATTCTTTAACTTGTTTTATTTAATTTTTTAACAAAAATTTCTAATTATTGTTGTGTACTATATATTTTGTAGATATTGGGACATTCGTTGGGGATGAGATTCCACCCCCACCGAATGATCTAGGTGTATATGTTGATGAGAATATGGAAGAGGTGGAGGATCAGGGTGGCAGACCTGATCCTACTCGGGTGTAAATACCCGCGGGGCTGAGGCATAGGCGGGACACCCGATTTAGGATGGAGTTGGTTGACCAACTCTGTCTACTATTAGTTGATGAGGGAGTCCTCCCGAATACAATCAGAGAGATTAAGGTTGATCATAGGCTCATGCAAATTTGGAGAGGCATGCCCTGCGATATGTTGACCCTCATGCGTCATATCGTTGGAGATTCCATAGCACAGGCGTGGGCTAGGAGGGGTAGACGTCATGGAGATGCACAAAAGAGCAGCACCTCATTTGATGATCATGATCATGAGGGTAGTGATCATCATTCTAGTACTCCACCTCCTCCACCTCCACCTCATGGCGGAGATCTTGATGGGAAACAAGCATCTAGTCCTAATCAGCGGTCATCGTCTGAGTAGTCTACACCATCTCAGCAGACACCTAGCTTGAGAAGGCACCTGATCCTGAGTAGGAAGTTCCATCATCACATGCCACACCATACATGTCTAAGCAAGTTGCTCCATCGACAAGTCATCAGCAAGCAGTTCCTGAGCAAACTGTACCATTGACTAATCAGCAGGCACCTCCAGAGCAGGCACGTAGTCTATTTGAGCATGAGGTTGCACCCATTAGGGTAATTTTGAGGTCTAAAATGGGCCTCCTAAGGAAATTATAAAATAATAGTGGAAATAATAAAATAAGATTTGATTACATCATCAAATTTTAGAGGGAAAAAAAGAAAAAATAAATTTTCAACTCATATTTTCAACTTATCTCCCTATGGGTTTACTCAAATTTCGAGCAGAAACACTCATTGGATGCATGATTTGATTCCTTGTCCAATGAGTACCCATGTTGCATACTTTAGATGGACCCTTCTATACGAAAAATGAGAAATACATGAAAAACTTGATTGTAATCACGTTTTTTCATGTATTTCTCATTTTTTGTGTAGGAGGGTCCATCGAAACTATGCAACATGGGTACTCCTTGGATGAGGAATTAAATTTTGTATCCAATGAGTACTCCCACTCGAAATTTGAGTAAAAATTTTGGGAGATAAGTTGAAAATACGAGTTGAAAAAGTAGTTTTATTATTTTATTATTTTTTAATATTTTTACCCTTTTATTTAAAAAATGGGGAATCATCCTCAAAGTGGTTTACATCATCAACATGAATCTTATCGTGTCTTTATAAAATTTATTTGCTGTACATTTTTCCAGAGCCGGGATTCAACCTCAAAATTCCTTAATGACTGAAAGTGCGATGCCTTATCAGTATATATTGTTGTACCATCACAAATATTTGACATTTATATGCGCTTATATTTACAGCTTGTATAATTTTGACATTATACAAATATATATATGTATGTGTGTGTGTGTGTGTGGTGGTCCATGTATTTTATGTTCGGTGAAACAGTCTAACAGATATATTGTTAGTTCCTGTTAGATATGTTCATTTAGTGTGCTTGCAGATAGATGTGTATGTGATAGTAGTTATTTGACATGAGATGTATATTTTATGTTTGTGTTGTGATGATGTTAAACAATGCTTGTGTTTTGTTAGATGATCATGATCACGCCGATTAGATGATGTTAGCAAATTTGAATGTGTATTTTAGTCGAATATGATGTTTGTACGATGGTTATCATGATCGTGATGTTTATTTTTAATATTAAATCATGATATTTATTAAATATTATGTCGTGATTGTAATTGAAATTTTAATTGAAATTTAGTTAGGCAAAATTGTAAAATTGTACTAACTGTAATTGTAATTTAAAAATTGTAATTGTATGTAAAATATTTGTAAAATTGTAATGTAATTGTACTTAATTGTATTGTGAAATTGTAAAAATTGTAATTGTAATTGTACGTAATATTGTAAAATTGTGAAATTGTAATTGTATTGTATGTATTCAGTCATGATTCAATTTTATTAAAATTGTAAAATTTGTAAATTTCAGAATTTATGTACCCTAAAAATGTAATTGTAATTAAAAGTGCATCGTAGATTGTAATTTTCATTTTAACTTTAATTGTAATTGTAATTTTAATTGTAATTGCAATTGTATGTGAAATTGTAAAATTATAATTGTAATTGTAATTGTATGTAAAATTTTTGTAAAATTGTAATTGTAATTGTATTGTGAAATTGTAAAATTGTAATTGTAATTGTATGTATTGTCATCATTCAAATTTATTAGAATATTTAAATTTGTACATTTGTAAAATTGTAAATTAATTGTCAATTTTGAACCATAATTACTACCGTAAGTAAAATGTATACGGTAAATATTGTTAAATTACCATAATTGTAAATTTGTAAATTTGTAAATTTGTATGAATAAAAATAATTGTAAAATAATAATTCTAGAATAATATGAATTTTTGTAACATAATAAAGTTTATAAAATAATGCAAATAAATTCAAGTTTAGATTTATCTTTATTTTATTATGATCTTACATACCAAAAATAACAGTATACATTTTGAAGATATCATTTACACATATTTAAAGCAATCAAGTAGTTGTATTATCTTAGGAATTGACATTATAAAAAAAAGAAGTTTATAAAGTACGCCATTGTTTTCGAGATCAACATAATTTCAAATTATCAAGTGAAATGATTCTAACATTAACACCAAGAAAACCAATTAATTCAAAATACATATTATAATGTTTATAAAAAGAGTCTTAGTTATCAGTAATTAAGTCCTCTTCTTTAGTAAATACCTATCTTCAAAGTATAAATGATGAAATAACATATACCATACTGTTCTCTATGATCACCATCATTATCTTCCACTTTCCTGGCATGATAACACTATTGTCTTAAAAAATATGTTTTGATCTAGGGTCATGTCTCATCAGGAACCACTCAATCCTCGTATCCAACACATCTGGTAAAAACACCGTTGCGTGTTTGGGAAAACATAGGTCTCCTTAGCTTCATCCTACATCTTTCTAGAGCAGATACAGTTCGCCTTTACTATCATGATCTTCCTTTACATTATTCCAATCAAAGGTGTCCCACCACTTGAACCTAAAAATAACACATTGAAAAGAAGAGAAATCCACTTCAATGATCTCTTGTATCTTTCTGACGTAACCTAGCATCCCTATTACTAGGTTTTGATCACGGTGGCTAGCTCGACTAGATTTATCGAACTCAAATTCCACTTCACAGTCTTGTGTCACGTGTCCATCATCAGCATTTTCTGTGCGAAAATGGTGTCCATATGCCCACATAGATGGGAACAAATTGACCTATAAAAAGTTTAAAAAATCATAGTGTTGTGTGTCTTATAATAACCCAACTGTTAAAATATGAAATATAGATATAATTACATTTCAAAGGTGCATTGTTAAGTTTAAAATGTACATAAATAGATTATTACCGAGTGGGTGCACCCAATCCCTACGTTTAGCGCATCCTTTTCAGCACGCGTGTAATGACCGGTTGCACCGTATTTCTCTCTGACTTGGTCAACAACCCAACTGTTGGGGCATATTTTTGGCATATTTTATTTTAAATGATGGGATAAGGCACACTTCTACCATTCAAGTGTCTGAATTCTTTCCTATCACTATCCCATTTCATCCTCTTTTTTTCGTACAATGCGACCCACAGTTGTGTCACTTCAGAATTGTAAAGAACAAATTTATGGATTGCTTCAATTTCTCCGTTCGCTCATGAAATAAAACTGACATATAGTACATATGAGATAAAAATATACATTATATATAAGTTCAACATGAATATTTACTTTTTGTAAATTTGAAAAATTATAAGTCACTTACTCTTTATCAAGCGCCTTTTTCCATTCGTTTGGAGCAACTCCCCTTCTCTTTTGTCTTCATCCCTTTCATTGTCCCAAATCACCGCACTTGGTCTGTTGTCGATCTGATTGATGTACTCACTGGCATAATACGATATGTACCCCTCTTCCATAGACCCCTTGGGTTTTTCCCTTTGTCGAACAAAACATTTCAATTTCTTCATGTACCTCTCTAAGAAGAACATCCAACGACAAGAAACCACCCCAAATAATTCAACCTCATCTACTAGGTGGATTAGAAGATGAACCTGCAAGTCCATGAAACTCGTCGGTAGTTCCTTATCAAACATACAAACAATCTCAACTATCTCTTGACACCATCGTGGAATGCTAGCCACATGAATCTTCTTTGACTTGATCCAACGTACAAATGCAGATAATTTAGATATGGCACATCCTAGGTCTTGAGGGAATTCATGTTTCACACACCCATGCATGAACAAAGGATAATGACACTGCAAAGTTATAAACACGTGCAATAATATACAAAATTAGTTATGTTTTATGATCCCCGTATGGGATAAAATTTATTAATATAAAAAAACAATTATAAAATCATGCTTTTGACATTATACATACTCTTAGAAGATTCAAATGGTCCTGCGATTTCAACCCCGACAAATGGGCATCCACAGTGAAGTAGCGTTGTAGTGAAGACCCGTATGAAGTTGGCACCCTCACACCCATTATAACTTCCTTTGCCAAAGAAATATCATATTTTTTTTAAATCCATGGGACATCACCTTCTTTGAAAAACCATGAATTAGAGGGAGCAGTGCCTGCCTCTGATCCCGTACTTTCTAATCGTCTTGGCCAATGTTTCTTTTTAGTTTTTGAAGTAATAAGATCTTTCCTAATAGCCATTGTGTCACTTTGTTTTGATGATATGTGCCTCCATAAAGAAGATGAAACATTTTTAAATATATGCATGGGATCTAATAAGTGGGTAATATTAAGATGCTCCCAATATGGGAGGTTATAAAAGATAGATTTTATTTTCATCCCAATGGGAAATTTCTCAAAATAGGTGTCAAAGAATTCTGGATCATCGAAAATAGGCTACCCATTTGAATCAAACATTTCTATGAAATCCTTCTCCTTCTCCCTCTCATATTCTCTAAGCCATTCAGTTGGTGTCGTTATTGGAGGCCTTTGGGTTCTCTCTCATTTACCATTGAAAGCGAATGCTGCTCTTCTATAATGGTGTTCTTCTGGAAAGAATACCATGGAGAAACCATACAATGACTTTCATAGGTCGTTGGAAAATCTAGCTTTCAGAGAAGGTCCACAACATTTACACCCAAAATACCCTTTTGTTACAAGACGTACGAGATTATTGTATACAATTAATATGCATGGCACGTTAAAGAATATCATGAAGATTAGAACAAATATTACAATGAATTAAATAAATAATATGTGAAAGAATATTGTTATGTATATAAACAAATCAATAAATTAAACATGTAATTTACCAGAGCAAACTCCTAAGCCTGGATAATCATGTGTCGTGTAAGCACATATGCCATACAACATAAAACTCCTCTCTGCTGCGATGGGTATTGATACATCATATACATTTATCCCATCCCATAATTCCTTCAATTCATCTACCAGTGGTTGTAAGTAGACATCCACATTCTTCACTTGTCTTCTACCAGGGACTATGAGAGCCAACATAAGATATTCATTCTTCATGGAAAACCATGGGGGAATATTCTTATTGATCACTACTACAAGCCAAAGAGAATATTTCGTGTTCTGGAGGGAATATGGGTTGATGCCATCCATGGTTATGCTGAGTCATAGACTTTGTACTTCATCCTTGAATTCTGGCCATGTATATTCTGTTGTGAGTCATTTTCAATTTCATTTTCAAATGTCAAAAAAATTCTGAAAAAAAAATGAATAAAAATTTCATATGCCAAAAGTAATTTTCATTTATATGTGAAAAGACATCATTTATATTTCTAGAGCATGCAAGGTGGTTCTGCTGTGGATCGCATTCACTCATATCCTTTTTTATATTTCATTTTTTGAAATTTTGAAAAGAAAAATTTAAAAAAATATATATAAGGATCCGAAAATATGCTATAGTATAAGGTTTTATACTTTAGTATAAAAAAAAAGGAAGAAGAAAGAATGCAATGTATTTCCATTTCCATTTTGATTCATGGAGTGGACTGGCTTTAGGTTGATATATTTGTATTAAAGATAAAGTTCGAGAAACTTCCGGAGCGGAAGTCACAATCGTGCGCAGAAGCATTTGGATATGCAATCAAGGTCAACGAGTCTGCTGGTTATCAAACCAACTTCGCAGCTGATCTGCTTTTTCGCAGAAATTACGATGATCTCAGGCCCTCGATTAATTACTGGGTAGAAATTCTCTCATTTTTGCATTTACGTACTCCCTGGACATTATCCGCCGAGGTGGCAAATAACTGCCATTCATTGTTCATTGCCTTTTCCAATACCCTTTGCATTTATTATGTCTCTTGTTGTCTATAAGGGTTTTTCGTCATCAGTACATACTGTGGACTGCTTCTATTTTCCATCAAGGCCTCCGCTACCTTTGCACTATCTGGGCTTGAATTGTTTCAAAATTCTCGTCAATCATGGCCAAGCAAGCATCACTCATCAAGGTCAATCTGAGCCCTCTCCCAGAAATTCCTGTCAATCATGGCCAAGCGAGCATCACTGTCTGGGTTGTCAAATCTGAGCCCTCTCCTAGATAGTGAGAAAGATGTCCGTGATACTGCGTCTTCCGTAAATCACCCTCTCTTGCATTATCAAGTAACCTTGAACATTGAGAAGTCACCTGTGTTTTCTGCTATGCAAAGTTCGGGAGTGTTGTTCGCCTGTATTCCAAAAACTCATGTCTTTCCTGAATTTATTTCTTGGTTAGTTTCGTCAATGTACCCCGGCAAGTGTTTTGTTATGGATTCCCAAGGGGAAAATATTTTGCAGATTTCAACTCAATTAATGTGTCAGGCATTATGTTTTCCAGAAAATGATTCTCCTTTACAGTTCTCTGAAGATTCATTGATTCAATATTTCGAGGAGCTTTCAAATGAGGAGTTTAATCGCTGCATGTCGTTTTTGCTATCAAGTCCAGAGAAGACTCAATTTGAATCGAGAAAGTTCAGTCTGGAGGTATTTAATGTTCAATACAGACCAGTTCTCAGCTGTATTATGGAGATTTTGGGGAGAGATGATGATCGCGAAATTGACAAGGCAGCCCTGGGGATGTTCGCTCTCATGATGAAACCAGGGGTGGTGCTGGATATCCCATCCTTTTGGCAAGAAGTGGTGAATTCTCAATTGATTGCCTTCCCTTTAACAGGTTATTTCAGATTTCCCTCATTGGTAGTCTACTTGTTTTTATATCAGAATGTTGAAGAATTCATGAGTGTTGGTTTGAATATAACGGATAGTAATAAAAATAAACAGTCAGTTTTTCTTTGGACCGATATGGTCAGAAGAGAAGAGAACGAAGCCGGTTTATTTGAATTTGTGGACCATTTCATGACCATTGCTTATAAAATTCTTAATGGAACTCTGCCTCCATGCTTCCTGCCAAAGGCCCAAGAGTTATTGCAATTAGGACCTAATTGTAAATATGGAGACTGGTTTGTTTTTGAAGATTATTCTGAAATAAGGCTATATGGAGTCAGTATTGAGCCTTATAGGCTTCCAACATTTGTTCCCATGAGACTGTTTGCTTTGGAATTTATAAGGCAAAGTCTCAATGTGGATCAAGTTCATTTTCTTCCGATGAAGAAGGGGTTAACGTACAAGTTGCCCATGAGTGTAGGTCCTTTTGTTGTTAACACAAGGCAAGCTTATGAGGAGGTATCAAGGATATTGGAAGGAACACAGTTATTATTGGGAGAGAAATGGGCCTATGACCCACATGCGATTATTTCACAAAGAAGGGTCGAGAACGGTTATGCTGCTTTTACTCATGTGAGTAAACCGGATTTAGAAAAGTTGGCTAATCCAGGAGGGCCAAGTTCATCACGGATTAGTATTCAAACACCTATAATATTGGAAAAGATGGGCAAGAGAGTGAGAGATGATGTTATTGAGATTGATGAGGAAGAACCCCAAGAGGAGAAAAGGACTAAATTAGCAAAAGATCACTCCTCCAATTCACCTGGTTTCACTCTCCAGGTCAGTGAAGAACAGGGTGCTTCATCTCCTAGCAGACCAGAACTTCATTTGGAGAAGGCTCCTTCCAAGAAGCAGGTGTTCTCCCGAATTGAAGAAAAGAATCAAAGAATAAAGGCCAATATAGAGACACAAGCAGAACATCATATATCTGCTGACCAAACAAGACTATTGACTGTAATGGATTTGGAGAAAGATCAGTTCAAAATGGCATTGTCGCATCCGACAGGAATGTCTTTGGGACCCTCAGGCAGTTTTAAGGAGTTGAATATTGTTATGGATGTGAAAAAGATCCCCTTGTGGGACAAGATGAATCTCCACATGCAAACAGGTCAGTTAATTGTTAATGATTTAGGCAAGACTCATGCTACATCAGTCAAGACAGAAAATATGCTTGCTAAGGTTGTCAAACAGTGCAAGATGGAGAAATCCAACGCCAGAGCGTTGACTACTCAAAATGAAGAACTGAAGAAAATCATAATGAAAATTGGCGTCGATCCAAATGATAAAAGCGCAATGCACAAACTAATGAAGGGCGCTGAAGCAGAAATATCTTCATTAAGGAAGAAGCTGAAATTGCCAGCTGCAGAGCATTCGTTGGCAGCCGAAGTAGCAGAGGTAGAGAAGGAAAAAGAGGAGCTACGACAACAATTGATAAAGAAGGACGAGGAGCTTGATAAGGTAAAGCAAACTGCTATAACCTTACAAAATCAAATCCAGAACCATACTTGTACTTTTGATTTTTCTACAGGTGTAGCCGACCCACAAGCCCAAGTTGTTCAACTGAATACAGAATTAAAAATGGCAGAGAGAGATTGCAAACAGGCCCAGTCTGAATTGGCCACAGCTCTTAGATTGATGCAGGGATGGGAAGGAAAGGCAAATGAAAATGAGCAGAAGCTACAGAAAGCTGAGGAAGAAATCAAAGAACTTGAGGAGAAATTGAAGGGAAATATTTCCCTTATTAAAGCTAAGGATCTCATCTGGAATGAGATCATTTTTGAAATGCAGGCAAAATGGGACTCCATAAAAGTAATTGCCAGAGAGAAGAACATTGTTGCAGATCACGAAAAAGAGTTGTTATCGGATAAGCAAGCCGCTATCAAAAGATCAAATTAGGCCAAGAAATTCATGAATTTTATTAATACCAAGACCGATGAAGAGTTGCAAGATATGGGGATACAGGATAGGTATTTCTATGCTGAAGAAGTAAACAAAATGATCATTAAAAATGACCTTCTTAAGGCATCAGAGAAGCGGCTACAGGTAATTAAAGAGATGATTAAGAAATTTGATATTTCGTTTAATAAGTTGATAAGAACCGGTTTGCCCTCATGCTGGAAGGAGGGAGGTGAGTTTATGTCCTGGAAGTTTTATGAGGATCAATTGGTATTTGCAAAAAGCAGAGCAGATGGCCGACATGAGAAGACACAGATACTGAAGGGAGAAACAGTATTCAATTTCTTACAGAGACATTTCCTTCTGCTGTGGATGGTGAAAACATTGTTCACAAGTAACCTCACTCACAGTCATGTTGTTTCCTTCACACTAGAATATCATCGTTATAAGAATGCTCCAATAACTCAAGATAAGCTATGGAAGGAATGTAAGAAATTTTCTATTGACACAGAGAAAGGATTTCCAGCCAAGCAGCCACAAGTAGCCGTTCAGCCGCAAGTAATCATTGAGTCAGCTGCTATTCCAGGAACATCAGTTCCTTTAGATTAGGAGTTATCATCTTTTATTTTGTTTTAAGTGAAGTTATGCAAATGTAATGAAATGTTTCCGAGGCATGTACCTCCGTTACAAAGAGTAGTTAAGCAGTTACAGTTAGTTACAATCAGTTTTATAACTGAAACCATCTTGGTTCAGATTGTATTTAAAGACATCTTAAGGAAGAAAGAAGGTTCCGAGTTTTGAACCCTTGAAGGCTAATTTTGTACTGAGCAATATTGAATGAATGAAAAAGTTTTGCAAGTTTCCAATATTCCATCTGTGTTGAAGAGTTTTCTTGGTTTTCATTTCATTTCCATATCTGTGAATAAAGTAGAGTGATTAGAGCTGCAGGTTTCTTGATATTTATATATCTAAGAATTAAACATCCTTAATGGGCGCTCCTCTTCTTTAGCTTATTTGTTTTTTCACTTCTCCAGGATTTTATGATGGCAGTTTCTGTCTAAAGCAGCATGACAAGTTAAAATCCTTTTCTTTCTTCGTCTTCCACTTACTCACTTCAATATAAAAGGAATATGGCATTGCAGAGCTAATAAAGATTTGATATTTGGGAAATATATTACTAACATTTGAAGGGTTAAGAAACAGGGACACATATATACATTTTGTGACATAATCTTTAATGTCTTGAGCACGGATTCTTGTACACAGCCAATAATTGTTTCTCAAGGAACAACATTAATTGGCGCCGTTGCCGGGGAACGAAGAGTCGAAGTTCTTCCCTGGGTTTTGTTCTACATTTCCTCTGGTTGTTCAGAGAGGAGCTATGATTTTTGAAAAATAGCTCTGGCTCCCAAGAAACCTCACACGAGGTCAGACACCTCTCAGCAAACAGTTCCCGTTTTGTCAAATCCTGAGAAGCTTGTTTCAAAGAAGGGCCAGAAACCAAAAATATTAGTTACACCTGAAACCACACTGCTCGCACCTGGCAGCAGGTCACACATTTTCTCATCCACGAAAGCTTCCAAGAGACTTATTTCCTCGGAAGAAGAATCATCACCATCACCCATTCATTTTCAAGAACCCACATTAGAAGAGCAATCTTTGGAGTTTGTGTCTTTCCCTTTTACAGAAACTCAGCCACATACAGCTGCTAGCTCTTCTGCGATTGTTCAAAGTCCCATTCCCATATCAGTTGTTTCACCTCATTCATCTTTTCCCACAATTGGTATTCATTTTACCCCCGCTCAAGGAGCAGTCAACCCGGGCGTAAACATGGCAGTTCCTGCAGCCCCTGCTTTCTTGATGAACAGATATGCACCTTTAAATCTACCACAACCGTTGCATGATTTGCCTCAGGAGTATCTCAAGTTACTCCCCAGATTTACTGGTGAAGATGAAATAACTGCAGAACAGCACTTGCCCCTGTTTTGCACTTTTGCAGAGAATTTAAATGTTGAACATTTGGATGTTGTCATGAGACTTTTCGTTCAGTCTCTGAGTGGAGAGGCAAGGAAATGGTTCAAAGGATTACATAATGGTTCCATTAATGATTGGGATGCCCTGGAAAGACGTTTCATTGAAAGATGGGGTGAAAAAAGGGACCACAGTTATTCTTTGACAGAATTTAATGCAATCAAGAAAAAATTTCATGAAAATATGAACGATTTTGTTAAAATATTTAACAAATTGTATAATAGTTTGCCTGTTGAAATGAAACCCCCTCCGATTGGAGCAAGGGTTGTTTTTGCTGGTGCTTTTAAACCAGATTTCAGTTTTACGCTGAGGGAAAGAAGGTCTCCTACGTTGGAACAGATTCAAACTGATGCTTTGGAGATTGAAGCAAATATGTCTACTGCTGGTAAAGTTTCAGATAAAGGAAAGGCTAAAGAAGAAGCCTTAGCTCAGGATTAGAGAATTGAAGACATGACTAAGGTCATTAAAAATCTTTCCAATAAGTTGGTAAAGTTGGAAATAGATAGCAAGCCTGCAAGACAGAACAGGGGGGTTTTTAATCCTCAATTCAAAAACAGCCCCTGCAAATTCTACAAAGGGAAAGAAAGGATCAAGATCAGGTGCAAGCACCTTTTTACATAGAAGCAGCCCCATCCCATTCAGCAGATGAAGATAACGAGAGAGAAGACGATGCTCGAATTTCTGCTGTATATATGGAAGACGACGAAACAGAAGAAGAGATCGATGAAGAAGGGGAGAAGGAAGAGGAAGAAGCGGATCTCTCATTTGATCAAGAAGAGATGGACGATTACTGTAAACAGTTCACAGATTTTATGCAATCCGAGTTGCATAAAAAGTATGATTTGAGGTCAAAAAAGAGGTTGAGGACGCAAGATGATGAAGAAAAAGAATCAGAAGCAGCACCTACTCCAAAGGCGACTCCATTGCAGAAAGGTAAGCAGCAAGCTGAAACATCCCAGACGAAAGATAAAGATTCTAACATTTTGGAGAAGGTGGTTACGGTTTCTAATCAGAATCTCAGTTCCAAAAAAGATCAAGAAGATCCTGAAAAGCTGACAAGATCAAATCAAACTTTCATTTTGTCGAAAGAGTTAGAAAAAGTGAAGATACAAGTACCTCTTCTTGAACTCATAAAAACACCGGGTTACAAAAAAGAAATCGCTAAATTTATCAACCTGTCCCAACCCGGCGAAGTGAGCGATACAGTGAATCTGCAGGAAGAAAAGCCAGTGGTGACGTTTGGACCTCATGTGGAAGAGGTAGATTCATCTGTTCCTCCTTTTTATATATCTCTTCTCTTGCATGATTTCGTTTTGCACAATTGTATGCTGGATTCTGGTGCATCGCACAATCTGATGCCATTGAGTGTGATGAAGGAGTTAAACTTACAAATCACTAAGCCCTACAGAGATCTTTACTCTTTTGACTCGAAGAGGGTTAAGTGTGTAGGTCTCATCAAAGATATGGTTGTTTCATTGGCCCAAATCCCAGCCAAAAGCATTATGATGGACGTTGTAGTGGCGGACATTCCAGCTAGGTTTGGAATGTTATTGTCTAGATCATGGGGAGCAAAGCTGGGAGGAGTTTTGAAACTAGACTTTACATATGCTATTATTCCTGTTTTCAATGGTGAAGAGAGAAGGTTGTATAGAGAGACTAGGTTTCAAAAAACTGCTACCAGAAAAGATGCAAGTAATTCACCAATTTATGGCCAAGAGAAGGACGATCTGTCATGTTTCATGCTGCAAGAGGTTGCAGAATTTGCTGAGGAATCTCAGGGGAAGTTTGATTCAGTAATTGTACATAAGGAATTACATTCAGATAATCCGTGGAAGTGTTATTTTGACGGGGCATTTTCCAAAGAAGGTACTGGAGCGGGTTTCATCCTTGTTTCTCCGGAAGGTAATTTGGTACCTTTTTCTTTCAAATTTGAGTTCGAATCTACTAATAATGTCGCAGAATATGAGGCATTAATTATTAGTTTGCAGACAGCTAAGCAGATGGGAATTAAAGTTATGACTGTGTTTGGAGATTCAGAGTTGATTATAAGACAGATCAAGAATTTATGCCAAACCAAACATCCCAGGTTACGAGCATACCAGAATGAAGTATGGGATCTGATTGAGAATTATTTTGAAGCATTCAATTTACAGTTTGTGCCAAGAGAAGAAAATAGACTGGCAGATTCATTGGCGGTTGCAGCAAGTACGTTCAAGCCTCCTATCAGCGTGAAACTAAGGTATGAAATAGAGATGCGACATAGGCCATCGATTCCTGACAATATTAAACATTGGCAGGTTTTCGAAGATGATGAGCAGATTAAGCAGTTTCTGCTGATGACTGAGGATTTTGAAGATCATCAGATTGATCTGGAAGGTGATGAAGATGAGTTGACTGGTAAGACCTTTAAAAAGGAGATCGGTGGTCAAGAAATTATTCAGTTAAAAGACAATGTCCTACCCAGAGGCTTAGTACTGCTTGAAAGATTGTTTGGGGCTAATGATGTTGTTGTGGATCAAAAGAAGATGAACCAAGATGAGCCAGTGGAAGATTGCAATTTGGGTACACTGCAAGAGCCTAAAATGGTCAAATTGTTCAAAGAGATTCCGAAGGAATATAAAGAAAGGTATGTAGAGTTGTTTAAACAATTTAAAGATGTTTTTGCCTGGTCGTATGATGATTTGAAAACATATGATAAGAACATCATACAGCACAAGATTCCACTCAAGGATGGAATCAAGGCACATAAACAGAAGCTTAGGCAAATTAATCCCTTGCTGTTGGCTCCAATCGAGAAAGAAATAAAGAAATTGTTGCAAGCCAAGATAATCGTCCCGCTCAGGTATTCAGATTGGGTTTCTAACCTGGTACCTGTCCGAAAGAAAAACGGAGAGATAAGGCTATGCGTAGATTTCAGGAATTTGAACAGGGCTTCATTAAAAGACAATTATCCTTTGCCGAAAATGGACTTTGTCTTACAGAAAGTGATCGGTGCTTATAGATTGTCCATGGTGGACGGGTTCTCAGGTTATAATCAGGTAGCAGTGGAGAAGGAGGATCAGAAGAAAACCGCTTTCACTACGCCTTGGGGAACGTTCATGTACGCCAGGATGCCATTCGGCCTGATGAACGCAGGGGCCACATTCCAAAGAGCGATGGATATCGCATTTGTGGGAAACACGTTTGTAGTGGTTTATTTGGATGATGTCACAATTTTTTCGAAGTCTGATGAGGAGCATTTACAACATTTACAGAAAGCCTTCATAAAGTGCAGAAAGTTTGGATTATCACTGAATCCAAAGAAGTCTTTATTTGCCCTGGAGGAGGGTAAATTACCAGGCCACATCGTTTCAAAAGAAGGAGTGAAGATTGATCCAGCCAGAGTTGAAGCCATTCAGACAATCCCTCTGCCACGAAGTAAAAAATATATTCAGCGTTTCCTCGGAAAAATTAATTTCCTAAGGCGGTTTGTCCCTAATTATGATGAAATAGTTAAAAAGATTACTGACATGTTAAAAAAGAATGCTGAGGTAAGGTGGGACAAGGAGGCGAGGGAATATTTTCAGAGAATCAAAGAGGCTTTAAAGGAAGCCCCTGTTTTAGTCAGTCCAGACTATTTGAAATCGTTTCAAATTTTTTCATTTGCTTCTCCCTCAACTATTGCAGCCGTTTTATTGCAGAGAAATGAAGAAAAGCAGGAACAGCCAGTTGCATATTTCAGTAAAGTTCTCCGAGATGCAGAATTGAATTATAACATATTGGAGAAACAGGTGTACGCTCTGGTAAAGGCACTGAAAGCTTTCAGAACTTATGTTCTTCATTCTCAGATTTTAGCATACGTTCCCAATTCAGCTGTGAAGGACGTGCTAGTACAAAGCGATGTGGAAGGTAAGAGAGGAAAATGGATCACTAAAATTCAAGAGTATGATTTGGATGTGAAACCAACCAAGCTGGTTAAAGGATTGGGATTGGCCAAATTACTGACAGAATCCAACTTCCAGGCTTTGGGAATCAATTTGCTGGCTCCTGTAGAAGAAGCCAATGAAGAAACGCGTGATAATCAGTCAAAGACAGCAGTTAAGTATAAATTTCTCTGTTCAGAATGGTATAAGGATATTGTACATTATCTGTGCTTTCTTTCGTGTCCCCCTTCCATTAATAGAGCAAAATACAGGGCCCTGAAACTTAAGGCTCAGCCTTATGTTATAATCGAAGCAAAGTTATATTGGAAGGATCCAGCTGGTATGTTGTTTTTGTGTCTTACAGAGGAGGAAATTTCAGAAGTGATGAAAGAATATCATGAATGCTTGTGTGGAGGGCATTACAGCTGGAAGGTAACTGCTCACAAAATATTCAAATCAGGTTTCTATTGGCCGACTGTGTTTTCTAATGTTTACAAAATAGTCAAAAGCTGTCAAAAATGCCAATTATTTGCAGAGAAGAAAAAGCTGGCTCCGCTACCTCTTCTACCTGTTTTCGTTGAAGAGCCTTTTAGACAATGGGGATTGGATTTCATCAGAGAAATCAATCCACCATCCAGTGGGCAGTTTAAATGGATTCTTACTGCTACAGATTATTTTACAAAGTGGGTGGAGGCAATTCCCACCAGGAAAGCAAATGATTTGGTAGTAATGAAGTTTTTGGAAGAAAATATTTTTAGCAGGTTTGGATGTCCAGTGAAGATTGTGATAGATAATGCTCAGGTTTTCAGTTCACTCAGGTTTATTAATTTTTGCCAAACTTATAATGTGACATTGTCTCACTCTACAGCTTACCATCCGCAGGGAAATGGATTAGCAGAATCCTCCAACAAAACATTGGTTAGAATCTTGAAGAAAACAATCAATGAGAATCAAAAGAATTGGGACACGAAGCTAGTTTTTGCCTTGTGGGCAACAAGAATGACTACAAGAAGGTCTACCGGCAAGTCACCTTATGAGTTCGTGTACGGCACTCAAGCTTTATTCCCCACACAATTGGTAAAACCTGTGATTTCTTTTCTCCAAGATGCCCAAGCAGAACCAAATGCCATGATACGAAGAATGAATAATGTGATGGAACTAAGTGAAAACAGAAATCAGGTTCGGGACCGCTTGCTCACTTATCAACAGAAGATGAAGGCAGTATTTGATAGAAAAGCAAAGGAAGTTTTGTTTCAGGAAGGGGATTTAGTTTTGAGATGGGATACACGAAGGGAAGATAAAGGCAAACACGGTAAATTTGACCCCTTGTGGTATGGCCCATTCAAAATTAATGAAGTCAGAGGAAATAATACGTTCGTGTTGGAAAATCTGGAAGGAGAAGTGCTGGATATGCCTGTGAATGGGCAATATCTCAAGCATTATTTCCGACATTAAGCAGTTGCTGGTTCATCATTGTATATATCCGGTGTGTTCATTGTACATTTCCATCAAGAAATTTATGACTCCATGCCCGAGGTGAAGGCACTAATCTGCAGGTTCTTAGTGTTTCGTGGTAAAAACACTATCCCCAGGTGGAGCCAGATGTTGTGGATCAGTATCTACGTATCCTTTTTATATTTCATTTTTGAAATTTTGAAAAGAAAATTTAAAAAAATATATATATGAATCTGAAAATATGCTATAGTATAAAGTTTTTATACTTTAGTATAAAAAAAAGGGAATGCAATATATTTCCATTTATATTTTGATACATGGAGCGAGCTGACTTTGGGTTGATATATTTGTATTAAAAATAAAGTTCGAGCAACTTCCGGAGCGGAAGTCACAATCGTGCGAAGAAGCATTTGGATATGCAACTGTGGGGGGTCAACTAGCCCGTCGGGTATCAAAACCCGACCCCCCGCAGTTGACTGGTCAGATCGCAAAACTCCGATGATCAACGGCCCTGATTAATTACGGGGGGTATGGGTAGAAATTCTCTACCGTACTCACAGACCCCCCGCATTACATCATCCGCCGAGGTGGCAAACAACTTCCATTCACTGTTCACTGTCTTTCCACGTCACCCTTGCATTTATTATGGTTCTTGTTGTCTATAAGTGGGGTTTTTCGTCCTATTGTGATTTAATTGTGACTGTTTGCCCTATTTCAAACTGTGTCCCGCCACCTTTGCGCTATTCAGTTGAATTGTTTTCGAAATTCCTGTCAATCATGGCCAAGCGAGCATCACTGTCTGGTTTGTCAAATCTGAGCCCTCTCCTATATAGTGAGAAATATGCCCGTGATACTGCGTCTTCCGTAAATCACCCTCTCTTACATTATCAAGTAACCTTGAACATTGAGAAGTCACCTGTGTTTTCTGCTATGCAAAGTTCGGGAGTGTTGTTCGCCTGTATTCCAAAAACTCATGTCTTTCCTGAATTTATTTCTTGGTTAGTTTCATCGATGTACCCCGGCAAGTGTTTTGTTATGGATTCCCAAGGGGAAAATATTTTGCAGATTTCAACTCAATTAATGCGTCAGGCATTATGTTTTCCAGAAAATGATTCTCCTTTACAGTTCTCTGAAGATTCGTTGATTCAATATTTCGAGGAGCTTTCAAATGAGGAGTTTAATCGTTGCATGTCGTTTTTGCTATCAAGTCCAGAGAAGACTCAATTTGAATCGGGAAAGTTCAGTCTGGAGGTATTTAATGTTCGATACAGACCAGTTCTCAGCTGTATTATGGAGATTTTGGGGAGAGATGACGATCGCGAAATTGACAAGGCAGCCCTGGGGATGTTCGCTCTCATGATGAAACCGGGGGTGGTGCTGGATATCCCATCCTTTTGGCAAGAAGTGGTAAATTCTCAATTGATTGCCTATCCTTTAACAGGTTATTTCAGATTTCCCTCTCTGGTAGTCTACTTGTTTTTATATCAGAACATTGAAGAATCCATGACTAATTGTTTGAATATAATGGATAGTAATAAAAATAAACAGTCATTTTTGCTTTGGACTGATATGGTCAGAAAAGAAGAGAACGAAGCCGGTTTATTTGAATTTGTGGACCATTTCATGACCACTGCTTATAAAATTCTTAATGGAACTTTGCCTCCATGCTTCTTGCCAAAGGCCCAGGAGTTCTTGCAATTAGGACCTAGTTGTAAGTATGGAGACTAGTTTGTTTTTGAAGATTATTCTGAAATAAGGCTATATGGAGTCAGTATTGAGCCTTATAGGCTTCCAACATTTGTTCCCATGAGACTGTTTGCCTTGGAATTTATAAGGCAAAGTCTTAATGTGGATCAAGTTCATTTTCTTCTTATGAAGAAAGCATTAATGTACAAGTTGCCAATGAGTGTAGGCCCTTTTGTTGTTAACACAAGGCAAGCTTTGAGGAGGTATCAAAGATGTTGGAAGGAACACAGTTGCTATTGGGAGAGAAATGGGCCTATGACCCACATGGGATTATTTCACAAAGAAGGGTCGAGAATGGGTATGCTGCTTTTACTCATGTGAGTAAACCGGATTTAGAGAAGTTGGCTAATCCAGGAGGGCCAAGTTCATCACAAATCAGTATTCAAACACCTGCAATATTGGAGAAGATGGGCAAGAGAGGAAGAGATGACGTTATTGAGATTGATGAGGAGGAACCCCGAGAGGAGAAAAGGATGAAATTAGCAAAAGACCACTCCTCCAATTCACCTGGTTTTACTCTCCAGGTCAGCGAAGAACAGGGTGGCCCGTCATCTCCGAGCAGACCAGAACTTCATTTGGAAAAGGCTCCTTCCATGAAGCAAGTATTCTCACAGATTGAAGAAAAGAACCAAAGAATAAAGGCCAATATAGAGACACAAGCAGAGCACCATATACCTGCTGACCAAACAAGACTATTGACTGTAATGGATCTGGAGAAAGATTAGTTTAAAATGGCGTTGTCGCATCCGACAGGAATGTCTCTGGGACCTTCAGGCAGCTTCAAGGAGTTGAATATAGTCATGGATGTGAAAAAGATCCCCTTGTGGGACAAGATGAATCTCCACATGCAAACAGGTCAGTTGATTGTCAATGATTTGAGAAAAACCACTGCTACAGCAGTCAAGACAGAAAATATGCTTGCTAAGGTGGTCAAACAATGCAAGATGGAAAAAGCCAATGCAAGAGCATTAACTACTCAGAATGAAGAGCTGAAGAAAATTATAATGAAAATTGGGGTTGATCCAAATGATAAAAGCGCAATTCAAAAACTGATGAAGAGTGCAGAA
The DNA here is from genome assembly GCA_034641835.2 of Pinus albicaulis. Lineage (NCBI taxonomy): Eukaryota > Viridiplantae > Streptophyta > Pinopsida > Pinales > Pinaceae > Pinus > Pinus albicaulis. The sequence goes on along the minus strand of CM076583.1, from coordinate 549,143,985 downwards.
TCATAAATATCTTCATTAAGGAAAAAGTTGAAATTGCCAGCTGCAGAGCATTCGTTGGCAGCCGAAGTAGCAGAGGTAGAAAAGGAAAAAGAGGAACTACGACAACAGTTGATAAAGAAGGACGAGGAACTTGATAAGGTAAAGCAGACTGCTATAACCTTACAAAATCAAATCCAAAACCATACTTGTACTTTTGATTTTTCTGCAGGTGGAGCCGACCCACAAGCCCAGGTTGTTCAGCTGAACACAGAATTAAAAATGGCAGAGAGAGATTGCAAACAGGCCCAGTCTGAATTGGCCACAGCTCTTAGATTGATGCAGGGATGGGAAGGAAAGGCAAATGAAAATGAGCAGAAGCTACAGAAAGCTGAGGAAGAAATCAAAGAACTTAAGGAGAAATTGAAGGGAAATATTTCCCTTATTAAAGCTAAGGATCTCATCTGGAATGAGATCATTTCTGAAATGCAGGCAAAATGGGACTCCATAAAAGTAATTACTAGAGAGAAGAACATTGTTGCAGATCACGAAAAAGAGTTGTTGTCGGATAAGCAAGCTGCTATCAAAAGATCAAATTGGGCCAAGAAATTCATGAATTTTATTAATACCAAGACCGATGAAGAGTTGCAAGATATGGGGATACAGGATAGGTATTTCTATGCTGAAGAAGTAAACAAAATGATCATTAAAAATGACCTTCTTAAGGCATCAGAGAAGCGGCTACAGGTAATTAAAGAGATGGTTAAGAAATTTGATATTTCGTTTGATAAGTTGATAAGAACCGGTTTGCCCTCATGCTGGAAGGAGGGAGGTGAGTTTATGTCCTGGAAGTTTTATGAGGATCAATTGGTATTTGCAAAAAGTAGAGCAGATGGCTGACATGAGAAGACGCAGATATTGAAGGGAGAAACAGTATTCAATTTCTTACAAAGACATTTCCTTCTGTTGTGGATGGTGAAAACATTGTTCACAAGTAACCTCACTCACAGTCATGTTGTTTCCTTCACAGTAGAATATCATCGTTATAAGAATGCTCCAATAACTCAAGATAAGCTTTGGAAGGAATGTAAGAAATTTTCTATTGACACAGAAAAAGGATTTCCAGCCAAGCAGCCACAAGTAGCCATTCAGCCGCAAGTAATCATTGAGTCAGCTGCTATTCCAGGAACATCAGTTCCTTTAGATTAGGAGTTATCATCTTTTATTTTGTTTTAAGTGAAGTTATGAAAATGTAATGAAATATTTCCGAGGCATGTACCTCCGTTACAAAGAGTAGTTAAGCAGTTACAGTTAGTTAGAATCAGTTTTATAACTGAAACCATCTTGTTTCAGATTGTATTTAAAGACATCTTAAGGAAGAAAGAAGGTTCCGAGTTTTGAACCTTTGAAGGCTAATTTTGTACTGAGCAATATTGAATGAATGAAAAAGTTTTGCAAGTTTCCAATATTCCATCTGTGTTGAAGAGTTTTCTTGGTTTTCATTTCATTTCCATATCTGTGAATAAAGTAGAGTGATTAGAGCTGCAGATTTCTTGATATTTATATATCTAAGAATTAAACATCCTTAATGGGCGCTCCTCTTCTTTAGCTTATTTGTTTTTTCACTTCTCCAGGATTTTATGATGGCAGTTTCTGTCTAAAGCAGCATGACAAGTTAAAATCCTTTTCTTTCTTCGTCTTCCACTTACTCACTTCAATATAAAAGGAATATGGCATTGCAGAGCTAATAAAGATTTGATATTTGGGAAATATATTACTAACATTTGAAGGGTTAAGAAACAGGGACACATATATACATTTTTGCGACATCTTTAATGTCTTGGATACGGATTCTGTACACAGCCAAGAATTGTTTCTCAAGGAACAACAACACATAAGGATAAAATTAGAGGGTAAGGGTATAGAGTATACCATAGTAGGTTTATATGTACGTAAATATTTGGAATAAGCTATATAGTATAGATAAAGGATACAGGAGATTAATATATGTAATGTTAGGTTAATAATATTAACCTATAGGTGTTGCATGTAAATAAAAGAAGTGTTAGGACTCCTTCAACTTAATAAGTATTCAATTCGCTAAGGAATTAGTTAATGTGTAATGTGTAATAGTTAGGGAACCGTTGTTAACTAGGGAAACATGAGCCCTACAACACTAATTAAACATAAAACTTATTTAAAAGGGTAAGATGGTGGAGGAGGGTTAACGATCATTAAAATAGAAAAGTGACACGAACAAAAATAATAATTGGGGACATGACACTTGCAATCAAAATGAGTATAGATGGGCTATTGACTGATAACTATTTTTATTAGACGTGCGTAAATGTAATCTTCAACATTGTGTCAGCATGCCCTCTACAATGGAGAATATTGATTCCTGAATGTCGTTTAAATACAATGATATTTTAAATTTATAAATAATAGGTTGATATTCTAATCAGATCGACTTACTATGTATGAGAGGTTTCTAAAGCATTCAAAGCATGCGCACACGGGCCAAATCAAAGTAATTGCAAGAAGTTTCGGTCCTCAATGCTCATGATGATCTTGTTTGCATGAAAGGAAGGTGAACATATTAAAATTCTATTGTAACATCTCCAAATTTTTATTTTTGTTTTAATACTATTTCAGTGCTTAACCCTTACTAGTTTCCTTAGCATTTTGTCCTCATGATATCTCTAATATTGGTTTAGGGATCAGATTTAACTTTATTTAAAAATACCATGTTTAAGATATTTTCCCATTAAATCTATCCATCCCTAATCTCTATTATACCATCATATTTTTATCACAAAGGTACTCCTATAACCCTATGTGACATTATGAACACAATTCCCCCTATGAAATCTAACCATTTCAATATCCTTTAAGCCATGGTCTAGTTTCATATGATTCCATCCATAACATGGTATAGTTGGTTTTATAATTATTTACTTACCTATCCACTTATGCATTCTACCCTTGATATGCATAGTTTTATAAGTAAATATGATGAGATATATGCTCTACCACCTAAATCATTTCGCACTATACTTATGGTTCTACCCCAATATCAAAGTCAAATTTATTACATTAATGTGTTGCCACCATAGTCTTTCAAACTTTATTCCCTAACCCCACCTAATGACATGGGAAAAGTGTGGGATTCCAAGTGGAAACCATCTCATGGTCTCACGTGGTCCTTATGTACCTTTGGAGGCTCTAGGTGTACATTGTAGATTAACCCAACAGATATCGATAGTCATAATTCAACGATGGAACCCAAAATGATTTAACCTAATTCTCTTTGCCTCATTTCGTCATTTTTTCGGGGAAGTTGGAGGTCGTCTGGTTCGTCGGTTTTTCGACCTCCATAGTCATCCTGTACTTATTTTTTCCAAAGAGCTTATCCCTTCCATTCTCTGTCATTTTCATAGTAAGACTATGCCTCAACATTTTGAACTGTAAGGAAACATTTTCAGAGAACTATGCATAATTATTTCTCCACTGGTTCTGTGAGGAGTGGGATTCACTTGACGTAGCAAAGGGCTTTGCTTCTAGTCCGAATTGATAAGTACTTTAAAGACTTTATAGTTGTTTTTAAAAGTTCTTCCCATTATCTAGTTGATTCCTCACCATCTTTATATAGAATTTTGCAGAGGGGGTGCCTACTGTAAATAAATTACGCAGAGATTTATGAGATTCCTTTCGTCCCTTCATGTAATGTATTTATGTTTAGATTTCTTTCATTTCCACATTGTATGTCTTTTTAGTTGTATGTATGCTGAAAATGTCTATGGGGATTTTGTTTACATTTTGCAGAGGCATCCTCTGCCATCTATTCGAGAATGTATGCCACGGTCTCCTCTTTTCCTCGTGGTGATAGATCTCCCTCACCATGCTCACAACCCTTATTCCTACGTCAAAGAGGTAAGCCCTCCTTTGGCGAAATTTCTTCCCAAGTTCAAAAATTTAATCTTTAATGTAAGGAGTTCGATAGTTAAAACGATTTCATTGGTTGTATTTAGATTTCGTTGCTATTTTCCCCAAAATTTATGGGTTCTATGCATATGAATCGTTATAATTTCGAACCCCTTTCTGCCCAAGTCTTCAAGCTTTCATGGTTACTTTTTGTGTTATTTAAATGAGGACTTCCAATTTCGACAAAATTAAAATTAATTTAAATGCGTTGTTTTCTTAACCATATTACCAACCAGATGTTGAATTTCTATTTCTAGTATTCGAAATTCCTTCTTAATCAGAGTCCCTCTAATTTTTAATGCTACCGGATTCGTTTTTTCTTTCCTCTTGTCATACGTTCGGCCCTAGCGTGGCTCTGTATGCCTAGTCTGTGTGAGACGAAGTAGTCTAGGACATAAAATGTAGCTTAATAATTAGAATTGATATCAATATGAATTCCATTCTCCCATCGTTCTTAGGGTAACATGGTTTTTCAATTTACTAATTTAATTTAACATTGGCCTCATTCAAAAATATGGTTATGTTGATTAAATAAAATTCTAGATAGTGCACCTTGCTTTATTCCTTCTGGATTTGCTCATTTTCTTTTCACTGAATAATTCTTCTATGATGTGTGACAATTTCTCTTTCCATCATTTCGTTTGTGTTTTGCGGCATTGTTCATTCCTCGTTTTACCACGTGTGTTAGAATTCAATTATTGATCGATTCTCTGTATCTAGAAATTGTATTCATTTCGTGAACTATGTTATATATTAGAAGTCACAGAAATCATTTGTCATGCATAGTAACAACTAACTGTGAGACAGAGGCATATGCATTCTTCAGAATTTGTTATTCATTGATGTTTTGTACTTCATGGGATGACATCTTATTCATCAAACCATCTCATTATTTTTCTTCATCTATTTAGAATTGTTGAATTTTGTTAATGTATGATATCATGAAGCCTTCCCTCTGTCCTTAATCTACTATTTAATTTCTAATTTACACAAAGGTTTATGATT